>CAUDMG010003758.1:412500-415474 GCA_958450375.1 Homarus gammarus
AAGATGGAGGAAGTGTATGGTGGAGGAGTAAGATGGAGGGAGTGTATGATGGAGGAAGAGGAGGGGTAAGATGGAGGGAGTGTATGATGGAGGAAGAGGAGGAGTAAGATGGAGGGAGTGTATGATGGAGGAAGAGGAGGAGTAAGATGGAGGGAGTGTATGATGGAGGAAGAGGAGGAGTAAGATGGAGGAATGTATGATGGAGGAAGAGGAGGAGTAAGATGGAGGGAGTGTATGATGGAGGAGTAAGATGGAGGGAGTGTATGATGGAGGAAGAGGAGGAGTAAGATGGAGGGAGTGTATGATGGAGGAAGAGGAGGAGTAAGATGGAGGGAGTGTATGATGGAGGAAGAGGAGGAGTAAGATGGAGGGAGTGTATGGTGGAGGAGTAAGATGGAGGGAGTGTATGGTGGAGGAGTAAGATGGAGGGAGTGTATGATGGAGGAAGAGGAGGAGTAAGATGGAGGAAGTGTATGGTGGAGGAGTAAGATGGAGGGAGTGTATGGTGGAGGAGTAAGATGGAGGGAGTGTATGATGGAGGAAAAGGAGGAGTAAGATGGAGGAAATGTATGATGGAGGAAGAGGAGGAGTAAGATGGAGGGAGTGTATGGTGGAGGAGTAAGATGGAGGGAGTGTATGATGGAGGAAGAGGAGGAGTAAGATGGAGGGAGTGTATGGTGGAGGAGTAAGATGGAGGGAGTGTATGATAGAGGAAGAGGAGGAGTAAGATGGAGGGAGTGTATGATGGAGGAAGAGGAGGGGTAAGATGGAGGGAGTGTATGATGGAGGAAGAGGAGGGGTAAGATGGAGGGAGTGTATGATGGAGGAAGAGGAGGAGTAAGATGGAGGGAGTGTATGATGGAGGAAGCGGCGGGGTCCGCTGGCGGGCGTGTCTGCTGAGGCACGCTGCGGGTACGGCTGGCGGGCGTGTCTGGCTGGCGGCGGGGGGTCCGCTGGCGGGCGTGTCTGCTGGCGGCCGCGGCGGCGTCCGCTGGCGGGCGTGTCTGCTGGCGGCCGCGGCGGGGTCCGCTGGCGGGCGTGTCTGCTGGCGGCCGTCGGCGGCGTCCGCTGGCGGGCGTGTCTGCTGGCGGCCGCGGCGGCGTCCGCTGGCGGCGTGTCTGCTGGCGGCCGCGGCGGCGTCCGCTGGCGGGCGTGTCTGCTGGCGGCCGCGGCGGCGTCCGCTGGCGCGGCGTGTCTGCTGGCGGCCGCGGCGGCGTCCGCTGGCGGGCGTGTCTGCTGGCGGCCGCGGCGGCGTCCGCTGGCGGGCGTGCTGGTGGCGGCGTCCGCTGGCGGGCGTGTCTGCTCGCGGCCGCGGCGGCGTCCGCTGGCGGGCGTGTCTGCTGGCGGCCGCGGCGGGTCCGCTGGCGGGCGTGTCTGCTGGCGGCCGCGGCGGCGTCCGCTGGCGGGCGTGTCTGCTGGCGGCCGCGGCGGCGTCCGCTGGCGGGCGTGTCTGCTGGCGGCCGCGGCGGCGTCCGCTGGCGGGCGTGTCTGCTGGCGGCCGCGGCGGCGTCCGCTGGCGGGCGTGTCTGCTGGCGGCCGCGGCGGCGTCCGCTGGCGGGCGTGTCTGGTGGCGGCGTCCGCTGGCGGGCGTGTCTGCTGGCGGCCGCGGCGGGGTCCGCTGGCGGGCGTGTCTGGTGGCGGCGTCCGGCCTGGCGGGCGTGTCTGCTGGCGCGCGGCGTCCGCTGGCGGGCGTGTCTGCTGGCGGCCGCGGCGGGTCCGCTGGCGGGCGTGTCTGGTGGCGCGCGGGTCCGCTGGCGGGCGTGTCTGCTGGCGGCCGCGGCGGGTCCGCTGGCGGGCGTGTCTGCTGGCGGCCGCGGCGGGGTCCGCTGGCGGGCGTGTCTGCTGGCGGCCGCGGCGGGTCCGCTGGCGGGCGTGTCTGCTGGCGGCCGCGGCGGGCGTCCGCTGGCGGCGTGTCTGGTGGCGGCCGCGGCGGGTCCGCTGGCGGGCGTGTCTGCTGGCGGCGTCCGCTGGCGGGCGTGTCTGCTCGCGGCCGCGGCGGCGTCCGCTGGCGGGCGTGTCTGCTGGCGGGCCGACGGCGGAGCGTGCGGCGGCCTGCGGCGGGTCCGCGGAGGGTCCGCTGCGGGCCGGTGGGCCGCGGCGGCGTCCGCTGGCGGGCGTGTCTGCTGGCGGCCGCGGCGGGTCCGCTGGCGGGCGTGTCTGCTGGCGGCCGCGGCGGGGTCCGCTGGCGGGCGTGTCTGCTCGCGGCCGCGGCGGCGTCCGCTGGCGGGCGTGTCTGGTGGCGGCGTCCGCTGGCGGGCGTGTCTGCTCGCGGCCGCGGCGGGTCCGCTGGCGGCCGTGTCTGGTGGCGGCGGTCCGCTGGCGGGCGTGTCTGCTCGCGGCCGCGGCGGCGTCCGCTGGCGGGCGTGTCTGCTGGCGGCCGCGGCGGGGTCCGCTGGCGGCCGTGTCTGTGGCGGCGTCAGCTGGCGGGCGTGTCTGCTCGCGCCGCGGCGGCGTCCGCTGGCGGGCGTGTCTGGTGGCGGCGTCCGCTGGCGGGCGTGTCTGCTGGCGGCCGCGGCGGGGTCCGCTGGCGGGCGTGTCTGCTGCGGCCGCGGCGGGTCCGCTGGCGGGCGTGTCTGCTGGCGGCCGCGGCGGCGTCCGCTGGCGGGCGTGTCTGCTGGCTGCCGCGGCGGGTCCGCTGGCGGGCGTGTCTGCTGGCGGCCGCGGCGGGTCCGCTGGCGGGCCTGGTCTGCTGGCGGCCGCGGCGGCGTCCGCTGGCGGGCGTGTCTGGTGGCGGCGTCCGCTGGCGGGCGTGTCTGCTGGCGGCCGCGGCGGGTCCGCTGGCGGGCGTGTCTGCGCCTGGCGGGCTGCGCTCGCGGCCGGCGGGTCCGCTGGCGGCGTGTCTGCTGGCGGCCGCGGCGGCGTCCGCTGGCGGGCGTGTCTGCTGGCGGCCGCGGCGGGGTCCGCTGGCGGGCGTGTCTGCTGGCGGCCGCGGCGGGGTCCGCTGGCGGGCGTGTCTGCTGGCGGCCGCGGCGGG
>CAUDMG010003759.1:0-42500 GCA_958450375.1 Homarus gammarus
CATCATAACTTTAATATACCTCCATTAAGTGAGGCTAAGTTAAAATCGATTTAAATAACTAGGCTAGGTTACATTAGGCTTGACAAGGTTAGATTAGGTTAAGTTACACTCGGCTAGGTCTGGTTAGGTTAAATTAGGAATGCTACGGTTCATTTACAGTCAGTATTACAAGTATCTACAACATCACAAACCAGTAGGCACACGGGGTAACATGACAGACGGTACAGTAACTCCTACGTAATGACACAACTTCCTTAATTATGAAATAGAATACATAAAGACCTCTTTTATTTCTTTATTGCGTTAAGAGACGTTTTTAGGATGGTATAGGATACATAAAGACCTTTTCTATTTCTTTATTACGTTAAGAGGCATATATAGTAGGGTGTGTCAATTTTGTCAACATGTTAAAAGTCAAATTTGGTAGTCAAAATATTGTGCCTCTTTATGTCTAAACTTGAGATTAGCAAACAAAAATGAATTGAAATAACCCTCACCTACATCAATTATACCTTAAAGTTTCAAATATCAGTATTTCAACAAATTAAAGAGACTTGATTAGAATTATTCACTTGATATTAACTAATCTCATGTAAGCATATGGATTATGGAGTATTTTATGGTTCTATAGCTTGTGTACAATATGCATGTCAGAACATGAACATGAACAGGCTCTCCGTGTGGGACAGTTTAATTCTTGTTTTGACTTGTACCAAGCGTGAGGATGAGGCGCCCGGCTTACTCTCCTTCTAGATATCATAGACGGTGGTTTGCTCTCATTGCACTTGCACCTACTCTACCAGACGAATTCTACATTTTAATTATTGTAAGTAGGGCATATTGATTGTCGCAGTTACTTATATCATTGTATAAAACATTATGTTCTAAGAAATTATTATGTTATTTCTGTTACAGCATTTTTGATAAACAAATTGATATTTTTTGAAACAACAATTGAATTATGAAACATTGAAATATTTTTCTATTTGTCAGATAGTGTGAAGATGTCAAAATTGAAGACAAGAAGTCAGTTGTCAACCCACTTGAGCCTGCTAGTTGGTAAAGGGAAGGAGCTTCCTGTATCAAAACTTCCAACAGTGAGAGACATGCTAAGATTAGGGTTACTCCTTCGAGAAAAAAATGCAAAGGACAGAAGGAACTATACAGATAAAGAACTCATAAATGACATGATAGTCCCTCTTCTGCATCAATGGACAAAAGCTAATGCACTATTCAAACCACCTGTGATTAATCAGTGTCGAACTATTGAGCTAAAACTAACGAAATTATGGCACAAAGCAGTTGAAACATCACTTGGTAAAGGAAACTTGGCCAGGAAAAATGAATTTCTGCACACACTTGATACTCTGTTTGACATTTTGACCTGCAAGTGCTCCATACAATTATGTTCTGAATCCAAATGTTCTCACTCAGGTAAGAGAGAAAATAATTCCCACATTGATTGTGGTTGTCCTCGTGAAAAGAAGATCCCTGTTTTAGAGCTTGAATTTATAAAGGCACAGAGGACAAAGGCAGAAGGCCAAGGAAGTATGCAAATGGGTTCAATAGATTATTCAGAAACAAAGAAGCAGATTGCTAATACCAAGAAGAGAGAACAAATCCGAGAGAGGGAACAAAAGAAGAAAATGAAGAGTGAAGAAGCCATCCAAAGAGAGGAAGAGCTGTGTCAAGATGTTTATCACTTCTTTGATAGTTCTTCTGATGAACAGGAAGCAACATCAGATGATAGTTCCAAAGAGCCATCTGAACCTTTACCAAAGAAAATGAAATACAACACAAGAAAAAATAATGAAGGAAATATATGATCAGCATGAAAAAGATTTAAGCGAGGGAGGGCTCTCCTGTCTTTTGTTTGATGGAAGAATAGATGACACAAAAGTTTTGCTAGAAGTAGAGGGAGTGAACAGAAAGTTTCCAGGTCTCATCAAAGAAGAACACTACTCTGTCTGTTCTGAGCCTGGTGGTCGGTTTTTGTTTCACTTTGCTCCCGAAACTGAAGTAGAAGGGAAGAAACATGCAGAGGTCATTGCTGATCATATTTTATGTTGGGTTCAGGAGAGAGGACTTGGCAGTTCACTGCAGGCTGTTGGTGGAGATTCAACTGCAGTGAACACCGGATGGCAGGGGGGTGTAATGACGCATTTAGAGAAAAAACTAGGAAGAAGACTTGTTTGGATTGTATGTGATTTACATACAGGCGAGCTACCTCTTCGTCATCTCATCCAGGAACTTGATGGTCCTACAAAGAGCAACAACAAGTGGTCAGGTCCCCTTGGCATCATGCTGGATGAAGCAACACAACTAGAAATATATACAACCTTTCCAAAGATCGAAGTTGGCCCTCCCCTTCCGGCGTTGTCTGAAGGAGTCATCAAAGATCTCAGCACAGATCAATCCTATGCTTATCGTAATGCCCAAGCAATAAGATCAGGAGAAGTGCCTCAGTCATTGGCTCTCTTGGAGATTGGACCTGTCAGTCACAGCCGTTGGTTTACTACAGCTCTTCGTTTCTGCAGGATTTGGATTTCCAAACACGAATTGAAGGGCAAAGTGCTGAAGAATTTGAGGTTAATTGTTGAATTTATTATTGGAGTTTATCTTCCCCAGTGGTTTAGTGTGAAACTTAATCCTATGTGGGTGGATGGGCCCAATCACCTTTTGTTTCAATTGCAGCTAGTAAGAACACAGAGGAAGGTAGTGAGGGACATCGTGTTACCTGTGGCAAGAAGGTCCGCTTGGTATGCTCGATCAGAAGCAGTTTTGCAAGCAATGCTTTGCAGTCAATGTACCAATCTCCGAACCGAGGCTGTAGAAGTCATTCTAAAGATTAGAGGAACGCTAATAGATGACGACCAGTTGGGAGACTGTTCGTTTCATTCAAGAAAAGTTCCCCCAATAAACGTCAATGCCACCAAATTGTCAGAATTGGTTGACTTGAGTTTGGAAGTCTTAGAGCCACCATTGACAACAAGTCTAACTAGCCAAGAATTGAGAAACCTTAAAGAGACTCCAATGCAGGTGCCGAAGTGGCCTTCCCACACTCAAAGTGTGGAGAGATGTGTGAAAATGGTCACAGAAGCAGCGGGCCATGTTTACAGCCACGAGAGGCGAGAAGGTTACATCAAAGCACAAATAGCAGGCAGACTACTGATGACAAGAAACCAAAGCAAAGAGAGTATGAAGGCATTGGTTACTTTCAAATAGACTACGGATAATAAAATATAATAATTTGAAACTTGAAACAGCAACATGTGTGCAAACGCTGGTTATGTCATAAATTCACAAATATGTACATTTAAAAATCCATTTGATGTAGGTAGGACTTATTATAAAAAAAAATTTATGCCAGAATATTGTTTTGCATGCTTAAAGACTACAATAAATTGCTACCAAATTACTCGATTTTCAATTTAGCCAGTTCACCCCATAAATTGACACACCCTACCCTACAGCCCCCTTCTCAGACAAGAAAACTGACAGCTGATGGTTTCAAGATGGCTGTAGCTTTGGGATCTTTCTGGGCTACTCTTGCCTTTGGTAAGCAGTCTTGCTCAGCCCAGATTGATGTTCATGATGGGATCCCGACTCCGCTTTTATCATTGTCAAGAGTTGGCCATTATTTCCAAGGAATTCCCCAAACCTATTTTAAAGGTCACCCATGTCAACAGGTTGAAGGAAGTCCCTATCTCTACTAACACGTCCCCTTCTGATGCAAGAGCTTACCTTCTCAAGAGTTTGCTGACGTGTTGGTTACGAAGAAATCTTTAGGATCCACACCACTCAAGCCGGTGGTGGGTCCACCTATGAAGATTCATCTTAAGGATGGTGCCACACCTTTTGCCATCCACACCCCTCGTTTGATTCCTCACGCCTACAAGGAGCTAGTTAGACAAGAGCTTGACTCCATGGTTGCTCAGGGAATCATCAAGCCGGCCGGAGACGAACCTTCACCTTGGTGCCACCCTCTCGTCCCCGTCGCCAAACCTCGTGGTGGAGTACGGATCACCACCGATCAAAACTTAACCAGCAAGTTTCCCGTCCAGCCCACCTTTCACCCACACCCTTCGCAGCTGTTCGAAGTGTGGACCCGAAGGCGAAGTTTTTTACAACGATGGACGCCTTATATGGTTATTGGCAGATCGGGTTTGCCGAAGAAGACCAGCATTTGACTACAATTATCACACCATATGGAAGATATCAGTATTGCAGAGGCCCCATGCGATTTGCCGCTACGGGCGATGCATTCTGTCAACGTGGTGACGCGGCCCTTCAAGGAGTCACGAATTGTGTCAAGGTGGTTGATGATATTTTACTCCATGACGAAGACTACTGTGCCCACCTCTCCCGAATATATGAAGTTCTCACCAGATTTCGAAAGTACGGGATTACCCTCAACGCTGACAAGTTTGTAGTCGCCGCACCATCAGTGAACTTCTGTGGGTACACTCTCTCAGCATCAGGTGTCGCAGCTGACCCGGAGAAATTAAGTGGAATCAGGGATTTTCCAACCCCTGCCAACCTGACAGACCTCCATTCTTTTTTGGGTCTGGCCAATCAGCTGGCTAAATTCTCACCTGACATCTCCACCGCAGCCCAGCCGTTACACCCCCTGCTGAGCCCCAGAAGGACATTCCTGTAGACCCCAGATCATCAAGAAGACTTCCAGCGAGTCAAGCAGGCCCTCTTAAGTCCACCTGTCCTCGCCTGTTACGACCCAGCCCTACCCACCGTCCTCCAGACTGACGCCTCCAGACTCTATGGCGTTGGTTACGCCCTTCTGCAGGACCATGGCGGTGGACAACTCCGCTTAATTCAGTGTGGATCCCGGTTCCTGACGGACGCCGAGACCCGATATGCCACGATTGAGCTGGAGATGTTGGCTGTTGTCTGGGCGATGGCGAAGTGCCGTTTCTACCTGATAGGACTTCAGCACTTCACCCTCTTCACGGATCATCGCCCTCTTGTACCTATTTTCAATCACTACTCTTTGGATGCAGTAGAGAATCCTCGCCTTCAATGTTTGAAAGAGAAGCTCTCGCCTTATCTCTTCACGGCTGTGTGGCGTGTGGGTAAGCTGCTGTGCATCCCGGATGCCCTGTCCCGCGCCCCTGTCAGTCGCCCCACCCCAGAGGACGAGATGTCGTGTTCTACAGCTGCCGCATCCCTCAAGTCAGTAGTCTCATTGAAGGCCGTCTTCACATCAGAAGAGTCTACAGCACCGGATGCAGACAAGACCCTTGAAGATCTCCGCACCGCAGCCCGGGCCGACCCTTCCTACATCGGGCTCGTCGACTGTGTGTCCCAGGGATTTGCATCTAACCGATACGACCTTCATGAATAGCTACTCCCGTACTGGAAGATACGCGAGGACCTCTATTGTGACGGAGACCTCATCTTGTATGGTCCACGAGTAGTCATTCCTGCTGCCCTACGCCGCCGTACCTTGACCCGCCTTCACGACAGCCATCGAGGAGTGGAAGCCACCAAGCGACGGGCGAAGCAGAATGTATTTTGGCCCTGAATCGACGCGGACATTGCAAGTACCGTCCGTGCCTGTGAGCCGTGCCAGATTCTGCAACCCAGCCAGCAACAGGAACCTTTAATGTGCGACGGTAACCCTTCAAGACCCTTCGAGTCTGTGTCGGCCGACTTCTTTGCAGTGGCAGGGAAGTCCTTCCTCGTCATTGCCGACCGATTGTCTGGATGGCCTGTTGTCGTCCCCTGTGGTAGTGATACAACGGCTACTGCTACCATCCGGAATTTCAGACATTACAGTACTTCAGAGAAGTTGGTGTTCCCCTCCGCCTCAGGACTGATGGAGGACCCCAGTTCACCAGCCATGAGTTCCGGGACTTCATGGACCGTTGGGGAGTCCGTCATGTCGTGACCTCGCCCCACTACCCCCAGGCGAATGGACACGTTGAATCCGCAGTCAAGACTGTTAAACACCTGATCCTTAAGGTGTCACCCTCAGGAAATATCGACTGCGAGGACTTCGATCGAGGTTTGTTAGTGTTATGCAACACCCCGAACTTCACCGGACGCTCCCCAGTCCAGGTTCTATATGGACATCATCTCAGGTCTTGTGTTCCTGCCCACCCGAAGTCTTTTTCTCAAGAATGGCAAGCCAAAACTGAATAATGTGACCGCCGTGCAGCAGAACGAGCCGCAGATGTCGCTGCTTGGTACGACTGTCATGCCTGCCCCCTTCCCAGGTTGAGTATCGGCCAGCAGGTCAGGATTCAAGATCCGGTATCTCACTGCTGGGACATGGTTGGGGTTGTCATGGGTATTGGCCGGTCCAGGGACTACCAAGTGCGTCTTCCTAGTGGTAGAGTATGGTGGAGGAACCGTCGTTTCCTCCAAGCTGTGGAGCTGCCTAGTGTTGACCCTTCCCCTAATGTTGTCTTTACAGTAAATCCATCCCCACCTTGTGTTTCTGCCCCGGTACTCCGCAGGTCAGAGCGACTAAGAAACAAAAGGTCCGCTCAAGATGAAACTATGAGCATATAGGGGGGAGGGAGGTGTATAATATGGACACGAAGTAGTACCTTAAGCTGTGTATTCTTATATTACTCTATTAATTTTGTATAGTAAAGTATTACAGAACATGTATTAATCCTGTGTAATGTTTCCATTTATTATGCACCATGTTATGTATATGTATTATCATATTTACATATTATGTATTCAGCTTGTGAACTCAGGCATCTGTGCATGCCAGCGCGGAGTGATACATGGAGTTGAGATCCCTAGTCCTTTTGGCGTTGAAGCCACCGTTTATTTGTTCCTCTGTATTTGTCTCCCGTACGAGAACAAGAACATATTTTCAAGATAACAAGTGTTTGTGTATACCCTCAGTAGTGTAGAACATTTTGGGGGTATCAAAGACAGACATAGAGTAGGTACTCAGCCAACCACTCACCGGACCATCCTTCAAGTTATGTCATAATGTAAAAAAGATTTTCCTCAATTCTTTACACTGAACGAAGTATGTTAGACCATACATACATACATACATACATAAATACACACATAAACATATATATATATATATATATATATATATATATATATATATATTATATTATATATATTATATATATATATATATATATATATATATATGTAATATTCAGAAATTTCAGAGTAATTTCGAATGCCCCGCCATTAGCGGTACTGAGCGTTCAAGGTCGTCTGAGGGAAGAGAGCGCTCCCCGCACATAGTGGGAGATTGCGGAACTAGGTCTATATGATATTAAATGTAATTTACCGGATTAATAATGATGCGATTCATGAAGTTAAGGGACTATTATTGAATTTGAAATTATTATAGATCGTTTAGCAGTCTGAATAATGTTACGGGTGTCCCAAGGAGTTATTAGTTAGGCGGAAAATAGGTCACGTAGGCCTAAGCTAACGCCTTGAGAGGACACGAAGCGGGCTCTCTCTCAGTCCCGGATAGCACTCACACGAACAAGACGTCCCTGCGCGTCTGTCCCAGAAATAGTCACGTGGCCTAGTCACCTGTGCTGAAATATTGCAGTATAACAAGTAAGTCTCATTCGATCTCAGACAGGGTTAGATAGGGCAGTGATAAAGTAAACTAGAGCTAACAGTGAGTTCATTTCAGGGTTTCCGTGAGAACCCACTTGACTGAAGTTGACTGGAGTTGACCTGAGATTGACTGCCGTTTGAGACTGCCGTTGAGGATTGAGGGTGGCGATTGTCGCCATTGGACCGATCAAAGTAGGCCTGTCACTGTTTAGCGGGGTAGCAAAGGATCTTTGAGTGAACGAGTGCTCCCGACAACTAAACGACACGGGACGCTAAAGCTTCTCTCAACTGTACAAGGTCTGATTGGCTCACTCCCGTCCGCTTTATGGACGCACTGGGAGTACACTGAGGCTATCTGAGTAGACTAATGGTCACACACTGAGACCGTGAGTCTAGGTCTCTAGGAGATACCTGGAGGAACATTTTCCCTCCCTTATTACGGGTGTAATTTAATAGTTTCTAGATAATTTTGATAATATTGTTTTGAATGTTTGTGCCATCAAGTGGAACCAGAGTGATACTGTGATTTGATTCTTTTAATGCCTCTGATTGTTCTTCATAATTCTGATCTCAGGTATAACCTTGTTCCCCAGAGTAGTGGTTAGGTTAGGTTAGGAAGTGTGCATCCGTTGGGGTGCTATAATTTTGTTGAGTGCCCTTAAGGCCTATTCATTGTAGTGTATTTAATTTCTCATTTTTATTACCATTTCCTTAGTGACTGATATAATTTTGTTGAGTGCCCTTAAGGCCTATTCATTGTAGAGTATTTAATTTCATGTTTATTACCATTTCCTCAGTGACTGATATAATTTGTGAGTGCCCTTAAGGCCTATTCATTGTAGAGTATTTAATTTCATTTTATACCATTCCTCAGTGACATATAATTTTGTTGAGTGCCCTTAAGGCCTATTCATTGTAGAGTAGTTAATATCTTTTTTTGGTACCTAAGTGACTGATATTATTGTGTGAAAGCCTTTAAGGCCTGTTTCATGTGTGCACGGAACAGTTCTTATTACTTCAAATTTATTGTTGCCTGAGGTTCTAATAATTTTTATATCATGTATAACTTTTATTCCCCAGAGTAGTGTTTTAAGTTCAAGTTAAGAGGTGCGCATACTGGTGTACCATTATTGGATTGTGTTTGTAGTGTTGGAGGGAATATAAGTGTCTAAATGTAACAGTGTGTCTCATTCATCCCAGTCACAGATGCTATCCTTCCACGGGTCACGGACAATTTATTTTGTTTAGTAGTTTAAGTGTTCTTGTGCTGGTTCGGGATTTTTCTCAAAGGGGCGCTTCCACTGCCATTACCATCTATTAATTTTAAATAAACCCCAAGTCAAGTGAGAAATTAAAGTCCAGTAAATTCCGACCGGTTACAAATGGTAGCAGAGCGTGGTTAATTTTATGTCGTGACTGATAGTTCTGTGGTTGGGATAATGAGCGTAATAATGGAGTTGTTAGCTGTGAGTGGAATAGTACAGAGTTGAAGGTGGGGTCTAAGTTGTTCTCTCAGCACATGAGGGCAGTGCTGTTTTTCTTTTAGGGGGGTCGAGTGTTAGCAGGAGAGAAGAGAAGACGGGAATGCTGCGTTTAGCAAAAGGGGTAAGATGCAGTTTCTTAGAACAAATTTTAGGGGGGTCGTATGAATGGTCTTCTCAGCACATGAGGACAGTGCTGTCTTTTTTTAGGGGGGTCGATTGTAATATTCAGAAATTTCAGAGTAATTTCGAATGCCCCGCCATTAGCGGTACTGAGCGTTCAAGGTCGTCTGAGGGAAGAGAGCGCTCCCCGCACATAGTGGGAGATTGCGGAACTAGGCCTATATGATATTAAATGTAATTTACCGGATTAATAATGATGCGATTCATGAAGTTAAGGGACTATTATTGAATTTGAAATTATTATAGATCGTTTAGCAGTCTGAATAATGTTAAAAGGTGTCCCAAGGAGTTATTAGTTAGGCGGAAAATAGGTCACGTAGGCCTAAGCTAACGCCTTGAGAGGACACGAAGCGGGCTCTCTCTCAGTCCCGGATAGCACTCACACGAACAAGACGTCCCTGCGCGTCTGTCCCAGAAATAGTCACGTGGCCTAGTCACCTGTGCTGAAATATTGCAGTATAACAAGTAAGTCTCATTCGATCTCAGACAGGGTTAGATAGGGCAGTGATAAAGTAAACTAGAGCTAACAGTGAGTTCATTTCAGGGTTTCCGTGAGAACCCACTTGACTGAAGTTGACTGGAGTTGACCTGAGATTGACTGCCGTTTGAGACTGCCGTTGAGGATTGAGGGTGGCGATTGTCGCCATTGGACCGATCAAAGTAGGCCTGTCACTGTTTAGCGGGGTAGCAAAGGATCTTTTGAGTGAACGAGTGCTCCCGACAACTAAACGACACGGGACGCTAAAGCTTCTCTCAACTGTACAAGGTCTGATTGGCTCACTCCCGTCCGCTTTATGGACGCACTGGGAGTACACTGAGGCTATCTGAGTAGACTAATGGTCACACACTGAGACCGTGAGTCTAGGTCTCTAGGAGATACCTGGAGGAACATTTTCCCTCCCTTATTACGGGTGTAATTTAATAGTTTCTAGATAATTTTGATAATATTGTTTTGAATGTTTGTGCCATCAAGTGGAGCCAGAGTGATACTGTGATTTGATTCTTTTAATGCCTCTGATTGTTCTTCATAATTCTGATCTCAGGTATAACCTTGTTCCCCAGAGTAGTGGTTAGGTTAGGTTAGGAAGTGTGCATCCGTTGGGGTGCTATAATTTTGTTGAGTGCCCTTAAGGCCTATTCATTGTAGTGTATTTAATTTCTCATTTTTATTACCATTTCCTTAGTGACTGATATAATTTTGTTGAGTGCCCTTAAGGCCTATTCATTGTAGAGTATTTAATTTCATGTTTTATTACCATTTCCCCAGTGACTGATATAATTTTGTTGAGTGCCCTTAAGGCCTATTCATTGTAGAGTATTTAATTTCTCATTTTTATTACCATTCCTCAGTGACATATAATTTTGTTGAGTGCCCTTAAGGCCTATTCATTGTAGAGTAGTTAATATCTTTTTTTGGTACCTAAGTGACTGATATTATTGTGTGAAAGCCTTTAAGGCCTGTTTCATGTGTGCACGGAACAGTTCTTATTACTTCAAATTTATTGTTGCCTGAGGTTCTAATAATTTTTATATCATGTATAACTTTTATTCCCCAGAGTAGTGTTTTAAGTTCAAGTTAAGAGGTGCGCATATTGGTGTACCATTATTGGATTGTGTTTGTAGTGTTGGAGGGAATATAAGTGTCTAAATGTAACAGTGTGTCTCATTCATCCCAGTCACAGATGCTATCCTTCCACGGGTCACGGACAATTTATTTTGTTTAGTAGTTTAAGTGTTCTTGTGCTGGTTCGGGATTTTTCTCAAAGGGGCGCTTCCACTGCCATTACCATCTATTAATTTTAAATAAACCCCAAGTCAAGTGAGAAATTAAAGTCCAGTAAATTCCGACCGGTTACATATATATATATATATATATATATATATATATATATATATATATATGCTGATAACCACAAGGAAAGAAGAAAACACGAAGTTCCCAAGCGCTTTCGTGTAATTCACATCTTCAGGGGTGAGTACAGACTAAAGAGAAGTACAAATCAAGGTGTATATATACAGAGGAGGGTGAGACAAGGTCCACAATGGTCAGGTATTAGGTAATGACCCTACTAATCTTTAAATAGCAGGGCAACAGTCGGTAGTCAGGTCAGAGGGTAAGGTGACCCAACCTTCTCACCTGGTTACAAATCTTCTTAATTACAAAATTGTCCAGTTTGTACATGCCATTACTCAAATTCATGTTGAATGCTTCTGTATGTTTAATGAGACTAGATTCTATAATGCTCCTACTATCAATTGAATTACATGGTAACATTGAGGAGGCATTATCCCAGTCAATGCAATGCTTGTTATCCCTCAAATGAACAACCAGAGTATTGGATTCCTGGCCTGTCCTAACACTATATTTATGTTGTTTAAGTCTAGTTACAAGATCTTTGTAACGAGGTGAGAAGGTTGGGTCACCTTACCCTTTGACCTGACTACCGACCGTTGCCGTGCTATTTAAAGATTAGTAGGGTCATTACCTAATACCTGACCATTGTGGACCTGGACTCACCCTCCTCTGTATATATACACCTTGTTTTGTACTTCTCTCTAGTCTGTACTCACCCCTGAAGATGTGAATTACACGAAAGCGCTTGGGAACTTCGTGTTTTCTTCTTTCCTTGTGGTTATCAGCATATATATATATATATATATATATATATATATATATATATATATATATATATATATATATATATATATATATATATATATTGATAAAATCACACGGGAAAAGGGAAACAACGGAGCACCTTAGCTTTCGTCTTTATTCAAGATGTCTTGAATAAAGACGAAAGCTAAGGTGCTCCGTTGTTTCCCTTTTCCCGTGTGATTTTATCAAGATATATATATATATATATATATATATATATATATATATATATATATATATATATATATATATATATATTGTTACATGGATACCTTCACACAAATAATCATTCTGTACACCTAAGAGTTTAAGAATATACATATATAGCGCACACACACACAAACAAAACAGAGAAGAAAAGAAACAATCTCTCTCTCTCTCTCTCTCTCTCTCTCTCTCTCCCTCCCTTTAACGCATACACTTGAACACTATATTATTGAATGTGACACTGTCAAAGACTTCAGGCCACCTGACTTACTGTATCTTGAACTATGTAATTACTTCATTGAATCAGGTGTGCTTGAGGACATTCTTGCTGTTTATCCCAAATTTGCTAGCCCACACTGATTAGTCTTCAACTAGAATATGACTCCAATGTATGTGATCCACTGACCCATATATGCTGCTGGTGAATGTGATGTATTTCCTTCTTTGTGTACGAACCTCTGTCCTGCGTGGCAGTGAACAGTGGCATTACCCACATGAATCTGACCTATATATAGTGTCAATGAATATGATGCATTCTTTGTGTACGAACCTCTGTCCTGTATGGCAGTGAAAAGTGACATTACCCACATGAATCTGACCGACGTATATGTATGTATGTGTGCGTGTGTGCATGTATATGTACGTGTACATGTATATGTGTATGTATATACGCATATGTATGTATATGTGTGTGTGTGTTTACATATATGTATATGTACTGTCAATGAATATGATGCAAATCTTTGTGTACGAACCTCTGTCCTGCATGGCAGTGAACAGTGACATTATCCATATGAATCTGGCCTCTATACATTTATAGTTGTTAATGAATATGATGTATTTCTTTGTGTATGAACCTCTGTCCTGCGTGACAGTGAGAAGTGATACCACCCTCAGTGTCAAGACCTGACTGAATTACTCAGAATAGGCAAACTGTACTACAAGCTCTGCCAATAAATTTGTTAAACTAAAAACAAAACTCTCTCTCTCTCTCTCTCTCTCTCAAGTGATTCAATTTCTTTGTAATGATAAAATTCCAATCTGGTTTAATTCATTTTTTGTATAAAGAAAATCTGAGATGAGAGAAAAAGAGAGAGAGAGGAGGAGATAAAAGGAAGGGAGGGAGAGACACAGAGTTAAGTGGGAGCTTGACAACGTGTGAACCAGATTAATGAGAGAGGCGGAGGAGAGGTTGAAAGAAAGAGATAGATGGATAAACTGAAAGATAAAGCAAAAGAGAGACAGACAGACAGAGGGCAAGAAAGGAAGAAAGAAAGAAAGAAAGACGTGGGTTTAAAATTGATGTTGGGGAGATGAAGAGGAGTAGGGAAGGATTGTTGGGGGAGAGGAGGCGGAGTAGGGATGGAGTGATGGGGGAGAGGAGGTGGAGTATGGATTGAGTGTTGGGGGAGAGGAGGTGGAGTGATGGGGGAGAGGAGGCGAAGTGATGGGGGAGAGGAGGCGAAGTATGGATGGAGTGTTGGGGAGAGAAGGTGGAGTAGAGATAGTGTTGGGGAGAGAAGGTGGAGTAGGGATGGAGTGTTGGGGGAGAGGAGGTGGAGTAGGGATGGAGTGTTGGGGGAGAGGAGGTGGAGTAGGGATGGAGTGTTGGGGAGAGGAGGTGGAGTAGGGATGGAGTGTTGGGGAGAGGAGGTGGGGTAGGGATGGAGTGTTGGGGAGAGGAGGTGGGGTAGGGATGGAGTGTTGGGGAGAGGAGGGGGAGTAGGGATGGAGTGTTGGGGGAGAGGAGGCGGAGTAGGGATGGAGTGTTGGGGGAGAGGAGGTGGAGTGTTGGGGGAGAGGAGGAGGAGTAGGGATGGAGTGTTGGGGAGAGGAGGCGGAGTAGGGATGGAGTGTTGGGGGAGAGAAGGAGGAGTAGGGATGGAATGTTGGGGAGAGGAGGCGGAGTGTTGGGGGAGAGGAGGTGGAGTAGGGATGGAGTGTTGGAGGAGAGGAGGTGGAGTAGGGATGGAGTGTTGGGGGAGAGGAGGTGCAGTAGGGATGGAGTGTTGGGGGAGAAGAGGTGGGGTAGGGATGGAGTGTTGGGGGAGAGGAGGTGCAGTAGGGATGGAGTGTTGGGGGAGAGGAGGTGCAGTAGGGATGGAGTGTTGGGGGAGAGGAGGTGCAGTAGGGATGGAGTGTTGGGGGAGAAGAGGTGGGGTAGGGATGGAGTGTTGGGGGAGAGGAGGTGGAGTAGGGATGGAGTGTTGGGGAGAGGAGGTGCAGTAGGGATGGAGTGTTGGGGGAGAGGAGGTGCAGTAGGGATGGAGTGTTGGGGGAGAGGAGGTGGGGTAGGGATGGAGTGTTGGGGGAGAGAAGGTGGGGTAGGGATGGAGTGTTGGGGGAGAGAAGGTGGAGTAGGGATGGAGTGTTGGGGGAGAGAAGGTGGGGTAGGGATGGAGTGTTGGGGGAGAGGAGGTGCAGTAGGGATGGAGTGTTGGGGGAGTGGAGGTGGGGTAGGGATGGAGTGTAGGGGGAGAGGACTCGGAGTTGGGATAGAGTGTTGGGGGAGAGGAGGTGGAGTAGGGATGGAGTGTTGGCGGAGAGGAGGCGGAGTAGGGATGGAGTGTTGGAGGAGAGGAGGACACTAACATCATCTACCGTAGTTAACCAACTCTCCAACATTGATATTACCTAAAGGCTTTTTATAACCTGCTTAATTAGGAGTCTATGCCTGCCGTTTTTGTTGACGTGGCAGCGGCTATTTTTACCGGTGGTGATAGTGGTAGTGGTTGTTGATGATAGTGGTTGTGGTTGTTGATGATAGTGGTAGTGGTTGTTGACGGTAGTGGTAGTGGTTGTTGACGGTAGTGGTGGTGGTTGTTGATGATAGTGGTAGTGGTTGTTGATGATAGTGGTAGTAGTTGTTGATGATAGTGGTAGTGGTTGTTGATGATAGTGGTAGTGGTTGTTGATGATAGTGGTAGTGTTTGTTGATAATAGTGGTGGTGGGTGTTGATGATAGTGGTAGTGGTTGTTGATGATAGTGGTGGTGGTTGTTGATGATAGTGGTAGTGTTTGTTGATGATAGTGGTGGTGGGTGTTGATGATAGTGACAGTAGTTGTTGATGATAGTGGTAGTGGTTGTTGATGAGAGTGGTAGTGGTTGGTGATGAAAGTGGTCGTGGTTGTTGGTGATAATGGTAGTGGTTGTTGGTGATAGTGGTGGTGGTTGTTGATGATAGTGGTAGTGGTTGTTGATGATAGTGGTAGTGGTTGTTGATGATAATGGTAGTGGTTGTTGATGATAGTGGTAGTGGTTGTTGGTGATCGTGGTTGTGGGTGTTGATGATAGTGGTTGTTGATGGTAGTGGTTGTTGATGATAATGGTAGTGGTTGTTGATGATAGTGGTAGTGGTTGGTGATGATTGTTGTCGTGGTTGTTGATGATAATGGTAGTGGTTTTTGATGATAGTGATAATGGATGTTGATGATAGTGGTCGTGGTTGTTGGTGATGGTGGTTGTGGGTGTTGATGATAGTGATAATGGGTGTTGATGATAATGGTGGTGGTAGTTGATGATAGTGGTAGTGCTTGTTGAAGATAGTGGTAGTGGTTGTTGATGATAGTGGTAGTGGTTGTTGGTGATAGTGGTGGTGGTTGTTGATGATAGTGGTGGTGGTTGTTGATGATAGTGGTTGTGGCCGTTGATGATAGGGGTGGTGGTAGTTGATGATAGTGGTGGTGATTGTTGATGATAGTGGTAGTGGTTGTTGATGATAGTGGTAGTGGTTGTCGGTGATAGTGGTGGTGGTTGTTGATGATAGTGGTAGTGGTTGTTGATGATAATGGTAGTGGTTGTTGATGATAGTGGTCGTGGTTGTTGGTGATGGTGGTTGTGGGTGTTGATGATAGTGATAATGGGTGTTGATGATGATGGTGGTGGTAGTTGATGATAGTGGTAGTGGTTGTTGATGATTGTGGTAGTGGTTGTTGATGATAGTGGTTGTTGGTGATAGTGGTGGTGGTTGTTGGTGATGGTGGTTGTGGTTGTTGATGATAGTGATAATGGATGTTGATGATAATAGTGGTGGTAGTTGATGATAGTGGTGGTGATTGTTGATGATAGTTGTAGTGGTTGTTGATTATAGTGGTAGTGGTTGTTGATGATAGTGGTGGGGTTGTTGATGATAGTGGTGGTGGTTGTTGATGATATTGGTCGTGGTAGTTGGTGATTGTGGTCGTGGTTGTTGGTGATAATGGTTGGTGATAGTGGTTGTGGTTGTTGATGATAGTGGTAGTGGTTTTTGATAGTGGTAGTGGTTGTTGGGGATAGTGGTAGTGGTTGTTGATGATAGTGGTAGTGGTTGTTGATGATATTGGTCGTGGTTGTTGGTGATAGTGGTATTGCTTGTTGGTGATAATGGTGGTGTTTGGTAATGATAGTGGTAGTAGTTGTTGATAAGAGTGGTAGTGGTTGTTGATGATGGTGGTTGTGGTTATTGATGATAGTGGTAGTGGTTTTTGATGATAGTGGTAGTGGTTGTTGATGATCCTGGTAGTGGTTGTTGATAGTGGTAGTGGTTGTTGATGATAGTGGTAGTGGTTGTTGATGATAGTGGTATTGGTTGTTGATGATAGTGGTAGTGGTTGTTGATGATAGTGGTAGTGGTCGTTGCTAATAGTGACAGTGGGTGTTGGTGATAACGTCAGTGGCTGTTGATGATAGTGTTAATGGTTGTTGATGATATTGGTAGTGGTTTTTGATGATAGTGGTAGTGGTTGTTGATAATAGTGATAGTGGGTGTTGGTGATAATGGCAGTGGGTGTTGATGATAGTGGTCGTGGTTGTTGATGCGATTGGTAGTGGTTTTTGGTTATAATGGTGGTGGTTGTTGATGCTAGTGGTAGTGGTTGTTTGTGATAATTAGTGGTGGTTGTTGATGAAAGTGGGAGTGGTTGTTGATGATAGTGGTAGTGGTTGTTGTGATAATGGTGGTGGATGTTGGTGATAATGGTTGGTGATACTGGTAGTGTTTGTTGGTGATAGTAGTAGTGGTTGTTGATGATTGTGGTAGTGGTTGTTGATAATAGTGGAGGTGGTTGTTGGTGATAATAGTAGTGGTTGTTGATGACAGTAGTTGTGGTTGTTGGTGATAGTGGTAGTGGTTGTTGATAACACCGGTCAACACAATTTTTCTGGCACAAGGTTTTTAAACGAATTTTGGTTTTTGTCTATCACATCAGGTTTTTGAGATATACCATATTGCACTTTTGCTGGGAAACGTAAACTTTTGGATCAAAATTGACGGTTTAAACATGTATACATAAATTTTTTCAGCATTATAATATGTATTTTTCTATAACCAGAAATTGTTAATATCAAATTGGAAAGTTAATGCACATATAATATTTAAATGTAACATTGAAGGGTGAAAAAAACAATTAATGTACGGTAGAAATAGTGCAAGTATTAAGATCAAGTTACAGTTACATAAACTTCCTCTTTTTGGCCGATCTCTTATGTACAGCTTCTGGAATGTCTCTCATCAAACTCCAGCAGTAGTCCGCCATCATGTTCGAGTCCCGTCGACCTTGGTAACGTTCTTCCATTGCTTTAATGTCTTGATGAAAGCGCTCCCCTTGCTCCTCGCTCACTTCTCCCAGATTTTCTGGAAACTCGTCCAAGTGACTGTAAGTAGTGAACCTTGATACTCATTCTGCATCCAAGTGCTTGTAAACTCAAGAGCAGCTCTTCCACAATTTCTTGATAGTTGTCCGCTTTCTTGTTCCCTAAGAAGTTCCGCACCACATTAGAGAAAGCATTCCAAGTTCTTGCCTGTGCCTCAGTCATTGTTGCAAGGAAGTGTGGATCTCTGAGTAGTGTTCTTATTTGAGGTCCATCAAAAATCCCTGCCTGTTTCTTCTTGTCGCTAAGACTTGGAAAGGTTGAGCATATATATCTGAAACACTCTCCACTATGATCAAGAGCCTTGACGAATTGCTTCATGATGCCAAGTTTTATGTGCAGAGGAGGAAGGACAATGTTTTTCCTGTCAACCAGAGGACCGTTAATGATATTCTTGTCACCAGGCGTCAAACTATGCCTTGGTGGCCAATTCTTTTTCACCCAATGGTCTGCTGTAGCCCTGCTGTCCCAGTAGCACAGAAAACAGGGGTATTTTATGTACCCTCCTTGCTGGCCCAATAGAAAGTTTACCATTTTCAAGCCCACACAAATTAACCATTCATGAGCATGGTATTGCAACCTCTCTAGAACAGTCTTAATGTTTTCATACTCTTCTTTAATTTGTACAGAATGTCCGATTGGAATTTAACCATACTTGTTTCCGTTATGAAGAAGAACACATCTCAAGCTCCTTTTAGAACTGTCAATAAAAAGTCTCCAATCCTTACTATCATATGCTGGTAGTCCCATGGAGAGAAGAAGTCCTTCTACATCATTACAAAAAACAAGCTGGTCATATGAATGAAAGTACTTCCGCAGTTGCTCTTCTCTGTTGCGATAAAAGGAGACACTCGTGCCAGGTTTTAAGAGTCGTTTCTCTTGAAGCCTGGAAGCTAACAATTCAGCAGACTGTTTTAGCAAATTTAGATCTCTGACCAGATCATTCAATTCTGACTGAGTAAACAACGTTGGCTTTTCACAATCTTCACCAGATGGCTTGAAAAGATCAGTCTCTTCATCTTCATCAGTAGAAACAGGTGAATTCCGGTCTATATCCTCAATCTCTGGTAGCTCAGTAAATTCTGGCACGTTACGTGATGGAGCAAATCTGAGATCAGATTTGGATTCAGCACCTTAAAGTTAGTAAAAAACAGTTAAAAGGTTTCATGCCAGAAAAAAAAATAAATTTTTTGTAGACCAGTGTAATAGTGGTTGTGGGTGTTGATGATAGTGGTAGTGGTTGCTGATGATAAGGTATTAGTTGTTGGTGATAATGATACTGGTTGTTGATGATAGTGGTAATGGTTGTAGGTGATAATGGTGGTGGTTGTTGATAATAGTGGTGGTAGTTGTTGATGGTAGTGGTTGTTGGGAATAATATTGGTGGTTGGTAATGATAGTGGTAGTGGTTGTTGATTATAGTGGTAGTGATTGTTGGTGATAATGGTGGTGGTTGGTAATGATAGTGGTAGTGGTTGTTGATGATAGTGGTAGTGGTTGTTGATGATAGTGGTAGTGGTTGTTAATGATAGTGGTAGTGGTCGTTGATGATTGTGGTATTGGTTTTTGGAGATAATGATAGTGGTTGTTGATGATAGTGGTAATGGTTGTTGATGATAGTGGTAGTAGTCGTTGATGATAGTGGTATTGGTTGTTGGTGATAATGATAGTGGCTGTTGATGATAGTGGTAATGGTTGTTGGTGATAAAGGTGGTGGTTGTTGATGACGGTGGTGGTAGTTGTTGATGATAGTGGTAGTGGTTGTTGGGGATAATGGTGGTGTTTGGTAATGATAGTGGTAGTAGTTGTTGATGAGACTGGTAGTGGTTGTTGATGATTGTGGTAGTGGATGTTGATGATAGTGGTATTGGTTGTTGATGAAAGTGATAGTGGTTGTTCAAGATAGTGGTATTGGTTGTTGATGATAGTGGTAGTGGTCGTTGATAATAGTGATAGTGGGTGTTGGTGATAGTGGTAGTGGTTTTTGATGATAATGGTAGTGGTTGTTGATGATAGTGGTCGTGGTTGTTGATGATAGTGGTAGTTGTTTTTGATGATAGTGGTAGTGGTTGTTGATGATAGTGGTAGTGGTTGTTGATAGTGGTAGTGGTTGTTGATAATAGAGGTAGTGGTCGTTGACAATAGTGATAGTGGGTGTTGGTGATAATGGCAGTGGGTGTTGATGATAGTGGTAGTGGGTTTTTGATAGTGGGAGTGGTTGTTAGTGGTAGGGTTTGTTGGTGATAATGGTTGGTGATAGTGGTTGTGTTTGTTGATGATAGTGGTATTGGTTGTGGTGATAATGCTAGTGGGTGTTGATGATAGTGGTAGTGGTTGTTGGTGATAATGGCAGTGGGTGTTGATGATAGTGGTAGTGTTTGTTGAAGATAGTGGTAGTGGTTGTTTATGATAGTGGTAATGGTTGATGATGATAGTGGTAGTGGTTGTTGGTGATAGTGGTAGTGGGTGTTGATGATAGTGGCAGTGGTTGTTGATGATAGTGGTAGTGGTTGCTGATGATAGTGGTAGTGGTTGGTGATGATAATGGTCGTGGTTGTTGATGATAGTGGTAGTGGTTACTGATGAATGTGGTAGTGGTTGTTGATGATAGTGGTAGTGGTTGTTGACGATAGTGGTAGTGGTTGTTGATGATAGTAGTAGTAGTTGTTGATGATAGTGGTAGTGGGTTTTTGATAGTAGGAGTGGTTGTTGGTGATAGTGGTAGGGTTTGTTGGTGATAATGGTTGGTGATAGTGGTAGTGGTCGTTGATGATAGTGGTAGTGGTTGTTGATGAAAGTGGTAGTGGTTGTTGATGAATGTGGTAGTGGTTGTTGATGATAGTGGTAGTGGTTGTTAACGACAATGGTAGTGGTTGTTGATGAGAGTAGTATTAGTTGTTGATGATAGTGGTAGTGGTTGTTGATGATAGTGGTAGTGGGTGTTGGTGATAATGCTAGTGGGTGTTGATGATATTGGTAGTGGTTGTTGATGATAGTGGTAGTGGTTGTTGATGATAGTGGTAGTGGGTTTTTGATAGTGGGAGTGGTTGTTGGTGATAGTGGTAGGGTTTGTTGGTGATAATGGTTGGTGATAGTGGTTGTGGTTGTTGATGATAGTGGTATTGGTTGATGGTGATAATGCTAGTGGGTGTTGATGATAGTGGTAGTGCTTGTTGATGATAGTGGTAGTGGATGTTGATGATAGTGGTAGTGGGTTTTTGATAGTGGGAGTGGTTGTTGGTGATAGTGGTAGGGTTTGTTGGTGATAATGGTTGGTGATAGTGGTTGTGGTTGTTGATGATAGTGGTATTGGTTGTTGGTGATAATGCTAGTGGGTGTTGATGATAGTGTTAGTGGTTGTTGATGATAGTGGTAGTGGTTGTTGATGATAGTGGTAGTGGTTGGTGAGAGTGGTCGTGGTTGTTGGTGATAGTGGTAGAGGTTGCTGATGATAGTGGCAGTGGTTGTTGGTGATAGTGGTAGTGGTTGTTGATGATAATGGTAGTGGTTGTTGATGATAGTGGTAGTGGTTGTTGATGTAGTGGTAGTGGTTGTTGATGATAGTGGTGGTGGTTGTTGATGATAGTGGTAGTGGTTGTTGATGATAGTGGTAGTGGTTGTTGTTGATAGTGGTAGTGTTTGTTGATGATAGTGGTAGTGGGTGTTGATGATAGTGGCATTGGTTGTTGATGATAGTGGTAGTGGTTGTTGATGATAGTGGTAGTGGTTGGTGATGATAGTGGTCGTGGTTGTTGATGATAGTGGTAGTGGTTATTGATGATAGTGGCATTGGTTGTTGATGATAGTGGTAGTGGTTGTTGATGATAGTGGTAGTGGGTGTTGATGATAGTGGCATTGGTTGTTGATGATAGTGGTAGTGGTCGCTGATAATAGTGATAGTGGGTGTTGGTGATAATGGCAGTGGGTGTTGATGATAGTGGTAGTGGGTTTTTGATAGTGGGAATGGTTGTTGGTGATAGTGGTAGGGTTTGTTGGTGATAACAGTTGGTGATAGCGGTTGTGGTTGTTGATGATAGTGGTATTGGTTGTTGGTGATAATGCTAGTGGGTGTTGATGATAGTGGTTGTGGTTGTTGATGATAGTGGTAGTGGTTGATGATGATAGTGGTAGTGGTTGTTGGTGATAATGGCAGTGGGTGTTGATGATAGTGGAAGTGTTTGTTGATGATAGTGGTAGTGGTTGTTGATGATAGTGGGAGTGGTTGTTGGTGATAGTGGTAGTGGGTGTAGATGATAGTGGCTGTGGTTGTGATGATAGTGGTAGTGGTTGTTGATGATAGTGGTAGTGGTTGGTGATGATAGTGGTCGTGGTTGTTGATGATAGTGGTAGTGGTTATTGATGAATGTGGTAGTGGTTGTTGATGATAGTGGTAGTGGTTGTTGATGATAGTGGTAGTGGTTGTTGGTGATAGTGGTAGTGGTTGTTGATGATAGTGGTAGTGGTTGTTGATGATAGTGGTAGTGGGTTTTTGATAGTAGGAGTGGTTGTTGGTGATAGTGGTAGGGTTTGTTGGTGATAATGGTTGGTGATAGTGGTAGTGGTCGTTGATGATAGTGGTAGTGGTTGTTGATGATAGTGGTAGTGGTTGTTGATGAATGTGGTAGTGGTTGTTGATGATAGTGGTAGTGGTTCTTAACGATAGTGGTTGTGGTTGTTGATGATAGTAGTAGTAGTTGATGATGATAGTGATAGTGGTTGTTGATGATAGTGGTAGTGGGTGTTGGTGATAATGCTAGTGGGTGTTGATGATAGTGGTAGTGGTTGTTGATGATTGTGGTAGTGGTTGTTGATGATAGTGGTAGTGGGTTTTTGATAGTGGGAGTGGTTGTTGGTGATAGTGGTAGGGTTTGTTGGTGATAATGGTTGGTGATAGTGGTTGTGGTTGTTGATGATAGTGGTATTGGTTGTTGGTGATAATGCTAGTGGGTGTTGATGATAGTGGTAGTGGTTGTTGATGATTGTGGTAGTGGATGTTGATGATAGTGGTAGTGGGTTTTTGATAGTGGGAGTGGTTGTTGGTGATAGTGGTAGGGTTTGTTGGTGATAATGGTTGGTGATAGTGGTTGTGGTTGTTGATGATAGTGGTATTGGTTGTTGGTGATAATGCTAGTGGGTGTTGATGAGAGTGTTAGTGGTTGTTGATGATAGTGGTAGTGGTTGTTGGTGATAGTGGTAGTGGTTGGTGATAGTGGTCGTGGTTGTTGGTGATAGTGGTAGAGGTTGTTCATGATAGTGGTAGTGGTTGTTGGTGATAGTGGTCGTGGTTGTTGATGATAATGGTAGTGGTTGTTGATGATAGTGGTAGTGGTTGTTGATGGTAGTGGTAGTGGTTGTTGATGATAGTGGTGGTGGTTGTTGATGATAGTGGTAGTGGTTGTTGATGATAGTGGTAGTGGTTGTTGTTGATAGTGGTAGTGTTTGTTGATGATAGTGGTAGTGGGTGTTGATGATAGTGGCATTGGTTGTTGATGATAGTGGTAGTGGTTGTTGATGATAGTGGTAGTGGTTGGAGATGATAGTGGTCGTGGTTGTTGACGATAGTGGTAGTGGTTGTTGATGATAGTAGTAGTAGTTGTTGATGATAGTGGTAGTGGTTGTTGATGATAGTGGTAGTGGGTTTTTGATAGTGGGAGTGGTTGTTTGTGATAGTGGTAGGGTTTGTTGGTGATAATGGTTGGTGATAGTGGTTGTGGTTGTTGGTGATAGTGGTATTGGTTGTTGATGATAGTGGTAGTTGTTTTTGATGATAGTGGTAGTGGTTGTTGATAATAGTGGTAGTGGTTGTTGATAGTGGTAGTGGTTGTTGATAATAGAGGTAGTGGTCGTTGACAATAGTGATAATGGTTGTTGATGATAGTGGTAGTGGTCGTTGATGATAGTGGTAGTGGTTGTTGATGATAGTGGTAGTGGTTGTTGATGATAGTGGTAGTGGGTTTTTGATAGTGGGAGTGGTTGTTGGTGATAGTGGTAGGGTTTGTTGGTGATAATGGTTGGTGATAGTGGTAGTGGTCGTTGATGATAGTGGTAGTGATTGTTGATGATAGTGGTAGTGGTTGTTGATGAATGTGGTAGTGGTTGTTGATGATAGTGGTAGTGGTTGTTAACGATAGTGGTAGTGGTTGTTGATGATAGTAGTAGTAGTTGTTGATGATAGTGGTAGTGGTTGTTGATGATAGTGGTAGTGGGTGTTGGTGATAATGCTCGTGGGTGTTGATGATATTGGTAGTGGTTGTTGATGATAGTGGTAGTGGTTGTTGATGATAGTGGTAGTGGGTTTTTGATAGTGGGAGTGGTTGTTGGTGATAGTCGTAGGGTTTGTTGGTGATAATGGTTGGTGATAGTGGTTGTGGTTGTTGATGATAGTGGTATTGGTTGTTGGTGATAATGCTAGTGGGTGTTGATGATAGTGGTAGTGGTTGTTGATGATCGTGGTAGTGGATGTTGATGATAGTGGAAGTGGGTTTTTGATAGTGGTTGTGGTTGTTGATGATAACGGTATTGGTTGTTGGTGATAATGCTAGTGGGTATTAATGATAGTGTTAGTGGTTGTTGATGATAGTGGTAGTGGTTGTTGATGATAGTGGTAGTGGTTGGTGATAGTGGTCGTGGTTGTTGGTGATCGTGGTAG
The DNA here is from genome assembly GCA_958450375.1 of Homarus gammarus. Taxonomy (NCBI): domain Eukaryota; kingdom Metazoa; phylum Arthropoda; class Malacostraca; order Decapoda; family Nephropidae; genus Homarus; species Homarus gammarus. The sequence goes on from CAUDMG010003759.1 coordinate 24,387, forward strand.
AGGTTGTTGATGATAGTGGTGGTGGTTGTTGGTGATAGTGGTAGTGGTTGTTGATGATAATGGTAGTGGTTGTTGATGATAGTGGTAGTGGTTGTTGATGGTAGTGGTAGTGGTTGTTGATGATAGTGGTGGTGGGTGTTGATGATAGTGGTAGTGGTTATTGATGAATGTGGTAGTGGTTGTTGATGATAGTGGTAGTGGTTGTTGACGATAGTGGTAGTGGTTGTTGATGATAGTAGTAGTAGTTGTTGATGACAGTGGTAGTGGTTGTTGATGATAGTGGTAGTGGGTTTTTGATAGTGGGAGTGGTTGTTTGTGATAGTGGTAGGGTTTGTTGGTGATAATGGTTGGTGATAGTGGTTGTGGTTGTTGATGATAGTGGTATTGGTTGTTGATGATAGTGGAAGTGGTTGTTGTTGATAGTGGTAGTTGTTTTTGATGATAGTGGTAGTGGTTGTTGATGATAGTGGGGGTGGTTGTTGATAGTGGTAGTGGTTGTTGATAATAGAGGTAGTGGTCGTTGACTAAAGTGATATTGGTTGTTGATGATAGTGGTAGTGGTTGTTGATGATAGTGGTAGTGGTTGTTGATGATAGTGGTAGTGGGTTTTTGATAGTGGGAGTGGTTGTTGATGATATTGGTAGGGTTTGTTGGTGATAATGGTTGGTGAAAGTGGTTGTGGTTGTTGATGATAGTGGTATTGGTTGTTGGTGATAATGCTAGTGGGTGTTGATGATAGTGGTAGTGGTTGTTGGTGATAATGGCAGTGGGTGTTGATGATAGTGGTAGTGTTTGTTGATGATAGTGGTAGTGTTTGTTGATGATAGTGGTAGTGGTTGATGATGATAGTGGTAGTGGTTGTTGGTGATAGTGGTAGTGGTCGTTGTGTGATAGTGGTAGTGGTTGTTGATGATAGTGGTAGTGGTTTTTGATGATTCTGGTAGTGGTCGTTGATAATAGTGATAGTGGGTGTTGGTGATAATGGCAGTGGGTGTTGATGATAATGGTAGTGGTTGTTGATGATAGTGGTAGTAGTTTTTGATGATAGTGGAAGTGGTTGTTGATGATCGTGGTAGTGGTTGTTGATAGTGGTAGTGGTTGTTGATAATAGAGGTAGTGGTCGTTGACAATAGTGATAATGGTTGTTGATGATAGTGGTAGTGGTCGTTGATGATAGTGGTAGTGGTTGTTGATGATAGTGGTAGTGGTTTTTGATGATACTGGTAGTGGTCGTTGATAATAGTGATAGTGGGTGTTGGTGATAATGGCAGTGGGTGTTGATGATAATGGTAGTGGTTGTTGATGATAGTGGTAGTTGTTTTTGATAGTGGGAATGGTTGTTGGTGATAGTGGTAGGGTTTGATGGTGATAATAGTTGGTGATAGTGGTTGTGGTTGTTGATGATAGTGGTATTGGTTGTTGGTGCTAATGCTAGTGGGTGTTGGTGATAGTGGTAGTGGTTGTTGGTGATAATGGCAGTGGGTGTTGATGATAGTGGTAGTGTTTGTTGATGATAGTGGTAGTGGTAGTTGATGATAGTGGTAGTGGTTGATGATGATAGTGGGGGTGGTTGTTGATAGTGGTAGTGGTTGTTGATAATAGAGGTAGTGGTCGTTGACAAAAGTGATAGTGGTTGGTGATGATAGTGGTCGTGGTTGTTGATGATAGTGGTAGTGGTTATTCATGAATGTGGTAGTGGTTGTTGATGATAGTGGAAGTGGTTGTTGACGATAGTGGTAGTGGTTGTTGATGATAGTAGTAATAGTTGTTGATGATAGTGGTAGTGGTTGTTGATGATAGTGGTAGTGGATGTTGATGAATGTGGTAGTGGTTGTTGATGATAGTGGCAGTGGTTGTTGACGATAGTGGTAGTGGTTGTTGATGATAGTAGTAGTAGTTGTTGATGATAGTGGTAGTGGTTGTTGATGATAGTGGTAGTGGGTGTTGGTGATAATGCTAGTTGGTGCTGATGATGTTGGTAGTGGTTGTTGATGATAGTGGTAGTGGTTGTTGATGATAGTGGTAGTGGGTTTTTGATAGTGGGAGTGGTTGTTGGTGATAGTGGTAGGGTTTGTTGGTGATAATGGTTGGTGATAGTGGTTTTGGTTGTTGATGATAGTGGTATTGGTTGTTTGTGATAATGCTAGTGGGTGTTGATGATAGTGTTAGTGGTTGTTGATGATAGTGGTAGTGGTTGTTGATGATTGTGGTAGTGGTTGGTGATAGTGGTTGTGGTTGTTGGTGATAGTGGTAGAGGTTGTTGATGATAGTGGTAGTGGTTGTTGGTGATAGTGGAAGTGGTTGTTGATGATAATGGTTGTGGTTGTTGATGATAGTGGTAGTGGATGTTGACGGTAGTGGTAGTGGTTGTTGATGATAGTTGTGGTGGTTGTTGATGATAGTGGTAGTGGTTGTTGATGATTGTGGTAGTGGTTGATGTTGATAGTGGTAGTGTTTGTTGGTGATAGTGGTAGTGGGTGTTGATGATAGTGGCAGTGGTTGTTGATGATAGTGGTAGTGGTTGTTGATGATAGTGGTAGTGGTTGTTGATGATAGTGGTAATGGTTGGTGATGATAGTGGTCGTGGTTGTTGATGATAGTGGTAGTGGTTATTGATGTATGTGGTAGTGGTTGTTGATGATAGTGGTAGTGGTTGTTGACGATAGTGGTAGTGGTTGTTGATGATAGTGGTAGTGGGTTTTGGATAGTGGGAGTGGTTGTTGGTGATAGTGGTAGGGTTTGTTGGTGATAATTGTTGGTGATAGTGGTAGTGGTTGTTGATGATAGTGGTAGTGGTTGTTGATGATAGAGGTAGTGGTTGTTGATGAATGTGGTAGTGGTTGTTGATGATAGTGGTAGTGGTTGTTGACGATAGTGGTAGTGGTTGTTGATGTTAGTGGTAGTGGTTTTTGATGATAGTGGTAGTGGTTGGTGATGATAGTGGTCGTGGTTGTTGATGATTGTGGTAGTGGTTATTGATTTATGTGGTAGTGGTTGTTGATGATAGTGGTAGTGGTTGTTGACGATAGTGGCAGTGGTTGTTGATGATAGTGGTAGTGGGTTTTGGATAGTGGGAGTGGTTGTTGGTGATAGTGGTAGGGTTTGTTGGTGATAATGGTTGGTGATAGTGGTAGTGGTCGTTGATGATAGTGGTAGTGGTTGTTGATGATAGTGGTAGTGGTTGTTGATGAATGTGGTAGTGGTTGTTGATGATAGTGGTAGTGGTTGTTGACGATTGTGGTAGTGGTTGTTGATGATAGTAGTAGTAGTAGTTGACGATAGTGGTAGTGGTTGTTGATGATAGTGGTAGTGGGTTTTGGATAGTGGGAGTGGTTGTTGGTGATAGTGGTAGGGTTTGCTGGTGATAATGGTTGGTGATAGTGGTTGTGGTTGTTGATGATAGTGGTAGTGGTTGTTGATGATAGTGGTAGTGGTTGTTGATGATAGTGGTAGTGTTTGTTGGTGATAGTGGTAGTGGGTGTTGATGTTAGTGGCAGTGGTTGTTGATGATAGTGGTAGTGGTTGTTGATGATGGTGGTAGTGGTTGTTGATGATAGTGGTTGTGGTTGGTGATGATAGTGGTCGTGGTTGTTGATGATAGTGGTAGTGGTTATTGATGTATGTGGTAGTGGTTGCTGATGATAGTGGTAGTGGTTGTTGACGATAGTGGTAGTGGTTGTTGACGATAGTGGTAGTGGGTTTTGGATAGTGGGAGTGGTTGTTGTTGATAGTGGTAGGGTTTGTTGGTGATAATGGTTGGTGATAGTGGTAGTGGTCGTTGATGATAGTGGTAGTGGTTGTTGATGATGGTGGTAGTGGTTGTTGATGAATGTGGTAGTGGTTGTTGATGATAGTGGTAGTGGTTGTTGACGATAGTGGTAGTGGTTGTTGATGATAGTAGTAGTAGTTGTTGATGATAGTCGTAGTGGTTGTTGATGATAGTGGTAGTGGGTGTTGGTGATAATGCTAGTGGGTGTTGATGATATTGGTAGTGGTTGTTGATGATAGTGGTAGTGGTTGTTGATGATAGTGGTAGTGGGTTTTTGATAGTAGGATTGGTTGTTGGTGATAGTGGTAGGGTTTGTTGGTGATAATGGTTGGTGATAGTGGTTGTGGTTGTTGATGATAGTGGTATTGGTTGTTGGTGATAATGCTAGTGGGTGTTGATGATAGTGGTAGTGGTTGTTGATGATAGTGGTAGTGGTTGTTGATTATAGTGGTAGTGGGTTTTTGATAGTAGGAGTGGTTGTTGGTGAAAGTGGTAGGTTTTGTTGGTGATAATGGTTGGTGATAGTGGTTGTGGTTGTTGATGGTAGTGGTTGTTGATGATAGTGGTAGTGGTTGTTGATGATAGTTGTAGTGGTTGTTGATGATAGTGGTAGTGGTTGTTGGTGATAGTGGTAGTGGGTGTTGATGATAGTGGTAGTGGTTGTTGACGATAGTGGTAGTGGTTGTTGATGATAGTAGTAGTAGTTGTTGATGATAGTGGTAGTGGTTGTTGATGATAGTGGTAGTGGTTGTTGATGATAGTGGTAGTGGGTTTTTGATAGTGGTAATGGTTGTTGGTGATAGTGGTAGGGTTTGTTGGTGATAATGGTTGGTGATAGTGGTTGTGGTTGTTGATGATAGTGGTATTGGTTGTTTGTGATAATGCTAGTGGGTGTTGATGATAGTGTTAGTGGTTGTTGATGATAGTGGTAGTGGTTGTTGGTGATAGTGGTAGTGGTTGGTGATAGTGGTCGTGGTTGTTGGTGATAGTGGTAGAGGTTGTTGATGATAGTGGTAGTGGTTGTTGGTGATGGTGGTAGTGGTTGTTGATGATAATGGTAGTGGTTGTTGATGTTAGTGGTAGTGGTTGTTGACGGTAGTGGCATTGGTTGTTGATGATTGTTGTGGTGGTTGTTGATGATAGTGGTAGTGGTTGTTGATGATAGTGGTAGTGGTAGTGTTTGTTGGTGATAGTGGTAGTGGGTGTTGATGATAGTGGCAGTGGTTGTTGATGATAGTGGTAGTGGTTGTTGATGATAGTGGTAGTGGTTGGTGATGATAGTGGTCGTGGTTGTTGATGATAGTGGTAGTGGTTATTGATGTATGTGGTAGTGGTTGTTGATGATAGTGGTAGTGGTTGTAACGATAGTGGTAGTGGTTGTTGATGATAGTGGTAGTGGGTTTTGGATAGTTTGAGTGGTTGTTGGTGATAGTGGTAGGGTTTGTTGGTGATAATGGTTGGTGATGATAGTGGTAGTGGTTGTTGATGATAGTGGTAGTGGTTGTTGATGAATGTGGTAGTGGTTGTTGATGATAGTGGTAGTGGTTGGTGACGATAGTGGTAGTGGTTGTTAATGATAGCGGTAGTGGTTGTTGATGATAGTGGTAGTGGTTGGTGATGATAGGGGTCGTGGTTGTTGATGATAGTGGTAGTGGTTATTGATGTATGTGATAGTGGTTGTTGATGATAGTGGTAGTGGTTGTTGACGATAGTGGTAGTGGTTGTTGATGATAGTGGTAGTGGTTTTTGGATAGTGGGAGTGGTTGTTGGTGATAGTGGTAGGGTTTGTTGGTGATAATGGTTGGTGATAGTGGTAGTGGTCGTTGATGATTGTGGTAGTGGTTGTTGATGATAGTGGTAGTGGTTGTTGATGAATGTGGTTGTGGTTATTGATGATAGTGGTAGTGGTTGTTGACGAAAGTGGTAGTGGTTGTTGATGATAATAGTAGTAGTTGTTGACGATAGTGGTAGTGGTTGTTGATGATAGTGGTAGTGGGTTTTGGATAGTGGGAGTGGTTGTTGGTGATAGTGGTAGGGTTTGTTAGTGATAATGGTTGGTGATAGTGGTTGGTGATAGTGGTTGTGGTTGTTGATGATAGTGGTAGTGGTTGTTGATGATAGTGGTTGTGGTTGTTGATGATAGTGGTAGTGGTTGTTGATGATAGTGGTAGTGGTTGTTGGTGATAGTGGTAGTGGGTGTTGATGATAGTGGCAGTGGTTGTTGATGATAGTGGTAGTGGTTGTTGATGATAGTGGTAGTGGTTGTTGATGATAGTGGGTAGTGGTGTGGTTGATGATAGTGGTAGTGGTTGTTGATGATAGTGGTAGTGGTGTTGATGATGTGGTAGTGGTGGTGATGATAGTGGTGTTGGTAGTGGTAGTGGTTGTTGATGATAGTAGGAGTAGTTGTTGATGATAGTCGTAGTGGTTGTTGATGATAGTGGTAGTGGTTGTTAATGATAGTGGTAGTGGGTTTTTGATAGTAGGAGTGGTTGTTGGTGATAGTGGTAAGGTTTGTTGGAGATAATGGTTGGTGATAGTGGTTGTGGTTGTTGATGATAGTGGTATTGGTTGTTGGTGATAATGCTAGTGGGTGTTGATGATAGTGGTAGTGGTTGTTGATGATAGTAGTAGTGGTTGTTGATGATAGTGGTAGTGGGTTTTTGATAGTAGGAGTGGTTGTTGGTGATAGTGGTAGGTTTTGTTGGTGATAATGGTTGGTGATAGTGGTTGTGGTTGTTGATGATAGTGGTAGTGGTTGTTGATGATAGTGGTAGTGGTTGTTGATGATAGTGGTAGTGGTTGTTGATGATAGTGGTAGTCGTTGTTGGTGATAGTGGTAGTGGGTGTTGATGATAGTGGCAGTGGTTGTTGATGATAGTGGTAGTGGTTGTTGATGATAGTGGTAGTGGTTGGTGATGATAGTGGTCGTGGTTGTTGGTGATAGTGGTAGTGGTTGATGGTGTTCGTGGTAGTGGTTGTTGATGATAGTGGTAGTGGTTTTTGATGATAGTGGTAGTGGTTGTTGATGATAGTGGTAATGGTTGTTGGTGATAGTGGTAGTGGGTGTTGATGATAGTGGCAGTGGTTGTTGATGATAGTGGTAGTGGTTGTTGATGATAGTGGTGGTGAAGGTTGATGATAGTGGTAGTGGTTGTTGATGATAGAGGTAGTGGTTGTTGATGATAGTGGTAGTGTTTGCTGATGATAGTGGTGATTGTTGTAGATGATAGTGGTAGTGGTTGTTGATGGTAGTGGCAGTGGGTGTTGATGATAGTGGTAGTGGTTGTTGATGATAGTGGTAGTGGTTATTGATGATAGTGGTAGTGGTTGTTGATGATAGTTGTCGTGGTTGTTCATGATAGTGGTAGTGGCCGTTGATGAAAGTGGTAGTGGTTGTTGGTGATGGTGGTTGTGGTTGTTGATGATAGTGATAATGGGTGTTGATGATAGTGGTGGTGGTAGTTGATGATAGTGGTGGTGGTTGTTGATGATCGTGGTAGTGGTTGATTGTGTAAGTGGTAGAGGTTGTTGATGATAGTGGTAGTGGTTGTTGATGGTAGTGGTGGTGGTTCTTGATGATAGTGGTGGTGGTTGTTGATGATATTGGTCGTGGTTGTTGGTGGTTGTGGTCGTGGTTGTTGGTGATAATGATTGGTGAGAGATGTTGTGGTTGTTGATGATAGTGGTAGTGGTTTTTGATAGTGGTAGTGGTTGTTGGTGATAGTGGTAGTGGTTGTTGATGAGAGTGGTAGTGGTTGTTGATGAGTGTGGTTGTGGTTGTTGATGATAGTGGTAGTGGCTTTTGGTAGTGGTAGTGGTTGTTGGTGATAGTGGTAGTGGTTGTTGATGATAGTGGTAGTGGTTGTTGATGATATTGGTCGTGGTTGTTGAAGATAGTGGTAGTGGTTTTTGATAGTGGTTGTGGTTGTTGGTGACAGTGGTAGTGGTTGTTGATGATAGTGGTAGTGGTTGTTGGTGATAATGGTGGTGTTTGGTAATGATAGTGGAAGTAGTTGTTGATGAGAGTGGTAGTGGTTGTTGATGATAGTGGTAGTGGTTGTTGATGATAGTGGTAGTGATTTTTGATGATAGTGGTAGTGGTTGTTGATGATAGTGGTTGTGGTTGTTGATAGTGGTAGTGGTCGTTGACAATAGTGATAGTGGTTGTTGATGATAGTGGAAGTGGTTGTTGATGATAGTGGTATTGGTTGTTGATGATAGTGGTGGTGGTTGTTGATGATAGTGGTAGTGGTTTTTGATGATAGCGGTAGTGGTCGTTGCTAATAGTGATAGTGGGTGTTGGTGATAATGGCAGTGGGTGTTGGTGATAGTGGTAGTGGTTGTTGATGATAGTGGTAGTGGCTTTTGATGATAGTGGTAGTGGTCGTTGATAATAGTGATAGTGGGTGTTGGTGATAATGGCAGTGGTTGTTGTTGATAGCGGTAGTGGTTGTTGATGATATTGGTCGTGGTTGTTGGCGATGGTGGTAATGGTTGTTGGCGATAATGGTTGGTGATAGTGGTATTGGTTGTAGGTGATAGTGGTAGTGGTTGTTGATGATAGTGGTGGTGGTTGTTGATGATAGTGGTAGTGGTTGTTGATGATAGTGGTGGTGGTTGTTGATGATAGTGGGGGTGGCTGTTGATGATAGTGGTAGTGGTTGTTGATGATAGTGGTATTGGTTGTAGGTGATAGTGGTAGTGGTTGTTGATGATAGTGGTGGTGGTTGTTGATGATAGTGGTAGTGGTTGTTGATGATAGTGGTAGTCGTTGTTGGTGATAGTAGTAGTGGTTGTTGATGATAGTGGTATTGGTTGTTGATGATGGTGGTGGTGGTTGTTGATGGTAGTGGTGGTGGTTGTTGATGATAGTGGTGGTGGTTGTTGATGATAGTGGAGGTGATTGTTGATGATAGTGGTATTGGTTGTTGATGATAGTGGTAGTGGTTGTTGAGATAGTGGTAGTGGTTGTTGATGATTGTGGTAGTGGTGTAGGATGATAGTGGTAGTGGTTGTTGATAATATTGGTAGTGGTTGTTGATGATAGTGGTAGTGGTTGTTGATGATAGTTGTAATGGTTGTTGATGATAGTGGTAGTGGTTGTTGATAATAGTGGTATTGGTTGTTGATGATAGTGGTAGTGGTTGTTGATGATAGTGGTAGTGGTTATTGATGATAGTGGAAGTGGTTGTTGATGAAAGTTGTAGTGGTTGTTGATGATAGTGGTGGTGGTTGTTGATGATATTGGTGGTGGTTGTTGATGATTTTGGTAGTGGGTGTTGGTGATAGTGGTGGTGGTTGTTGACGATTGTGGTAGTGGTTGTTGGTAATAGTGGTGGTGATGGTTGTTGGTGATAGTGGTGGTGGTGGTTGTTGGTGATAGTGGTAGTGGTGGTTGTTGGTCATAGTAGTGGTGGTGGTTATTGGTGGTAGTGGTGGTTGTTGGTGATAATGGTGTTGGTGGTTGTTGGTGATAGTGGTGGTGGTGGTTGTTGGTGATAGTTATGGTGGTGGTTGTTGGTGATAGTGGTGGTGGTGGTTGTGGGTGATAGTGGTGGTGGTGGTTTTTGGTGATAGTGGTAGTGGTGGCTGTTGGTTATAGTGGTGGTGGTGGTTGTGGGTGATAGTGGTGGTGGTGGTTGTTGGTGATAGTGGTGGTGGTGGTTGTGGGTGATAGTGGTGGTGGTTGTAGTATTGCATTTAATATTTATGATATTGTTTTTATTAATAATAGTTAAATTCTTCTTATTCTTCCATATGTCCCCATAAAGACACATATACAATAACAATGAACACCCACTCTCTCTCTATATTTATCACCCTTTTCGGCCTAACCTAACCAAACGTAACCTAACCAAACCTAACCTAGCCAAACGTAGCCAAACCTAACCTAACCAAACGTAACCAAACCTAACCTAACCAAACGTAACCAAACCTAACCAAACCTAACCTAACCTAACCTAACATAACCAAACCTAACCTAACCAAACGTAACCAAACCTAACCAAACCTAACCTAACCAAACGAAACCAAACCTAACCAAACCAAACGTAACCTAACATAACCTAACATAACCAAACCAAACCTAACCTTACCTAACCTAACATAACCTAACATAACCAAACCTAACCTTACCTAACCAAACGTAACCAAACGTAACCAAACCTAACCTAACCGAACCAAACCTAACCAAACCTTAGCTAACCTAACCTAACCAAACGTAACCAAACCTAACCAAACCTAACCTAACCTAACCTAACCAAACGTTACCAAACCTAACCTAACCTAACCTAACCTAACGTAACCAAACCAAACCTAACCTTACCTAACCTATCAAAACCTAACCTAACCTAACAAAACCTACCCTAACCTAACCTAACCTAACCTAATCTTTCTCTTTTTACTTGGAATTTGACCACACACGAACCAGAACTTGTGCTGAGAGCCATTTAATGAACTGTGGGAGTTATAGAGGGAATTAAATTGAGCATGTTCACTACAACAATGGTACAATATGTTCACTACAACACTAGTACTAGATGTTCACTACAGCACTAGTCCTTCATGTTCACTGCAGCACTAGTACTAGATGTTCACTACAGCACTAGTACTAGATGTTCACTACAGCACTAGTATTATATTTTCACTACAGAACTAGTCCTTTATGTTCACTACAGCACTAGTACTATATGTTCACTACAGAACTAGTCCTTTATGTTCACTACAGCACTAGTACTAGATGTTCACTACAGCAATAGTACTATATGTTCACTACAGCACTAGTCCTTTATGTTCACTACAACACTAGTACTAGATGTTCACTACAGCACTAGTACTAGATGTTCACTACAGAACTAGTCCTTTATGTTCACTACAGTACTAGTACTAGATTGTTCACTACAGCACTTGTATTACATGTTCACTACAACACCAGTTCTAGATGTTCACTACAGTACTAGTACTATATGTTCATTACAACACTAGTACTACATGTTCACCACAACACTAGTACTCAGTACTGCATGTTCACTACAGCACTAGTCCTATATGTTCACTACAACACTAGTACTACATGTTCACTACAACACTAGTACTATATGTTCACTACAACACTAGCAATACATGTTCACTACAACAATGGTACTATATGTTCACAACAACACTAGTACTATATGTTCACTACAACAATGGTACGACATGTTCACTACAGCACTAGTCCTATATGTTCACTCCAACAATGGTACTACATGTTCACTACAACAATGGTACTATATGTTCACTACAGCACTAGTCCAATATGTTCACTCCAACAATGGTACTACACGTTCACTACAGCACTAGTCCTATATGTTCACTTCAACAATGGTGCTAGATGTTCACTACAACAATGGTACTAGATGTTCACTACAGCACTAGTCCTATATGTTCACTACAACAATGGTACTACATGTTCACTACAACAATGGTACTATATGTTCACTACAGCACTAGTCCTATATGTTCACTACAACAATGGTACTACATGTTCACTACAGCACTAGTAATACATGTTCACTACAACAATAGTACATGTTCACTACAGCACTAGTCCTCTATGTTCACTACAACAATGGTACTACATGTTCACTACAGCACTAGTACTATATGTTCACTACAGCACTAGTCCTATATGTTCACTACAACAATGGTACTACATGTTCACTACAGCACTAGTAATACATGTTCACTACAACAATGGTACTACATGTTCACTACAGCACTAGTACTATATGTTCACTACAACATTGGTACTACATGTTCACTACAGCACTAGTCCTATATGTTCACTACAACAATGGTACTACATGTTCACTACAGCACTAGTCCAATATGTTCACTAAAACAATGGCACTACATGTTCACTACAGCACTAGTCCTATATGTTCACTACAACAATGGTACTACATGTTCACTACAGCACTAGTCCAATATGTTCACTAAAACAATGGCACTACATGTTCACTACAGCACTAGTCCTATATGTTCACTACAACAATGGTACTACATGTTCACTACAGCACTAGTCCAATATGTTCACTAAAACAATGGCACTACATGTTCACTACAGCACTAGTCCTATATGTTCACTACAACAATGGTACTACAAGTTCACTACAGCACTAGTCCTATATGTTCATTACAACACTAGTACTAGATGTTCACTACAACAATGGTACTACATGTTCACTACTAGCACTAGTACTATATGTTCACTACAACAATGGTACTACATGTTCACTACTAGCACTAGTACTATATGTTCACTACAGAACTAGTCCTATATGTTCACTACAAAAATGGTACTACATGTTCACTACAGCACTAGTCCTATATGTTCACTACAACAATGGTACTACATGTTCACTACAGCACTAGTCCTATATGTTCACTACAACAATGGTACTACATGTTCACTACAGCACTAGTCCTATATGTTCACTACAACAATGGTACTACAAGTTCACTACAGCACTAGTCCTATATGTTCATTACAACACTAGTACTAGATGTTCACTACAACAATGGTACTACATGTTCACTACTAGCACTAGTACTATATGTTCACTACAACAATGGTACTACATGTTCACTACAGCACTAGTACTATATGTTCACTACAGCACTAGTCCTATATGTTCACTACAACAATGGTACTACATGTTCACTACAGCACTAGTAATACATGTTCACTACAACAATGGTACTACATGTTCACTACAGCACTAGTACTATATGTTCACTACAACATTGGTACTACATGTTCACTACAGCACTAGTCCAATATGTTCACTAAAACAATGGCACTACATGTTCACTACAGCACTAGTCCTATATGTTCACTACAACAATGGTACTACATGTTCACTACAGCACTAGTCCAATATGTTCACTAAAACAATGGCACTACATGTTCACTACAGCACTAGTCCTATATGTTCACTACAACACTAGTACTAGATGTTCACTACAACAATGGTACTACATGTTCACTACTAGCACTAGTACTATATGTTCACTACAACAATGGTACTACATTTTCACTACTAGCACTAGTACTATATGTTCACTACAGCACTAGTCCTATATGTTCACTACAAAAATGGTACTACATGTTCACTACAGCACTAGTCCTATATGCTCACTACAACAATGGTACTGCATGTTCACTACAGCACTAGTCCTATATGTTCACTACAACAATGGTACTACATGTTCACTACAGCACTAGTCCTATATGTTCACTACAACATTGGTACTAAATGTTCACTACAGCACTAGTCCTATATGTTCACTACAACACTAGTACTACATGTTCACTACAGCACTAGTACTATATGCTCACTACAGCACTAGTAATACATGTTCACTACAACACTAGTACTACATGTTCACTACAACAATGGTACTACATGTTCTCTACAGCACTAGTACTATATGTTCATTACAACAATGGTACTATATGTTCACTACAGCACTAGTACTACATGTTCACTACACCACTGGTACTACATGTTCACTACAGCACTAGTACTATATGTTAACTACAGCACTAGTACTTAGTACTAGTGTTGTAGTGAACATGTAGTACTAGTGTTGTAGTGAACATGTCGTACTACTCTTGTAGTGAACATGTTGTACTATTGTTGTTGTAAGCATGTAGTACTAGTGCTGTAGTGAACATGTAGTACTAGTGTTGTAGTGAACATATAGGACTAGTGATGTAGTGAACATGTAGTACTACTCATGTAGTGAACATGTAGTACTGTTGTTGTAGCGAACATGTAATACAAGTGCTGTTGTGAACATATAGTACTAAGTACTACATGTTCACTACAACACAAGTACTACATGTTCACTACCACACTAGTACTACATGTTCACTGCAATACTAGTACTACATAGTCGCTACAACAGTAGTACTATATGTTCACTACAACACTAGTAATACATGTTCACTACAACACTATTACTACATGTTCACTACAGCACTATTACTACATGTTCACAACAACAATAGTACGACATGTTCACTACAAGAGTAGAACTACATGTTCACTACAGCACTAGTCCTATATGTTCACTGCAGCACTGGTACTACATGTTCACAACAACAATAGTACTACATGTTCACTACAACACTAGTACTACTTGTTCAATGCAACACTAGTACTACATGTTCTCTACAACACTAGTCCTACATGTTCACCACAACACTAGTACTGCATGTTCACCACAACACTAGTACTGCATGTTCACTACAGCATAAGTACTACATGTTCACTAAAAGACTAGTACTACATGTTCACTACAGCACTAGTACTACATGTTCACTACAGCACTAGTACTATATGTTCAATACAACACTAGTACGAATGTTCAATACAACACTAGTACGAATGTTCACTACAACACTAGTACTATATTGTTCACTACAACACTAGTACTATATTTTCACTGCCACACTAGTACTACATGTTCACTACAACACTAGTACTACATGGTCGCTACAACCGTAGTACTACATGTTCACTACAGCACTAGTCCTATATGTTCACAACAAGACTAGTACTGCATGTTCACTACAACACTAGTACTACATGTTCACTACAACACTATTACTACATGTTCACTACAGCACTAGTACTATATGTTCACTACAACACTAGTATTATATGCTCACTACAACACTAGTACTACATGTTCACTACAACACTAGTACAACTAGTAAAACCTGTTTTAAAATGGGTCTTGTTGTTTTTAGATGAGGAACTTAGTGAAATATTTTAAAGTTTCAAAGTTGTGTTAGAGACCGCCGTGAGTACTGTAGAGTATATTATGACATGCAAAGTTTACCTTCCCCCAATAAAACGTGTACCAACTCACTTTTTTATCATGTTGTACACTCCGAGGTTTCTTGGACTGCGAACGGATAAAACAACTATCCTGCATGCTCATCTATATAAAGAAAAAACGGTGTTGCGTGGCAAAAAACATTTAAAACTTTATGAATATTTGCCAGTACTGACGGACATATTCTCCAGGACGTTGGGCAAGGTTAGGGAACGCTCGGCGGTGGTGTTCAAGTGGCGGACTGACACTAAAACTCTCTTTAGTTTTCGCCGAACTTGGCCTAACTTTTTGGAAATCGAAACAACAGGTTTGATCACATCACAAGAACCCAACAATAATATAACGGTATACCTCGACTTCTCCATGACCATAAAAAGTTGTATCTCTGAGGACCGTGAAACCAGCGAAACCAGCAGCAAACACATGTCGCTCCGCCCGGGGGTCTCACACATCCCCAACAGCGAAGACATGACTAGCGACCCAGAAACCACGCCCATCCCTTCCAACTAAGACAATACCACCTACTCAGAGACCACACCCTTCCCTTCCAGCTAAAACATGACCACCTACCCAGAGACCACATCCTTCCCTTCCAGCTAAAGCATGACCACTGTTACGACCGTGTCGTATTTTTCTATTTTTTTTTTATAACATGCTTCCATGTTGTTCCATATTATTCCTGTAATGATGTGTTATATTTACTATTATATAATCTAATCACCTTACCCTGTGCTGTTAAGGTTTTAACTGTTATTATTTGTTCAAGCCCATCTTATTTCTTCATTTAGTATTCTAACAAGCATTCTTTGTTTCTCTAACGACCAGCTGCATCGTTAAACGACCCATGTTTCACCGGCTGGTCGCATTGGCCGGAGCCGACCCTATATACAGTATAGTAGTCACCAGTAGACGGAGTCAGTCCAGTCCTCTTGTCATTCAGTTCATGTTCTTTTGAGTGACACCCGTCACCTGTTACTTATACTTATTTTATTTGTGTTGTTCCTGTCACCACCAATGTGGTACCAGGTATATTTATGTGAGTTCCTATTTATGTCTCTTATGTGTCCATCAGTGTTTGCTTAGTTACATTTAAGTAATTCAGTGTTGTTTCACGATAGTTAATTTCAGTGTTAGTTTTTATATGTTTATTTAGGGTTAACGTAATCCAATGCTTTATTTTTATTCTGATGTTTCGATGTTTTAGTATCATTTGTGTCTTAAAGGTTTCGATAGTGAATCAATTTGTTGTGACAGCCTACGAGGCTCTTTATTGTGTTAATATTTAATTAAATTAGATTCTTAAAGGTTTACTTATTTATTTTTATTCCCTTTTAATTTACTTCACTTTTTTTGTTTGGTTACGCCTAGAACCTGAATATTAAAGTAAATTAAGAGACGGCGTAACACCACCTACTCAGAGACCACATACTTTCCCTTCCAGCTAAAACATGACCACTTACCTAGAGACCACACCCTTCCCCACCATCTAACAAATTACCACCTATCCAGATAACATACTTTTCCCTCCCAGGGAAGGTGAAACCACGGAAAGCAGGCTGACCTAAACACCGGTTATCAGCATGCGGTCATTCGCCTTAAAATTGGACCGGATCGATTACCGCGCCAAAGATAAGCGACAGTTGGAAGTCACCGTCATCAACATTTACAAAAGCCTGAAACACTGTCCACTCAATCTACACTCACACGAATTAATATCTCATCATCGTGGTTCCTTTACAGACAACTGACATCACGGCCGTGATTTTGGCGACGGAAGACACGCTTGATGTGATCCCGGATTAGTTAATGATTGGTCTTTTGTTGTGGCAGGACGGGTAATGCCTTTCTTTAACAGGAGTGCCGCAAAACAGATCATCTCATCTCTTAATGAAATAATACGCGTTATTTACAATTTAACACAACAAGTATGAGATAACCTGTAAGGCAATGAGAAGTAAGGTGAGAACACCCATGACGTGTGACCCAGTGGTGTACACTATAAGATAGATGGACGATCTTGATGCCTTAGGTAAGGTCATCGTCATAGCTGGGAACTTGCCCTCTGGTGTGGAGGCGGTGGCAGGCATCAAATACACCGTTGATATTATGGTAGTTGAATCCCCCCACTCCGTAAAGAAGCTCTCCGTCCACGAAATAAAAAAAAGCCGATCTTCTCCTCTCAGGAGCGAACGGAATATGTGCGTCTGTGTCTGTGGAAAACCTAACTAACCTGTTGAAAGAGAGGGTCGTTATAGTACTCTTTAACGCCATGGTGAGATTCGACATTACTCGCGGACTACGATTCCAGTCAGTAAGCCCCAGAATGATAACCGCAAATCAATAAAACTTAACAAACTTCCGTGAACTAAATGTTGCAGATTAACTACAAAGGCTTTTGCGTGAACAAGGACGTCACCCACGAGTTTGCATCTAACGTCGAGCTTCCCTACTATGGGTTTATCCCAAGTTTCTACAGTGTAATGAAGGACGCCGCCACCGGCATCATCAACACGCTCCTCCAACCCCTTAAATTTATTTTTAATAGATGACGGCAAGCGTCCCAGGCAGATGAAAGCCGATAAAAACCAATAAAAGAAAATAAATAAAACAGGCAAAAAAAAAAAAAAAAAAAATGTACATTAAAGTTAAATAATGAATATAAACTTTTTATTTGCTTTATATTTCCTATTATCGATACAGCATCATACCTTTAACAGCGTAACCTCTATTTTATGTATTATATGGAGGGGTAATTCCGTCATATCGAGGGACCGTTAGATGTGAAACCTCCATTTAACAGACTTTATAGAGAAGAAATTCCGTTAAATCGAGGTTCTGTTAGATGTTAGGTTTATGTGCCAAAAGTGGGAGTAAAATACATACATACAAACATACATACATACATACATACATACATACATACATTCATTGAGGTGTACACGGCCTCCTGCGAAGATTAAATAAAGCATCGCATTTAATATAAAAACGGATATCGATTGGTCGGTGGGGATGTGAATTCACATCGCCAGTACCAATAAGGAGGACGTAACACAGGTACTGACTGATGGCGTGACAGAGAGTTATATTATGGTAATAATGGCTGACAAATATTAGAGGCAAAATTACAGTGAGTGATGTTGTACAGCAGTGACCAACATAAACACAGCCTTCCACCAATAGGAAAAAAGTGTTGTATAGTTATTAGCCAATAAGATCATAGAAAGGTTGCGAGTGACTTTACGAACGAGAGATATAACTGAAGATATTTAGAGAGAATAAAGGGAGATAATGTCTCTCTCTCTCTCTCTCTCTCTCTCTCTCTGTGCCAAGCAAACAAGCACAAAAACGGAAGAAAATATCACTAACTGGTCATGAAATTTATTCGTCCAAAAAGAACTCATCTCTCTTCTTTGTTTGGCAGTAAACATATCGTTGATTGGTCCGTGAGTTAT
>CAUDMG010003759.1:47500-317500 GCA_958450375.1 Homarus gammarus
TCTTTGGTAAAGGTTCAGATGGCTCTTTGGAACTATCATCTGATGTTGCTTCCTGTTCATCAGAAGAACTATCAAAGAAGTGATAAACATCTTGACACAGCTCTTCCTCTCTTTGGATGGCTTCTTCACTCTTCATTTTCTTCTTTTGTTCCCTCTCTCGGATTTGTTCTCTCTTCTTGGCATTAGCAATCTGCTTCTTTGTTTCTGAATAATCTATTGAACCCATTTGCATACTTCCTTGGCCTTCTGCCTTTGTCCTCTGTGCCTTTATAAATTCAAGCTCTAAAACAGGGATCTTCTTTTCACGAGGACAACCACAATCAATGTGGGAATTATTTTCTCTCTTACCTGAGTGAGAACAGTTGGATTCAGAACATAATTGTATGAAGCACTTGCAGGTCAAAATGTCAAACAGAGTATCAAGTGTGTGCAGAAATTCATTTTTCCTGGCCAAGTTTCCTTTACCAAGTGATGTTTCAACTGCTTTGTGCCATAATTTCGTTAGTTTTAGCTCAATAGTTCGACACTGATTAATCACAGGTGGTTTGAATAGTGCATTAGCTTTTGTCCATTGATGCAGAAGAGGGACTATCATGTCATTTATGAGTTCTTTATCTGTATAGTTCCTTCTGTCCTTTGCATTTTTTTCTCGAAGGAGTAACCCTAATCTTAGCATGTCTCTCACTGTTGGAAGTTCTGATACAGGAAGCTCCTTCCCTTTACCAACTAGCAGGCTCAAGTGGGTTGACAACTGACTTCTTGTCTTCAATTTTGACATCTTCACACTATCTGACAAATAGAAAAATATTTCAATGTTTCATAATTCAATTGTTGTTTCAAAAAATATCAATTTGTTTATCAAAAATGCTGTAACAGAAATAACATAATAATTTCTTAGAACATAATGTTTTATACAATGATATAAGTAACTGCGACAATCAATATGCCCTGCTTACAATAATTAAAATGTAGAATTCGTCTGGTAGAGTAGGTGCAAGTGCAATGAGAGCAAACCACCGTCTATGATATCTAGAAAGAGAGTGAGCCGGGCGCCTCATCCTCACGCTTGGTACAAGTCAAAACAACAATTAAACTGTCCCACACGGAGAGCCTGTTCATGTTCATGTTCTGACATGCATATTGTACACAAGCTATAGAACCATAAAATACTCCATAATCCATATGCTTACATGAATTAGTTAATATCAAGTGAATAATTCTAATCAAGTCTCATTAATTTGTTGAAATACTGATATTTGAAACTTTAAGGTATAATTGATGTAGGTGAGGGTTATTTCAATTCATTTTTGTTTGCTTATCTCAAGTTTAGACATAAAGAGGCACAATATTTTGACTACCAAATTTGATTTTTAGCATGTTGACAAAATTGACACACCCTAATTCACACCTCTCACCCCTCTCCTCTCCCCCTTTCTTCTCTTCTCTCTCCTCCCCTCCTTCCATCTCCCCATCTCATTTCCTCTCCCCTTCCTTCCTTACCTCCCCTTCCCTTTCCTTTCCACTCTCCCTTCTCTCCTATCATCCTACCTCTCTTCCACACCTTTCTTCCCTCACCATTTTCTCTCCTTCCCTCCTTCTTCCCCCCCCCCCCCCACTCCCTTTCTCTCCCTCAAGTAGTGACAGGTTGAGTAGTAGAATGGAGTGTGTGGGAAGCACAAGAGAGAGAGAGAGAGAGAGAGAGAGAGAGAGAGAGAGAGAGAGAGAGAGAGAGAGAGAGAGACAATCCCACACCTGTTGGATACACACACACACACACACACACACA
The DNA here is from genome assembly GCA_958450375.1 of Homarus gammarus. NCBI lineage: Eukaryota > Metazoa > Arthropoda > Malacostraca > Decapoda > Nephropidae > Homarus > Homarus gammarus. The sequence continues at coordinate 49,287 of CAUDMG010003759.1, forward strand.
CACACACATCCACCTAAAGATTAATAGTCTACTCTCTCTCTCTCTCTCTCTCGCTCTTACAGTATTCGAACCAGGGTAGAAATCAGTTGTTATTCCATTACCGATATCATCTCCACTACCATCATCACCACTATCACCACCACTACCACTATCACCACCACCACCACCATTATCACCACCACCACCACCACTATCACCACCACCACCACCACCACCACCACCACCACCACCACTATCACCACCACCACCATCACCACCACTATCACCACCACCACCACCACCACCATCACTATCACCACCACCACCACCACCACTACTACCATCACCACTACCACCACCACCACCACCACCATCGCCACCACTACAACCACCACCATCACCACCACCACTATAACCACCACCACCATCACCACTATCACCACTATCACCACCACCACCACCACCACTACTACCATCACCATTACCACCACCACCACCACCACCACCATCACCACCACTACAACCACTATCACCCTGACCACTACACTAGGCCCGGGGCGCTTCTCACCACCAGGTTTAACATTATGGTCCCAAGCCGCGCCTCTAAAACACTTCATATGGTTTTCATATTAAGATCATTTGCATTTTTCTGGGTGTCGATATCCTGTGTGTGTGTGTGTGTGTGTGTGTGTTCTAGGCAGCCGAAACTTCACAATCGTTTTTCATCAAACTTAGTGGAAAAATCGCAAAAAAATTCGTACAGCGTAACAAACCTGGTCCCATAACGATGGTTTCTTTAGGAAGCCATTACAGAACCATTTTATTTACGCTGGAAAACGATGCAGGTCTACGGACTTAGCGCATCCTCATTCGCAATACCCTGTCAGCCCACGATTGCAGTTATTGTACGGCTCCCTCCTCCTCCCCCCACTTTTTTCTTAGCCTACTTTTTTAATGTTGTTTCGATTAATAAAGGAAGAAAGATGAGTTAATAGAAGAATAAAGAAGGGGAAACAGAAAATAGTTAGAGATAACAGGTGGGGGGGGGGGGGGGGGAGCTGAGTTTCATCATGCGTCTGGATGCGCAGTTTCAACATTACCAGACGACCTTACAGCTACAGTGTATACTTATTCCACTGTACATGGAAAAAGAGAAGAGATAAATAAAAAGATAATGACAGGAATGCATGGAGAAGATGACTACAATATACACAGGGTGAATATAGACAGTGAAACAGACAGGAGTTTGACAAAAATAGACAGATTCAGACATGCACAGATAGACAATATGGCAACTAACATGACAGACAGACAGCTGACTGACTGCTTCACATTAGACAAACAGGCAGACACACGCCAACAACGGATAAGACAGACAGATTTGATGACACAAAGAGTACAGACGGGCTTACATTCAAACACAACGCAGACGAACAGACAGTTGGGATGGCAATAGACAGGACGGATAGACTTGAGACAGATGAGAAGGCATTTATAAACAAGAATAACAGCAAATTGACCACAGCTGTGTCAGTGAGGGTAGGAGGTCTTACATCCACCAGCGTAAATAATAAGAAGGACTAAAAACTAACACCCTTAAGCTGATGGTGACTAATATAACCAGAATCATGGTCACTTTTCTTCATAATATAATTTATCTCGGAATGATCATCGGTGATTCATAATATTTTTTTTTTGTTATGATTTTAACCTCTCCTTATGGCGAATATTTCATTAACTAATTATTCTAACGTTTATTCTATTCCTTCTTATAGTATATTAGATGCTGTAAGTATCACGACCACGACCATGATTACAACAACCAGGACCATGATTATTACAACCACGACCATGATTATAACAACCACGACTATGATTATAACAACCACGACCATGATTATAACAACCACAACCATGATTAAAAAACCACGACCATTATTATAACACCCACACTATGATTATAACAACCACGACCACGATTATAACACCCACGACCATGATTATAACAGCCACGACCATGATCACTATCCTCTAACTACCGCCCAATCAGTCTAACATCAATAGTAGGCAAATTACTGGAAGCAATCATTTCAAATTCTATTCGAAATCACCTGGAGAAGCACCGATTGATCAATGATTCCCAGCATGGCTTCAAAAGCGGACGTTCTTGCCTAACTAATCTATTAACATTCTTTTCATCAGTTTTCAAATCGGTGTACGAAGGGCACAATCATGATGTGGTATATCTCGACTTTAGCAAAGCCTTCGACAGAGTTCCCCACGAAAGACTAATTAGAAAGGTAGAAGATCATGGCATCAAAGGTGACATCCTTAAATGGATTAGGGCGTGGTTACAGGACAGGAAACAGCGAGTGAGCATTAACGGCAATAAGTCCCATTGGAGCAACGTCACAAGTGGAGTTCCCCAAGGCTCAGTACTTGGACATTTTTATTTATTATATACATAAACGACATAGATATCGGCATTGACAGCAACATAAGTAAATTTGCTGATGACACTAAAATAGGACGTGTTATCAAATCTGACGAGGACTCGGCAAAACTACAGGAAGATCTAAACAAATTTTTCGAATGGTCTGAAAAATGGCAGATGAAATTCAACGTCGACAAATGTAAAGTACTCAGTATAGGAGATGTAAACAGGGAAACCAGATACCAGATGAACAACGATGCCATAGAGAAATCCGACTGCGAGAGAGATTTAGGAGTAATGATAAGTAGGAACCTTAAGCCAAGTAAACAATGTGGTTTTGCTCGTAACAAGGCTAATAAAGTACTTGGGTTCATACAAAGGAGTGTTAGTTACAAGACTAGCGAGGTCATCCTAAAACTGTATCTTGCTCTTGTGAGACCACACCTGGATTACGCAGTTCAGTTCTGGTCACCGTATTACAGAATGGATATAGAATCCTTGGAAAAAATTCAGAGGAGAATGACAAGACTAATCCCGGGCATTAGGAACCTTGAGTATAGAGACAGGTTAAAGCATCTTAATTTGCACTCCTTTGAGAGACGTAGAGCGAGGTGCGACCTGATAGAGGTGTATAAGTGGAAGGCAGGGCTAAACAAAGGGGACATTACAAAGGTACTCAAACTATCCAACCAGGAGCGAACTCGTAACAATGGTTTTAAATTAGACAAATTTAGATTTAGGCGTGAAATAGGTAAACACTGGTTTGGAAACAGAGTAGTGGATGAATGGAACAAGTTACCAAATATCATCATTAACTCGAATAGGCTGAATTGCTTCAAACATAGGTTGGATGCTCATATGAGCAATAGGGGTTGGGTGTAAACGGGACTGACCAGTATGGGCCAATAGGCCCGCTGCAGTTTCCTCCATTCTTATGTTCTTATGTTCTTATGATTATTACAGCCACTACTATGATTATAACAACCACAACCATGATTATAACAACCACAACCATGATTATAACAACCACAACATGATTATAACAACCACGACCATGATTATAACAACCACGACCATGATTATAACAACCACGACTATGATTATAACAACCACAACATGATTATAACAACCACGACCATGATTATAACAACCACGACCATGATTATAACAACCACGACTATGATTATAACAACCACGACCATGATTATAACAACCACATTCATGATTATAACAACCACAACCATGATTATAACAACCACGACCATGATTATAACAACCACGACCATGATTATAACAACCACAACCATGATTATAACAACCACAACCATGATTATAACAACCACAACCATGATTATAACAACGACGACCATGATTATAACAACCACGACCATGATTATAACAACCACAACCATGATTATAACAACCACAACCATGATTATAACAACCACGACCATGATTATAACAACCACGACCATGGTTATAACAACGACGACCATGATTATAACAACGACGACCATTATTATAACAACCACGACCATGATTATAACAACCAGGACCATGGTTATAACAACCACGACCATGATTATAACAACCACGACCATGATTATAACAACACATTCATGATTATAACAACCAGGACCATGATTATAACAACCACATTCATGATTATAACAACCACGACCATGGTTATAACAACCACGACCATGATTATAACAACCACGACTATGATTATAACAACCACGACCATGATTATTACAGCCACAACTATGATTATAACAACCACAACCATGATTATAACAACCACAATCATGATTATAACAACCACAACCATGATTATAACAACCACAATCATGATTATAACAACCACAACCATGATTATAACAACCACAACCATGATTATAACAACCACAACCATGATTATAACAACCACAATCATGATTATAACAACCACGACCATGATTATAACAACCACGACCATGATTATAACAACCACGACCATGATTATAACAACCACAACCATGATTATAACAACCACGACCATGATTATAACAACCACGACCATGATTATAACAACCACGACCATGATTATAACAACCACGACCATGACTATAACAACCACGACCATGATTATAACAACCACAATCATGATTATAACAACCACGACAATGATTATAACAACCACGACCATGATTATAACAACCACACCATGATTATAACAACCACGACCATGATTATAACAACCACGACCATGATTATAACAACCACAACCATGATTATAACAACCACAACCATGATTATAACAACCACAACCATGATTATAACAACCACAACCATGATTATAACAACCACGACCATGATTATAACAACCACACCATGATTATAACAACCACGACCATGATTATAACAACCACGACCATGATTATAACAACCACGACCATGATTATAACAACCACAACCATGATTATAACAACCACGACCATGATTATAACAACCACAACCATGATTATAACAACCACATTCATGATTATAACAACCACATTCATGATTATAACAACCACGACCATGATTATAACAACCACGACCATGATTATAACAACCACGACCATGATTATAACAACCACAACCATGATTATAACAACCACAACCATGATTATAACAACCACAACCATGATTATAACAACCACATTCATGATTATAACAACCACGACCATGATTATAACAACCACGACCATGATTATAACAACCACAACCATGATTATAACAACCACAACCATGATTATAACAACCACGACCATGATTATAACAACCACGACCATGATTATAACAACCACGACCATGATTATAACAACGACGACCATGATTATAACAACCACGACCATGATTATAACAACCACGACCATGATTATAACAACCACAACCATGATTATAACAACCACAATCATGATTATAACAACCACGACCATGATTATAACAACCACGACCATGATTATAACAACCACGACCATGATTATAACAACAACAATCATGATTATAACAACCACGACCATGATTATAACAACCACGACCATGATTATAACAACCACAACCATGATTATAACAACCACAACCATGATTATAACAACCACGACCATGATTATAACAACCACGACCATGATTATAACAACCACGACCATGATTATAACAACCACGACCATGATTATAACAACCACAACCATGATTATAACAACCACAATCATGATTATAACAACCACAACCATGATTATAACAACCACGACCATGATTATAACAACCACGACCATGATTATAACAACCACGACCATGATTATAACAACCACGACCATGATTATAACAACCACAACCATGATTATAACAACCACAACCATGATTATAACAACCACGACCATGATTATAACAACCACGACCATGGTTATAACACCGACGACCATGATTATAACAACGACCACCATTATTATAACAACCACGACCATGATTATAACAACCACGACCATGATTATAACAACCACATTCATGATTATAACAACCACATTCATGATTATAACAACCACGACCATGATTATAACAACCACGACCATGATTATAACAACCACAACCATGATTATAACAACCACAACCATGATTATAACAACCACGACCATGATTATAACAACCACGACCATGATTATAACAACCACGACCATGATTATAACAACCACGACTGTGATTATAACAACCACGACCATGATTATAACAACCACGACCATGATTATAACAGCCACGACTGTGATTATAACACCGACGACCATGATTATAACAACCACGACCATGATTATAACAGCCACGACCATCTGGAAAGCGATGTCGCTGTACCCTGTCGGCTGACAGCGGTTGCGCCCTAGCCGAGCGAGAGCGTTCGAACTTTCAAGCCTTGGTAAACTGTACCACCGGACTCGCCACCGGGCATGAAGTGCCCACGATCACTTGTTTTCCACTATATGGGAGAGAGAGAGAGAGAGAGAGAGTAAGAGAGAGAGACCGAGTGATTCAGAGAAAGTAAGAGAGAGAGAGAGAGATATAGAGAAGGTAAGAAGGGAAGGGAGAAACAGATATTGAAAAAGAGAAAGATAGAAGGAGAGAAAAAGAAAGTGAGATAGAAAGACAGATAGAGATTTTCACCAATTTACGCTACTGAGGAGCTGAAATACACCTCATATCTCTACCGTAATGGCGGCCAAACTCAACACAGGGATCTTGTATATAAACAAAACATTGCTTAATATTTTCCCACCTTTATCAACATGTAGAATTGCGAATATTTCTTTCATAAACAATATATCCTTACTCTTACAGTCAACCCGATGCGATTATGTTTTTTCCCTTAAATAACAATACAGAAATTAAGTACAAAATGTATAAATGACAAAAAGAGCGAGTCCCCAAGCCACTATGAACAAGAGAGCATCATTATCGGGGGATCTAACCCTCCAACCTTGGGCATCCGATACCTTAAAATAGGATCCAATAGTGAGTCGATCCCTTGTCCGTGGATGGTGGTGGGGGTGTGGCATTGTCAAGAGAAGCAGTCATTACACGTTGAGGTTGTATTAATTAGACTATTGAATGCATAAAGAAAAGAAAGAAAGAAAGAAAGAAGGAAAGAAAGAAGAGGTTTATTAACTTTCTGAGCCCCTCCTCCTCGATGTCTTCTTAGTAAACAGAATGACGTGGATTTTTTCCCTAACCAGAAAAGTATCGTATAAGAACTAATGTATTTGTTCCATGTATTTGTATATGAGAGAGAAAGAGAAAGAAAGAAAGATAAAGAGAAGGAGAGAGAGAGAGAGAAGGAGAAAAACAGGTAGAAAGAGAGAAAGAAAGAAAGAGTGAGAGAAAGTCATAATTACCACCGCATAAACTAAGTGATGAATATCCATCTATAACGTGAACCGTAATAATGGCGCTTTTTATGTAAGTGATTGTAAGGAGACGTCATTAACACCTGTGGCGTCATTAACACCTGTGAAGTTATTAACACCTGTAACGTCATTAACACCTGCGTACATAATTTATTCACAGTTATGTTTTTGGTATTTTGCTTACGAGCTTTCAACATGATGCTTGGAGTACTCTCTCTCTCTCTCTCTCTCTCTCTCTCTCTCTTCCACCAACACCACCTCCTCCTCCTCCTCCTCCAACACCACCGTGGCTAACAAACACCATCATTATCCCTCGTTCGCCATCTCCATCAATGCTCCTTCATCAATCATCATACATCATTGTTTCTTATTACTTGTTAACATAATTAGCCACATGTTCAACCCTTAAGTATTTTATTCAAGTAAAGTAAATCCCTTATATTTCTCAATAGGTTAATATATCATTATCAGTCATTATAGTAGTCATTAATATCTACAGTTATTATCATTATCAGTCATCATAGTAGTCATTAATATCTACAGTTATTATCATTATCAGTCATCATAGTAGTCATTAATATCTACAGTTATTATCATTATCAGTCATTATAGCAGTCATTAATATCTACAGTTATTATCATTATCAGTCATTATAGCAGTCATTAATATCTACAGTTATTATCATTATCAGTCATTATAGCAGTCATTAATATCTACAGTTATTATCATTATCAGTCATTATAGCAGTCATTAATATATACAGTTATTATCATTATCATAATTATCATGTCATTATTATTACCTATTTTCATTATTACCATCATTATCACCATCAGTTATTCGCCGTTGTTGTCATTTGTTTACATACAAAATCATAGATGCCAGAATCGATAAGACAAAAAACAATAGACAGTCTGGAGTGTACACAGGAAGGCAATCCAACACCGGTGGTAAGAGGAATCCAACCCAACATCATTAAAATAATTGGGATCACTTCCATACAATTGTCTGTCAAAAGCCTTCCCGAAGACCTTATACTGTTGGGTACTGTGAGAGATAGAGAGAGACAGAGAGATATTATGAGATGAGGAACGAGGAGATAAAAGAGATGATGTGTGTGTCTCTTTCTCTCTCTCTCTCTCTTTCTCTCTCTCTCTCTCTCTCTCTCTCTTTCTCTCACACACATTAATATGAAAAAACACATCAAAAGCACCTGCTCCTCCTCCCCTTCCTCCTCTCCTGCTGTTCCTCCTTCTCTTCCTGCTCTTCCTCCTTCTCTTCCTGCTCTTCCCCGTCCTACTCCTCTTCCTCCACCTCATAGTTTTCCACTTCATCCTCCTCCCCTCTCCTCCTCCTCCTTCCTTCTCTCTTCACTCCCTCCTCTTCTTCCCTCCTCTTCATCCTCCTCCTCCTCCTCCTCCCCCCGAAGCCCCACGTGTTAAATAAGGAAACGTATTTTGACACTAATTTCGTGGATACTCTTGGTAGGGAAAATATTTACACAGATTTATATAGAAGTGTGAGCAGGTAAGTGTGTGTCTGTATGTATGTTGTTTATTTCATCTTTATTCATGTTTGCTTATTCCTTCTTTATTCATGTTTGCTTATTCCATCATTATTCATGTGCGTTTATTCCATCTTTATTCATGTTTGCTTATTCCTTCTTTATTCATGTTTGCTTATTCCATCTTTATTCACGTTTTCTTTTTCCTGTTTATTCATTTATTATTTTTGTATTTTTTGTCTCTATTTTACTTATTAGGCTCGTACTGCTGCATCTTATAGGCAATTTATATTACACTTTGAAATATTAATAAACTTCCCTTATTAGTCTCTATATAAGAAACTCATTATAAAAATATTTGCTATAATGCTCTATAATTTTCCCAGAGATAATTATATTCACCTGTAAAGTCCTATTAAAGAATTCCTTAAGATTCATTTTTACCTGAGACTAATTAATTCTGGGTCTTCAATTCACTAGAGGAAAGGTAATAAGACTTTCCTTGTATTTTAATAATGCTTCCATCTTCTACAGCTCTCAGTAATAACTTGGAAAGAAGTATTATATAAACATCTCCTTTCAAATGGTTCTATAAGTCTTCATGTTACCAGTGAGACATTAATAAGTCTTTGTTTCGCTTTCTGGTGATGTTTTTGTCTTCACTATAACTCTCCATCGGAGCTCGAAGTCTTATCGTTGTCTTAACCTCTCTCAACACCTATACTTAAATTACTATAAATCTCTTGAGCTTTATAAAGGTAATTAAAACGCCTATATCATTATCCACGATGACTCCAATCATTTATATATTTGTAAATAACATTGACAATAACAAAAGAAAGTCGATAAATATATCCAGGTCACGAAGAAGAGAAAATATAGATATAAAATGTCGTTTATGTAATGCGTATATACTGTAAAACCAAGGTATTTCTCTGTTTACATCTGACATATTATCAATTTATTTATTTCATGTTATGTTTATTGTTTGTTGTGTACTTAGAGTGCAAAATAGATGTTTACACCCTCTTTGTAAAATAGAATCCTACTTGACTGATAAAAAAAGGCGATCTTGATTTTATCTTCGGCTTAAGGTTAAAAATAAGTTGAAAGTATTAACATCACATAAAAGATAACGTTATTAACACACGATATGGTTAGGTTAGGTTAGGTTGATATACTCACAGAGTCATCAACCAACATCCGGAACATCTGTCAACGAAGAAATAAGTAAGATTTTCCTGCATTTCCTGATTTCCACATTGCTCACAAGACCTGTGTCTTGTATCACTAAACAACATTACCACAGGTAGAGATTGAGCGAACGTTAGTCTGGCGTTAATTTATGTGTCAGGCTATGATGATTGCTTGTGCTGGCGAGATTTTAACTTGAAGCTCACCTCACCTGCCGTCCTCAGCCGTCCAGGTAATTAGTACTGAGATCATTCTCCGTCACCTGTTGGTACTTGTCCAGGTAAGGGTACCAGGTAACACGTAATAGGGCTGACGGAGGCCTCCTCACTACCAGCTGTTCTTTGATGACATGTATTGGCTTCCTTCCGATCAACTGTTCATTGTTGACATCCTCTGGTCTTCTGCCAATCAGCGGTTCTCTGTCTACATCTAGTGGCTTCCAGATCAGCTGTTCGGTTTTGGTTTTTGTGGGTCTTTCGGTCAGCTGTTCCTTGTTTATATCTAATGGCTTCCAGATTAGCTGTTCTTTATTGACATCTGACGGTCTCCTCCCAATCAGCTGTTCTTTGTATATATCTAATGACTTCCAGGTCAGCTGTTGTTTATTGATATCTGACGGTCCCCTCCCAATCAGCTGTTCTTTGTTGACATCTGACGGTCTCCTGCCAATGAGCTGTTGTTTGTTTACATCTAATGGCTTCCAAATCAGCTGTTGTTTGTTGACATCTAATGGCTTCCAGATCAGCTGTTCTTTGTTGACATCTCCAGGGCTGATGTCGGGATACCACGTGACCAAATCCCTTGCCTTACTTTCTCTCATCTCTCCATTTAATATATCTCTCCTAATTCTCTCCCATCATCATTCTCTCCTTCTCTCCCTTCTTTATTGCCTCTAGTTATCGCATTATTTCTTATTCCCTCTTTATCAATTTCCCCTTCACCATCACCACCACCATTATCATCATCCAGTATACCCTTCCTTTTTAACCCTTCTTCATCGCCTTCTGCAGGGTGGGAAGAGGACGTGTCAGAGTCATCACCGTCAACACCTACCAAGGATAAGTCGCCAACAGGAGTCAGTAGAGGTTCACCGGTCGCCGCCAGGTAGAGGGCCTCAGATAAGGGTGAGATAATGAAAGTATCGGAGGTCTTGGCATCAGGGAGGTGGTACACTGAGGGGAGCCTCCATAACACACTTCCTACACGGCGCTGATGAAGGGACGAGGAGGAACTGAGAAAAGAGGAGGGAGAAGTAGGAGAGGACGGGGAATTGGGAGAGGGGGGGGGAATTGAGAGAGGAGGAAGAATTGGGAAAAGAAGAGAGAGAATTAGAGAGAGAAAGGGATAAAGGTGAACTGGAAGAAAGAGGAGAATTTAAAGTTGAAGAAGAGGAATTAAGAGATAAAAGAGAAGATGGAGAACAAGCAACCAAGGAAGAAGAAGAAGAAGAAGAAGACTGAGCTAATAAAGAGGAAACGAATCTTGAATAAAGAGGTAGAGATAGAAGGAGGTCAAGAGAGGTCACGTCACCATACACAGACGAGACAACATCACCATCACCATTATCTCTCAGGGAAGGTGGTGAGGTGAGAGATGGTGAGATCATGGAGGAAGTCTCTTTCGTTATCGTCAGAGACATCTCAACAGGTAAGAGAGTCCTCACCTGAGTTCCTCCCTCTGGCGTTGAATCTGAGAACCTTGCTTTTAATATTCCAAGGTTGTAGTTGTTGTTGTCGTAGTTGTGGTTGCTGAGGTTGTAGGGGCTGCTGAGGTTATGATAGTTGTAATTGTGGTAGTTACAGCGGTTGTTGTAGGAGTTGTATTTGTTGTAGATGTCCTCTTTACCCACGTTTATATCTTCAGGTCTATTGATATATTCTGTTCCTTGATTATTCTGTTTTCATATTTCATTCTCCCTATTAGCGTCCGATGCCCAATTTGTAGAGGGAGATTTATAATTGGTATTTCGTAATTGGGGTGAGGTGTATGTCTGTGTGTTGTGTTGTGGAGAGAATTGATAATACCCGCTTGTAGTGTTGTTGTTGGTGGTGGTGTGTTGGAGAAGGGGACTGATGCTGTCTCTTAAGCCTTCTTCTCTGCCACTCTCTCCACTACCTCCTACACCCGCACCACCACTACTACCACCGCCTCCCACACTCGCACCATCACCACCACTATCACTACCTCCCACGCTCGCTCTACCACCACCACCCGTCCATTGTGCCACGTCTCTCTCGCCAACATAATAAGCGTTGCTGCGGGTCGTCTGAGGCAATATAGAGATGATGAAACTGTCGCCATAGGTAGTCTCGCCCACCTTCCTCACCTGTGCAGCGTTGGTCATAAAAGATAGGTGAGAGGTGCTACTGGTCTGGTGTCCCTCGTTCACTTGGTGCCCCTCGTTCACTTGGTGTCCCTCGTTCACTTGGTGTCCCTCGTTCACCTGGTGTCCCTCGTTCACTTCATGCCCCTCGTTCACCTGGTGTCCCTCGTTCACTTGGTGTCCCTCGTTCACTTGATGCCCCTCGTTCACTTGATGCCTCTCGTTCACTTGGTGTCCCTCGTTCACCTGGTGTCCCTCGTTCACTTGATGCCCCTCGTTCACCTGGTGTCCCTCGTTCACTTGGTGTCCCTCGTTCACCTGGTGCCCCTCGTTCAACTGGGATGGTCTTGTAGCTTGCAGTAGCGTCCCTATCGAGTACCCGAACCCCGGCAGCGTCTGTTGCAGCGACTCTGACAAAACATCACCGACAAGACTCATCACCTGGGAGGTATTGAGAGGTCCATCAGTCCCACCTGAGCCCCCAGAGGTGTCCAAGGGATTTTTTTCTTCTCTAGAGGGCTGATTTCTGCTCTTCTGTACAAGAGGAAAGGTTCACTGGAGTCCCTGAAGGTTGGTCCTCCTTCGTCTGGTAGTGATGGTAATTCTCCTCCAGTAGCTGCCCCGGCAGGAGGGAGTTAGAGACAGGAGGAGGTGGGAGGCCATCGGGGAGGAAAACAGACGAGGGTAGAGAGGAGGTGACGTCGAGGAGGTGTTCCCGGTAGTGTGGGGACGTGGGCGGTGACTCTGTAGGGGGGACAGACCTTGTTATTGGGGTGTGTTGTGTCACACACACACACACACACACACACAAAAATTTAAAATTAAATATAACGATTAAAAGTGACATAGAAACCTGTCGATCAAAACACTAATAGGAATCCCGAGTCTTGGCCAGGTGTTTACTGAAGGGGTTAGCAGGTAAGGGTTAATGTGTTTCCTAATATAGCTCGTTTGGTTAGGTTAGGTGAGGTTAGGTTAGGTGATGTTAGGTGAGGTTAGGTTAGGTTGGGTTAGGTTAGGTTGGGTTAGGTTCGGGGTAAATGCACCCTTATTTAACATCACAAAAGCGTGTTGTTAAGTCACTGTACCATCACGTACCGTCACTGTTGACAGATGTACCGTCACTGTAGACAGATGTACCGTCACTGTAGACAGATGTACCGTGCGTGGAGGTGTGGGGACAGCTGTACCGTTGGTGGTAGGAGAGCTTGTACCCCGGTCCATGTGTACCGCTGTTGTACACCTCCGGCTCACCTGTCTTGAAGTACATCACGTACGCTGTACCTGTCATGTACCCTGTGGAGATAGTACACCTGTAGTACATGAGAGTACATCTGTGGAGCATGGTAGTACATATTTAGTATGACAGTACATTTGTAATTGATTATAGTACATTAGTTCAGTCTTGTACCTTACTGAGTACATCTGTAGCACATATAGGGTGTGTGTACATGACTCCAGGGTACATTAGTACATCTGTAATGCAAGATTATACAACAAAAACAATATCAATAACATTAACAATAACAACAACAATAATAACACCAACAACAACAATGATACGAACAATTACAACAACAACAATAACAACAATTAGAAATAAAAATAATGACAAACAAATACAACAAAAACAATAATATCAACAACAAAGACGAACACCAACAAACACATCTTCCTCCTCCTCCTCCTCCTCCCCTCCCCTCCTCCTCCTCCTCACTATAGGCCCATATGCAAGATCAGCCGTGGTGTACACCATGCCGTGGTATCCCGGCAGTCGTAATACAATGGAGTGAAAATTTTGTGATTATTCAAGATGGGCCATGGTGGTACCCGACTGTCGTTTGTTGTTACTACGTCATCGTAGTGTAGTCAGGTGTACCAACTGCCGGAAGACTTGGGGGTTGGTATGCTTGCACCCTGAAAACGTTGTCAGAGGCACGAAACGTTTGCTCTTGCTACACGATTTACGAGCATAAAAAAATTGAATCCCAAGCTAAGGTGCACCTCATTTGCCTATTTTCTTGGATTATAAGCCAATTCTGGGAATAAAATACGATTATTTACAGTGAATATAGGTAAATAAATCCTGTGACAACCATAAAAATGTTGGAATTGCGTGTAATATCTGCTCCTTTCTTCTTTATGCTTATGAAATCTAACAATAAAGTTATAAGTTTTTCATGAACTTGGGGTTGGGTGAGTGTAATAAAGAGAACTATGGCCTGTTCTGTGGATGAAGTCAGTAGAATATACCGAAGTGCAGTATTAGGTATTATAGTTTTGGTATGACAGTGATGAACTCACTGTACAGATGAATTGGGATAAAATCTTGAAAAAATATCACCATAACTGTTAGTTTTCTATCAAACAGGAAATTATCTTTATCCCAAAATTTTTGCTCTCATGTTGTACAAGGCCAGTTATGTACAAGATATGAAAACTTGAGATAATGTTTCCTCCTTTTCTCCACCTGATTATAGTAATGCAATAAATACCCTTTCAAAGAAACAGGACATGAACACTTTCCCAATGTCAGGAGTAAAAATGCATACAATATGTTAAGACATGGACTAAACCAGAAGTCGGAGAAAAGTCTCTGCTGTTTAAATAGTCTTTTATTTGGAAAAATATTAAATGTAAATACTGTATATGGATCCTCACCAGAGAGCCTTCATATAGTCAGGGTGCAGACATTTGTTTACAAGGCATATACTCAACTATTATGAAAATGAAGACATGTTAGGCTAGATTTGGTCCATCTTGTGAGCAAATGTCATGGAACCCATATTCCGTAGGCATAGACATGAAATTCTACTAACTAATCAGAGACTAATAATGTTAAACATTGTGAGAGGTTGGAGTCATAGACCACGTTCTTTGCAGACTTTATTCTAACAGCGTCAGCTGGTGACTGGCAACCGGGCGCTGCCAAAGACAAGCCCCCATCTCAACATGGGAAAACATATCGTACGATGGTACAATCTTACATCTCCCCGCCCCCCCCCCAAGTTAAAAGGAAATGACAATACACATTTGAACTAGCAAAAGAAAAACAATGCATTCATAAAAACAACAATAATGCAGGAAAAACCAGTCAAACAAAGGAAAAAAAAAAAAAAAAACCCTCTAAACTGATTTTACATCACATACACTACACCACGTAGTCCGTCAACCAGCCCGGAGGCCTACGGCCTCTCCTGGGCCTGGCCGCGCTCGACTGGGGAGGGGCCGTGGGTGCGAAGGAGGGCGCGGGTACGGAGGGCACAGCAGAAGGGGGGCCAGGAGGCACAGCTTGGTGCACCACCGGAGTAGTAGGCACAGGTGTGGAGCCGTTTCGCAGGTGGTGTCTGTTGCGGATGGACACCCTGCCACTGCCACTCAACCTGACGGCATACTGCCTGTGAGGGCGGGCTTCCACCACTATGCCTGTCCTGTCCCAGAGCTTGGTAGCTGCGTCCAGCACACGCAGCTGCGTACCCACGACTAGGGGAGCCAGCTGGCGGGATACCTCCCTCCGCGACAGGACCCCATCCTGGATTTCGGCCAAGCGCACCTCCCTCATATGAAGTGCCCGCCGCCAGTGCTGGTCCACCTTATAGTGCTGTCTGGCCACGGGAACGCCGTCACGGAGCTGGCGGCCGGTGGCAAGTTGGGCGGGCGACTTGTTCACCCCCCGCAGAGGCGTGTTCAGGTACTGGAGGAGGGCCTTGGATGTCCTATCGCAGTCCAGGCTACCCCCGGGCCCAGTGTTATCCCTGAGGAGCCTCTTGGCAGCCTTGACCCCAGCCTCTGCCCTGCCATTGGACTGGGGGAAGTGGGCCGACGAGAGGCGCACCTCGACCCCCCATGACTTGAGGAAATCTGTCATCTCAAGGCTGGCAAGGTTGGTACCTCCATCCGTGGAGATCTGCTCAGGTACCCCCCACCTCGTGAAGTAGGCCCGCAGACTGGCGATGATTTTTCCAGAGGTGGCCTCGTTGGGGAAGTGGGCGATCTCCAGCCAACCTGTCAGTCGGTCAGCATATGCTAGGTACGTGCGGCCCTGCAGGTGGAACAAATCGGCCACCACTTGTTGAAAGGGATAGTCTGGCGCTGGGGTCAGAACCAACGACTCCGGAGGCTGGGAAGGGGCGTGGGTCTCGCAAGCAGCACACCGGGACCGATGATACTGCAGGTCACCCTCCATGCCAGGCCAATAGACAGAATGCCGGGCCCGCCTGAGCATTGAGTCGAGGCCCTGGTGCCCCACATGCAGGTTAACGGCGACCCGGTGGCGGAGGGAGTCGGGGATGACAAGGCGCACGCAGCCCTGGTCAAAGGTGTAGGTGACCAAACCCCTGACCACAGCCAACCTCACCGAGAAGTACGGGCGCAGACAGGCCACCTCCTGCGACTTGTGGGGTTGCCAGTCGCCCGCCAGCACCCTCGACACTAGAATCTGGTATACTGGGTCGTCCGCAGCCGCTTTGCACACTGTGTCTTCGTCCATAGTGATGCACCCATCCTGATCCAGTGCTGCGATTGTGACTGCACACACTGCAGCGCACAGGTCCTCCTCTTGGTCTATGTCCTCCGCATCAGGCGCCGCCCTGAGGGAGGGGAAGCGGGATAAGGCGTCAGCTGCACAGTTCCGCTTCCCTGGCAAGTATTTGACCGTGAATCGGTACTGCAGGGTCTTCTCCTTGAGCCTGAACAGGCGCGGATTCGCCACATCCGTGAGGGCTCTGTCCCCTAGCAAGCCAACTAAGGGGCGGTGGTCAGTCACCAGAATGAGGTTCGGGCAGCCAAGGAGGAACAGCCTGGCCTTGCGCAGGCACCACACCACAGCCAGGGCCTCCCCTTCTACTGCAGCATAACCGGCCTCGGCCGTGCTCAGATGTCGGCTACCACACAGAGCCAACCGCCACCCTCCTCTGCAGCAGAAGGGCGTCTCTGGAGAGGCACAGGCACAGTATTGTTGCAGGGCGACGAAGCCGATGCCCTCCCTGCTCCAATCAGTGACAGCTGCCGTAGGCCTGGATTTGTCGTAGTACACCAAGCTGTCTCTGGCCAACTGACAGATGGTGTCCTGGGCCTGGCGAAACTTGAGCCGCAGCTGGTCGTCCCAATACACCTGCTTGCCCACTGGCTTCTTGAGGAGCTCACGGAAGGGCTCCATCACAGGTGCAGTGGCAAGGAAGGGAGCCAATTGGTTAAACAAGCCATGCCAGGACCTGATGTCAGTGATTGATGGCTGATCCGGCAAGGGGAAGTCCTTGATGGCTGACAGACGTTGAGCAGTGGGCTGGTACGGTACAGGTCCCACCCCAGGAGGAAACCCACAAACTCAGCTTCTCTCCTGCAGAACAAGAACTTTTCTGGTTTCAGCGTGATACCTGTGCGAGCGCAGGTCTCCAGAAAATCGTAAGTGTGCCAGAACGCCCCCTTCACACTGGAGTCATAGAGGAGAGTGTCATCCACACACTTGTACTTGCGGGGCACATCCTGAATAGCGTCGTCAAACCTCTTGGTGTAAGCATCTGACGCTGAGCAATGTCCCATAGGCGTCCTGCAGTATCGAAAACGGCCCCACGGAGTGATGAATGTGGTCAGACGTCTACTCTCCTCCTCCAACTCCACTTAATGAAATCCCCAAAAGGCGTCGGCGACGGTTTTGAACGAGTGCACTGGCACCCCAGACACCATGTCGAATGGTGCAGGTGTGTGGTGCGTCTCCCTCAGACAGCTTGCATTGAGACGTTGGAAGTCCACAGTGCGCCTGGGCTGACCGTTTTTCTTGGCCACCACGACCATCCTGTCGCATCACTCCATAGCCTCACCAGCAGGCACTGGCTGGATGACGCCTCTCCTGACGTCCTCCTCCAACTGGGCCTTCACCTCCGCTTCCCAGTGTTTCGGAACGGGAGCGGGTGTGTGACAGGCATAGGGGGTCGTGCCGGGCGTCAGGTGGATACGGTGAGGGGGACCAGTCATGACTGGCAGTGGGGACCTGCTGGTGTTGAATGCGGTAGACAAAGAGTGCGTGAGTAGCCATCCCTCCAGCCTGGCCACATTCTCCTCCAAAGGAGGCAAGGGTATCTCAACTGGCCTCGGCGGGAAACGGCTGCTCTCAGGTAAAGGGTTCGGAGGTAGATCGTCGGCAGTGTGCCGCTCCCCTCCATCGCTCACGGCAGCCACAGCACGTCTATGGAGCGGGAAGTCGACAGGCACCAAGTTGAGGCACTTGCAGGCCTCCAATGACAGATAGAGGGCCTTGGCTGTCTGCACGAAGTAGACCTCCTGGACGGTGGATCCCTCGTCCACACCGAGGCGGCAGGGGGCGGACCCCAGACACTTGAGCTGTTTGTTCGCCACGTCCCTTAAGCCATTACGGGCCCGAAGTTGCCCCGGACACACACCGATGTCCCGGAGCAGGGATGCGCCTGCCACACACACCATAGCACCCGTGTCAGCTACAGCCAGCACAGGGGTGGCGGGGGAATTGCCCCCGGCCTGGGACACGAACACTTGTAACCTGGGGTGGCGGGATAGCTGGGCTGTTGCCACTGTAACAGCGCCTGACACATCACAGGAGTACTTACGGCTGACTTACTCCTACAACACCTTTTGAAGTGACCAACCTTACAGCAATTGCGACATGTAGCCCCACTTGCAGGGCAGTTACTTTTACCAGAGGCATGTGACATGCCGCAGTTACCACAGTGCGCGCGATTGGGGTGTCCAGGTCGGGCGGCAGTCACCTCGGACTCACCGGTGACGTCATCACCAACCGCCACTGCCTCCGCGGCTGTTCCCACCACTGCCTGGCCAGACGTACGACACAATACACCAGCACCTCTCACTGCTGCCTCAAATAACATGCATGTGTTTCTAAGCACTTCAACACTATTATAACTAGAGTACCCCTGGAAAATTTCCCTTTTCAACACGGGGTTACTCAGGCCCACCATAACATTACGTAATAGCATGTACTCAGAGAGGTCGTTATCACAGGTGAAGCATATAAATTCACACTCCACTGCCTCTGCGAAGCATCGTTGAAAATACCTTTTCATGGGCTCCTCTTCACCTTATTTGCTGTTGAAAAACTCGTTCCATTTCACAGCTTGGTTTGAAGATTGAAGAACCATTCCACTGATGGCGTCCAGGGCTTCTTTGGGCGAGAGCTGCTCCCACTGACCGCTGGGGCATCTCGAGTGCAGGGACGCAGTTCAGGCGAATGTGGAGTGTGGCCACCAGTTGTGACCACCCGTTCAACAGCACCCATGACTCCATGGACCGCCTCCATGTCCTAAATGCAGCTGCTGGCATTTCTGCCTCACACTTCTCTGGTGCGACAGCTGCTGAGGGCTTCATGACCGGCAGAGAAGCATGACCACCGCCAGCAACTAGAGACGCCATCTGAGCCATCAATGCACTCATGGCCTGCTGCTGGGCGCGCGTGGTGTTCCCTGCTGGTGTAGAGAAGCCCTGGCGTCCCCTTGAGGGCGTCGAGAATCGTGGACGTGTAGGGGCCATGTCAGCGTTCTTGTCAGGGCTGTAATGGCGTGTCGGGCCCCGACATATCCTACTCACTGCGCCATGTGAGAGGTTGGAGTCATTGACCACGTTCTTTGTAGACTTTATTCTAACAGCGTCAGCTGGTGACTGGCAACCGGGCGCTGCCAAAGACAAGCCCCCACCTCAACATGGGAAAACATATCGTACGATGGTACAATCTTACAAACATAGAACAAGATGATAATTAAATGGTTTAAAAATATACTCAACACAGTATGCAATGTTAATTGCAAATCATTCCTGTATTTTGTAATGTTTAATATAAACTAATAATAATAAGGATAAGAATACAATGATAATGCTTATTTCAGAATATAGCCTTTATTAAAAGCAGGATATGTTATAATATATGGGTGATCAAGAGTAAAGTATTTTAAAAGAAAAATCATCCACAAATTTCACAAATAAATTAATACGTAATATCCACGTATGTATGCAGAGTGTAAAATAAAAAAAAATAATAATGAAGGCATACAGTATGTTATGATTTCTCCAAGGTATATGTTCAGAAAATTCCAGAAACTGCATTTTTTCTGGCCTATGAGTAATTTGGGGATTTTACGGAAAGTCTCCGAATTTTTCTAGTCCGAGTCTGGGAACCAGTTCCTAGGTTAGGTTAGAAAGCAAATTCCAAAATCTTCCCTGGAACCGGAAAAATTCCCCATCAATCAAATGATACCAAGATTTATTTCTTCAGTATTGGTGAAAGGTGAATAGTCAGCTGTATCTCTACCTGTAAGTGAAAATAAAGTCATTAGTATTGTGTTAGTTAAATTTGCGAATTCTGAAACATCTATATTTATGAGGGTTAATATTTATAAGCTTCCAACATCTAAATATTGAGGGTAATTTTGTCTGTTAAAAAAAAATAAAAATAAAACATTCCAAAGGAAACTCAGATTTGTTTGGTTTGATATGCAACACACACTAAAAAAATTATTGTTTTTTCTAATGTACTGTAGTGTATATTGTTATGGTGATACCAAAAATATGATCCCTTTTCTTGGAGAAATTCATAGAACAAAAATTATAAGCCCTTTAAAATTTTAATGATCTATATAAAAATGTTAACCTAACCTACCTAACTTAACCTAACTGGAAACTGACTTAACTATCATAAAATATAGTATATTGTCTTTCATATTTTAAAGGTTGGATTAAGGACAAATTCACTTAGGTTAATTTCTGGTTGCAGTTAATTAGTCAAGTCTGACATATTTCTGTTGTCATCATTAGAATATACGTTTATCACATTTATTGAAGATTCATAATTTCATTATCTTTGAATATCCAAGAATTGTTATATAAAAACAATTAACGGTAAAGGGAGTCATACTTGTGATTACTTTCTACAATTATTGCATCTAGCTATAATTGAGTGGAGCATCAAGGTGAGTTAGGTAAGATACAAGGAGTTTAAAGATGAAAATGTATTACAGTCTCTCCTCGACTTACGACGGTGTTCCGTCCCGACGACCAGGTCGTAATACCTGAAATATTGTTATTAAATATTATCATCAATGACTTCTTTTGGTATTAAACAATACAATTTGGTGCTAATTTTTTCCTCTTACATAAAGTAGCTTTAGTGTATAGGGTGAAACATCTATCATGAAGTGATTGTCATTAGAACTTTACGGGGTCTGAATTTGTAAAAAAACACAACTAATGTGCTTAATCTACTCATAATCAATTTGGTAAAATGAATGTTTAGGTCATCCACCTACTTGGCATTTGAAAAAAAACATAATTTCAATGTCACCAAACCTAACCTAACCCAACTTAACTAATCTAACGTAACCTTACTTAACTGGTAAAAATCGGTCAACTTAAAATTATTAAATTCGCTGGATGGCCAAAAGATAATAATATCATCAATTCTATTTACTTTAGAAGGACTTATTCATTTTTGTTGAAATCATGGACATACAATGCCAATATATCTACATTTGATTCTACCACTGTGAATGGCAAAGTTAATTAATATCACCACTCCAACTGTTGGCCCAAACAAGTCGTAAAGTAGTTCTTTCTTGTAATACATTGAGTCACTAAGGGAATAAAAAAATAAAATATGAATTTAGGTCGATGAATTTATCTTATTAGTAGCAAATTGTGGTTAAACTGATACACAAATGAAACATGCCTGGGAAGTATCTAGCACTAGTTACCTGGCATATTTGGACGGTTATTAATTGCGCTCATTACGAAAATTGGGTCGATATTAATTCTGATAAAGGACGTCCATCGACCATCACGGATGGACCAGTTTGGATTCACCTGGCATTGGTTACCCGGCATATTTGGACTTATTAAAGGGTGAAATTTATGCTACAAAGTATTTATACTAAGGAAATAATTATTTTGATAGTGCTGGACTGTTATTAATTGCCCTCATTACGAAAATTGGGTCGATATTAATTCTGATAAAGGACGTCATTCACCATCCCAGAGGAAGCTGTTCTCACCACTCTTCAAATAGACCATTTACGACTTTTTTTTTTAGTTTAATTTGATTTCAATACATTTCTACACATAAATTAGTTGTATTAGTTATCTTAAAGGCTTACCTTTTATGATGGTTAGGCGAATTTGGAGGATATAAACGGCGATGAGACAAGTAGAGGCTGGCGGCATTTTTCGTACACAAACATGGACCGCTTTTATAAAGAACAATACAATTCTGCATGTGCTGTTCTATATGGAGTATACCGTATAACAAATATTATTCCTTTGCAGAGTTATACATTTTATGTCCATCCAAATCAATTTTCTTTCTTTTGGTTTCAAAAATAGTTCCCTCGTAGTGATCATCGGACGGGGGGGGTACGTGTACCACGAAATTTCCCCATGTTCCAAAAACGAATCGTACATATTTTCCTTTTTTTTTTTAGCCAAAAACGCTTCTTGCATAACAACCATGGGAGTACTACAGCATGGTATACACCACGGCTGGTCTTGCATATGGGCCTAAGCATCACAGTATTGTAGTTATTTCATCACAAACAAAAAAATCAACTCGGACAGCTCGTAATATATTGAGGTGTAGGCTTATTCAAGGTTGAAGTGAATGTCTCTCTCTCTCTCTCTCTCTCTCTCTCTCACACACACACAAACAGACTCACAGGCAGACATAAACAACACCATACGCTTCTCCCAACAACACAAACATTTAATAATAATAATTGATAATATTCTGACTACGAAAATAAAAAATAAAAAAAAATGAAATAAAAAATATCTTTGAACATCGCACAATGTTGCAAAAAACACTCAGATGCAACAATTAAATATTATAATATTTTTGGGGAGGACGAAATTAAATGGAATAATTGTGAGTAAAAAAGGTCAATATAATTAATTTGGGTGAAGGTATAATTTTATGGTTAAGTTGGTTGACGTGTTGGGTTTAATTACGAGGAGTGTTTTGTGAGAGGGGGAGAGAGACGGTGAGTGATGGGGAGAGAGAGAGAGCGTGGGTGAATGGGTGGAAGGGAAGGAAAGAGAAAGAAGAAATATAATATATCGGAAAATATTTAATGTTGCTTATTTGGGCGTATTATATACGTCACGGCTTGTTATTGTTGTTGTTTTTGTTATTACTCTCTTCTTTCCCGCCAAAAATTATTCTTTTCCCGCCAAAACTATATAAAAATACCAGCAATAATCTGGAAGGTAGATGAATATCGAGGATCAATGCTCTGATGTGTGTGTGTTGAAGGATACGACGCTGTAATTTAGAAGTTAAATTAAAAACAAATAAATAACGTTCCTATACATAATTCCTTCCTGGTCTGTATTTAAAAGGCTTTACTCTTTCGTTTCTGCTTTAATATCTACCTAGTTTCTCTCTTTCTCCGTCCACCGTGAGCTCCATCCCCTACGAGAGCTCATCATCCACTGACAGACTTTGGGGCGTTTAATCTCCGGATCCCATCTTTGATGTAGCGGGAAGCTCGACCGACGCCTCTCACTGGCCAATCCCTTAATGACGTCACATATCCGTATTTTGGGATTGGTGTACCGTTGTAAATTAATGATGACCTAAAATTACCTTAAATTGGATTACCTAGAATTAGTTAAAAAAAAATATAAAATTACTTACAACCTCTTCAAATCATTTAATATTACCTTAAATTAACTCAGATATTAACTAATTACCTTCAGTCACCCCTAAATCACCACCTCAGATCGCCATTAATCACCTTTACCTTACCTGTGAGAGGTCTGGAGGAGGTATCGCTGTGTATGTGAGAGAATTTCCCTCCACAGACTTTCACTTCCCCTCCTGGTGAAGACAAACCCCCGCTCGCCACCACCTAGTTCGCCAGGCTGGGCAGATATAGGTAATCTCTTGTAGGGTTTCGTGATATAATGTTGTCTAGCACTCAGGATGGATGGAAACTCTAAGGTGGTTTTCTTATATAATATAAGTTATATGGTAGACAGTCTGGTGCTGGAGGTGCCGTGTGGTGAGGAGCTGCTCAGTAGACACGTTCGGTGAGTAGCGTGTTGAAGGAGGTAGATGTGCAGGAGCTTCGTGAGGGAAGATGTTGCCTGTTGCTGGCCTCCAGGTTGAATGAGAACGGGACAGCGAGGAGCTTGCTTGGAGGAGGTGTTGCGTGTTCAGGAACCGAGAGCAGAACAATAGAGCTGGTTGGTGAGGACGCTCAGAGAAGGACAGCTGGTGGGTCGCCAAGCTCGCCGGCGGGAGGGAGGACCGCCAGGCAGGCGGAGGAAAAGCGGGGGCCGCCAGGCAGCGGCGGAGGAGGAGGTGTTGCGTGTTCAAGAAGATAGGCCAGAATGAATCTCAATGGAGAGACAGAGCTTATATACACAGCAGCCGTGAGTCAGCCGTGAGTCATGGTGGGAAAGCCCGGGAAGTAGCCGGTCTTTTGGCTCCGTTGCTAGGATACTGTGGCATCTGGTGACGCCCCCCCCCCCTTGGGCCGCTAGTTTGGTTGCTAGGGAAGACGTAGCAGGTGGCATGCAACTACGCAGTTGTAGGGGAGACGTCCACTACACTCTCACACACGCTCGCGCCCCTACGCCACCTCTGCCGAACGTATCCGCCAGACAGAAAGAAAAACAAAGATTAATTAGTGATAATGTTGCCAATAAAGGGAGATTAATTAGGGAGAAAAGGGAGGTTAGGTTTCGTTAGGTTAGGTTAGGTTTAACTTTTGATTATTATGGTTTAACCCTTTGAGGACGATGGTTTTTTTGTTTTTTTTTTTGTTTTACGGGAATTAGCCCACCCGGGCACAGATCAAACGACCCACAACGGAGCCTGGGGGGCGAAAAAAAAGAACGGAAAGAAATTGAAAATATAGAAAAAAAGGCTATACTGTATTAATCTACACCACGAAGATACCGGAAAACCAGCTTTTTAGAGTGAGACAGATTGTAAGAGCATGGAAACACAGAAGAAGGCAAAGCATTCCACAGTTTGGCTGTGTGAGGAAAGAAGGAGGTACTATAACGGGTTATTTTCGTGTGACCGATATCAACAATGGTGGGCACCGCGGGCAAGACGTGTGTTACGAACCCACGGCCTTACCGGCGGTACACAGGATGCCAAATCCCCTGAACATTGCCCGTTAAAATACCTGTAAAAGAGAGAGAGTGAAGCAACATTGCGGCGAAGAGAAAGGGGAGAGAGATTGTCGACTAAAGGAGGAAAGTTAATAAGACGAAATGCCTTTGATTCCACCCTATCTAACAGTTGGACAGAAGAAGAGCCACCCCCAGATATGAGAGCAGTACTCCAAGTTAGGTCGAATGAATCCCTTATATACTTGGAGCAACTGCTCAGGAGTGAAGTAGCTGCGGCATCTGTACAGCATTCCCAACTTTCGGGAGGCAGCTTTAGTTATACTAAGGATGTGTGATTTCCAGGACATATTGGAGGAAATGGTGAGGCCTAACATATTTATTTCAGAATTTGGGGGGATGATAGCGTCCTGAAATGTAATTGGTGGGAGATCGTCTACTTTACAAAGTGTAATTGGTAAATATTGAGTTTTGTTACTATTGAACTTAACCAAGTTTGTATCTCCCCATTCAGAGATGCTGCACAGATCCGCGTTGATAGAAGTAATGATATCAGTTCTAGAAACAGATCTAGTTTGAGAGTTAGGAGGAAGGGGAAAATGTGAGGAAGAGTGAAGAGTAGAATCATCGGCGTAAGAATGGATAGAATTAGTTGTAGTGTGAAGTAAATCATTGATAAAAAGAAGAGAGTTGGTGAAAGAACAGAGCCCTGCGGGACGCCACTATTGGTAGAGAAAGTGCGAGAAATCGATCCCTCGACAACAACTGCCATGGATCGATTCTCAAGGAAGCTAGAGATGAGAGAACAAAGTGGGGGAGAGAAACCAAAAGAGGGAAGTTTAGATAGCAAAGACTTGTGCCATACCCTGTCAAATGCTTTGGAGATGTCGAGGGCCACGACAAAAGTTTCCCCATAATCCCTAAGAGAGGATGACCAAAGATGGCGAAAGCCATACTGGTGATCCGACAAAAGAGAAAGGCGTTCAAGGTGACGGAGAAAATGGGAGTTCAAGATAGTTTCGAAAATCTTAGAGAGGGATGAAGTTAGGGCAATGGGGCGATAGTTAGAGGGATTAGAATGGTCACCCTTCTTCGGGATGGGCTGAACCAAGGCATGCTTCCAAGAAGAAGGAAAAGTTTTGGTTTTGAGGCAAAGGCGAAAGAGGCGAGCAAGCACAGGGGCCAGAACTTCAGCACACTCCCTCAGAACACGAGGGGGTATTCCGTCCGGTCCATGCGCCTTACTCACATCCAACCTGGATAACACACCGGCAACCCTGCGAGTGGAGATTATAGGAAAGTGCATAGGTTCAGTAGGAGGTGCAGGGGTAGGAGGGGTAGAGTGGGAATCGTCTAAGGTGGAATTAGAGGAGAATAAGGTGCCAAAGAGGTTAGCTTTCTCAGGGGGTGAGTTGGCTATGGAGTTATTAGGACGGAAGAGGGGAGGAAAAGAAGGCGGGCAGAAGTTGTTACAGATGTTTTTAGCGAAGGACCAGAAGGATTTACTAGAGGAAGAAATAGTCAGGACAGCAGTCTTTCTTTTAATAAAATTCCGCTTTGCCCTACGAAGAGTAGCCTTACAACGATTCGTAGAAGTAATGAAAGAGGTGTGGGTAACAGGAGAAGAAGATAGTTTCATAGCTCGATATGCCCTATGTCTCACCCTGCAAGCAAGAGAGCAGGAGCGATCGAACCATGATTGTAATGTGAAAGTTTTGGTAGAAGATGGGATAAATGCACTCATACCGCCCTGTATAACCCCAGCAATGCTGTCAGCACATACTGAGGCATCCCGAGTGGAAAAGCAACATTCATCCCAAGGAAAGTCGGTGAAGAATTCTCGCAAGGATTGCCAGCTTGCCCTCCGATAGTGCCATAGTTGACGTTTAGAGGGGGGTGGGGGAGGTGGTCGTGCCCAGTTTGATTTAATAGAAATAAGGTTGTGATCAGAAGACCCTAAGGGGCAAAAATTGAGTATGAATAGTGTGAGGTGTTAGAGGTAAAACAAAGATCAAGAATGTTAGCAAGTTGATCGTGTCGATCAGGAACGCGTGTAGGGTGTTTGATTATTTGTTCCAAATCATTAAGTAAGGAAAAAGAGAGTGCCTCAGCTCCACCTGGGTCATCCCTTGCAGAGCCAAGCCACTCTCTGTGATGTACATTGAAATCCCCTAGGTAGAGGATCTCGGTGTTGGGGTGTGTGGATAGCAACGACTCATGGCAAGAAGTGAGATAGTCAAAGAGTTCGAAATAGTTGGTAGAGTTGGGAGAATAGTATAGGAAACAAAGAAAAATAGTCACAGTTGGTAGTGATATTTTGAGCCAGATGACATCATAAAGGGGAGATTCAAGATCCGTGAGTCGGGCTATAGGTGTACGTGTATTGCAGTAGGCGCATACACCTCCCTTAGAACGGAAGGAGGTATAAAGGTTGTAGTTAGAGACTTGAAAAGGTTTGGGTGAAGCTGCTTTGGTCAGTTGAAGTTCAGAGAGTAGTAAGAGATCGGGGGAAGAGGTTAATAGATGGTGCTCCACAGAAGAAAAGTTGGATCTCAGTCCGCGAATGTTGGAAAAATGAAGCGTGAAAAAAGCCGATCCTCCAGCAACCTTAGTGGCGTCAGTTGAGGCCCCAGTAGCTTGATGATGATCAGGTCGGCCCTGGGGTCCACAACCTTCCCGACCAGTGGGACCCATCCGAGAAGGCCCCGCTTCAGTATTAATATCAACTGACATAGGAGAATAAAATAGAATGAATAAAACAGATCAAGAATGAGTAAGGTTTTAGTTGTGGTGTTGTCAATAGTAAGAGAGACAGTTGAGACCCTGCAATTGTGTGTAAATGATGCAGAAAGATAGATCAGCAACCTGGGACTTGGTCACAATTTTCGTGATGCCATATAGCAGCAGGGTCTACCATTAGACAATACATTATGCTTCCAATATCTTCCCAGGTGGTAGTACCTCCCTGTTTGGTAGCTGCCTCCTACCAAACATAAATAAGATAAAAAAAACCTGTGAATTATCTTTGGTACTGCTGTGTGTGTGTGTGTGTGTGTGTGTACATGTGTGTGTATGTGTGTGTGTGTCTCAGGAACAATATATCAGTTCGGTTTAATTTCCTGGCTGTCAGCGGTAGGTGGGAGGAGGGAGAAGAAAGAGGAGGAAGGGGGAGTAGGAGGAGGAAGGGGGAGTAGGAGGAGGAAGGGAGATGTGGGGGAGAAAGGGAATGAGATTGCAATACATCTTATCTATTTATTGTCGATTACACCATTTATACCGAGAGAGTGAGAGAAGTGTATAAAAATAGAGAGAGAGAGAGAGAGAGAAAGAGTTCACAGTGGCACTCAACTGGCACCGTGTCACTCTGGGGGGGTTGCCAGTGATCTTATTTGTACCTCATTTATGTCTCATCTGCGTACGTTAGTGTTGTGTGTGTGTTTTCATTAATCCTTACCATACTCTCTCACAACCACACAACATACACATAGCCTCACGTGTTGTTTTACACATTTTAACATTTTTAATTAACTCTATAGAACAGTCAATATCACACAACAACAACACCCCTTCAACAGTCACGTCCGGAGTCTTAAACACCCTCTTCCGTTTAAGAGGGTCGTCGTGTTTCAACCCGCGTTAAAAAAAATGGGTCCTGTAGGGAAACCACAGTACAGTACTTGACGGGGCGATGTGGCGGTAAAATTAACTAATTCCAATAAAATTATTGGAATTAGTTAATTTTACCGTCAAGTACTGTACTGCGGTGTCCTTCGGGACTTTTTTTGTCTTATTTTTACGGGAATTAGCCCACCCTGGCATAGGTCGAACGACCCATAACGGGGTCTGGGGGGCGAAAAAATAAGAACAGAAAGAAATTAAAAATAGAGAAGAAAAAGGTTATACTGTGTTAATCTTCGTGGTGTAAAATTACAAGAAATATTTTCCTCTGCCCAAACAAGTCTCGCTGGCTGCCGTACGACTATATATTTTTTTATTCTGCTGATTAAATGAATAATCATCTCATCCGTGCATCGTTAACCATAATTAATTACTTAAATAATTTCTATAAACGGGTAGGTGATATTAAATATATTTCATATTAAGTCAAATAGAAATAAAATATGAATGTGTATTTTTTCCCGCTTAGCTGACTCGTGAATCAGCCAATCAAAGGCCCTCTTTCAGCTGGTTGTAAAAATGTATCCTCAATCAGCCAATCAGATGCTGTCTTTCAGTTGGTTGTCGAAATATATCCTCAACTGGCCAATCAGAGGCCGTTTTTCAGTTGGTTGTAGAAATAGATTAACAATAAGGAAATAATTTAACATTTATTATGGAGGTTTAACATGGTCAGTTAACATAGTCATCATGTATACAATTTAATATCCTCATTCTGCACCTAATCTAATCTAATCTAACCTAACCTAACCTAACCTACCATCACTACACCACCACCCCTTCACCACCGACACCACCAACACCACCCCTTCACCACCAACACCACCCCTTCACCACCAACACCACCCCTTCACCACCAACACCCATTCACCACCACAACTCCATCACCACCACCACCATCCCTTCACCACCACCACTACCATCACCACCACCATCATCACTACACCAGGTAAAACTGAATAAATATACCTGTCAGTACAAGTTATAATATAGCCTGGACAGGTTAATTAAATTCTTGATTGGGTGAAGACCAGGTATTACTGAACTACTTCACTACGCCGAGTTAAGGTGAAATAGATCGATAATTCTCTATATATTTCAGTCTAATTCATCAATAGTCAACATACATACATACATACATACATACATACATACATACATACATAAACAGACAGACACAGACTGACAGATAGACAGATAAGAGAATATTGAGTGTGGAATCCGGGAATAAAAAGCCAACATAACCTTGAAATATGGCCTCAGTTGCCTGACAGCTGTTGTAATAACACACAATCCACGAAATACTAGTCAACCCGGATATATGACCTGGCGTTAGAGAGAGAGAGGGGGGTGAGAGAGGGGGGGGGGGGTAGGTTGAGAGAGGGAGAGTGGAAGGGGAAGAAAAAGAAAGATAGGGGGAGGGAGAGAAAGAAAGATAGGGGGAAGGATGAGAGAGAGAAAGAGAGACAGAGAGAGAATATATAGAAGCCTTCATACGGTGTTAACCCGGATATATGACTCGCTATGTGAGAGAGACTGAGATAGAGATAGAAAAAGAGAGTGAATAGTGAGAAAGAAGGATAGAGCGAGATAAATAGTGAGAGAGAGAGAGAGAGAGAGAGAGAGAGAGAGAGAGAGAGAGAGAAAGAGAGACTGCTCACCACCTACCTCCCCTACACTAATACATCACCCTGACCTTTTTTTATACAACCCGTATTTAAAGGTACAGTGTTGATACAGTGTTGGCACGATTTTACCTTATTTACCTAATGGCCCTCAAATAGAGGTGGCCATGCCAAGGGAAGGGGGCCAACTGTTCTACCAGCCTCTGCGTGAAGAAATATTTCCTTATGTTCATTCTGCATGATAACTTGGTGTGATAACAGACCCAAGACCTACCTGACGAAGGGAAGAGGATCCAAGACCTATCTGACGAAGGGAAGACAGACCTAATACCTACCTGACGAAGGGAAGACAGACCTAATACCTACCTGACGAAGGGAAGAGGATCCAAGACCTATCTGACGAAGGGAAGACAGACCTAAGACGTACCTGACGAAGTGAAGATAAACCCAAGACCTACCTGTCGAAGGGGACGACCCGAGAGTTGAGCTTCTGCAGACCAAACTCTCCCTCCTTAGCAGAAAAGGTGACCCCGCAGGCCCTGGACGAGGCTTTCACGTAGATGGGGTATTGGTGGTTATTGAGGTACTGATGACCTTCGTAGTTGTAACTCTTGATGACCCCTGATAACCCCAGGTAGTACTGAAGGCAACCGCGGTGAGCTGAAACACGTGGTTATTAAACCCACGTGAAGACCGAACCTAATATAACCTGAAGTAATCTAATCTAACTTAACCTGAAGTAACCTAATCTAACTTAACCTGAAGTAATCTAATCTAACTTAACCTGAAGTAATTTAATCAAACTTAACCTGAAGTAATCTAATCTAACTTAACCTGAAGTAATCTAATCTAACTTTACCTGAAGTAATCTAATCTAACTTAACCTGAAGTAATCTAATCTAACTTAACCTGAAGTAATCTAATCAAACTTAACCTGAAGTAATCTAATCTAACTTAACCTGAAGTAATCTAATCTAACTTAACCTGAAGTAATCTAATCTAACTTAACCTGAAGTAATCTAATCTAACTTAACCTGAAGTAATCTAATCTAACTTAACCTGAAGTAATCTAATCAAACTTAACCTGAAGTAATCTAATCTAATCTAAAGTAACCTAAGCTAATATAACCTAACCTAACCTAGCCTAACCTAACGTAACCTCTCTCTCTCTCTCTCTCTCTCTCTCTCTCTCTCTCTCTCTCTCTCTCTCCCACCTCTCAATGGGTCGGGCGCCCCACAAGACACCTGACTGATCCACAGACCAAAGAGGTAACTGTGGGTGGCGGTGTGAGTAGTGACCACGAAATCCACCCACTGCCCACCCACTTCCGACGTCACCATCTCTTCGTAGACTGCAGGGGAGATACAGTGAAAGATACAGGGTTACGGTGAGAGAAACATGGTTACAGTGATGGTAGATTATGCAGGAAAACATTAATAAAGGGAAAATACATTTACAGGCAATAATAAATGTTAATATGTCGAAGAAAATTCTCTCTCTCTCTAGCTCTCTCTCTCTCTCTCTCTCTCTCTCTCTCTCTCTCTCTCTCTCGCTCTCTCGCTCTCTCTCTCTCGCTCTCTCCTAGACTCACAGTGCTGGTCGGTGTTCCTGCCGCGGTAGACGTCAACAGAAGGAGTGTGGATGGTGCCCGTCACAGTCAGCCGCTGGTCACGACACTCTCCTTGTGCCGGGAGTAACAGCGCTGTGTCTACGAAATCCACCCGTACCTGTAATTTTTTTATTATTATATTTTTTTCATTTTATTTGGCACTCCCCTACATCCTTGAGTAAGGTGAAGAGCAGAAGCGTTTACAGCGCCCAACAGGGAAGCATGCTAAGTTCATGCTTGCCTTATGTCTCATGAGTTAAGGGCGTAGAAGCCTGAAGAGTCGAGGGCGTAGAAGCTTGAAGAGTCAATGGTTATGTCTAAGCAAGTTATTGGAAGTTCCAACAACTTGTCCCTGAATACGAATTCGCAACTTTCGACTTACAGCAGGTACCTACTTTGCTGCTAGGTGAACAGGGACCAAGGGGACTAGGAAGAGTGTCCAAACAACTTCCGCCGGCCCAAGAATCGAACCCGTGACATCTTGCTTGCGAGGCAAGAACGATGTCACGGGTTCGGATCAGCCAGAGGTCAAAAGCAGGGGTTAGAGGTCAGCCGGAGGTCAAAGGTAGGGGCTAAAGGTCAGCCAGAGGTGAAAAACAGGGGTCAAAGGTCAGTCAGAGATAAAATACTGATAAGATGGGGTTAGGATAGTTCAAGAAGATGTTAGGAGATATTCAGAGGTTAAACATCAGCCCCAGAGGTCAAACACTGGCCAGAAGGGGTTAAGGGAGGTCAGCTAGAGGTCAAGGAGTGGTTATGAGCCAACTAGAGGTTAAATATCAGCCTCAGGGGTCAAACACTGGCCAGATGGAGTTAGGGGTGGTCATTCAGAGGACAAGAAGAAGTTAAGAGCCAACTAGAGGTTACATATAAGCCCCCAGAGGTCAAACAGAGACCATTGGGGTTAAATCATCATATTGCTACAGTTACCCGTGAAATTATTACCGCTTTTTATGACGTTACAAGGGGGACTGCAAGAAAACGAATTTTACACAACGATATTTTAAGTCATTCATATTCAATGGTTGTTTATCACTTGGCAGATATATGGAAGGTCGTTAACACACCTGGCAGATGTATGGAAGGTCGTTTACACACCTGGCAGATGTATGGAAGGTCGTTTACACACCTGACAGACTGTAGGGTCGGTCACCACCAGACGAAAGGCACACGATCCTCTTCCGCGGTCAGGCAGAGGGTATGAAGGATTGAGGAAGTTAATGACCCTGGCGCCTCCCACACTCCCACACCGGTACACTGTGAGGTACATGACGGTACACTATGGCGGTACACATGACGGTACACTATGGGGGTACACATGACGGTACACACACACGGTACAACATGGCGACGACAACACTCTTTCTTTTAATCACCGACAAAAACATTAAGTTGTCTATAAAACTCAAAAGATATAAATATTCTATACTGGTCTCTTGAGTAACTTGAGGCTCGGGTATCCTGCTGGTGTTGTCCCTTCAGGAGAGTTCGCCACACCAGGAACGCGTCCTCCTCAACAGCCAGTGATGTCAGAGTTACCTGCAGGAGGAGGAGGAGGAGGAACTGTCACACCTCACAACACTCGTCTGATGGCCACGACCCAGCTGGAGACAGGAGGTCAGTCTCTCTTCTCTCATTCTCTCACTTCTCTTCTCTTATCTTCGTCTCTCCTCTATCTATCTTTTCTTTTGTAACGTCGTATTTTCTCCCATTTCTCTCTCCTCTCTTACCGAAGCCAGTTGCAATATGTGTGTCTCTCTCTCTCTCCATTACCCACGTCTCCCCCCCAACACTTATCTCCTTTCTCTATCTACAATCTTCTCACCTTTTTTGTGCCTTATTTATCTGTTTTATCTTATTTCTCCTCAACGTCTTATTTTATTTTACACCTTATATTCACTGTTAAAAAAATCTTGTAAAATTTACAGAAAATTCACTGGTTATATATTGTTGCCAAACATTTTCTGTATAATTTATAGAGATTCTGTATATATTTTTACATAAAATATCTGTTGAATTAACAGATTGTTGGAAGTTATTGGAAGTTCCAACAACTTGTCCCTGAATACGAATTCGCAACTTTCGATTTACAGCAGGTACCTACTTTGCTGCTAGGTGAACAGGGACCAAGGGGACTAGGAAGAGTGTCCAATCAACGTCTGCCGGCCCGGGAATCGAACCCGTGACATCTTGCTTGCGAGGCAAGAGTGGTACCACTCCACCAGCGCCCCCCCCCCCCCCTCCCCCATGTGATGATGTGGCGCTCTCTGAAATATTGTAAACAAACCCGGACATACGACGAACGTGAAGCACAAACAACCACCAACCGCATATTCAGTAATTACATATAGAAATAACAGCATTAACATGCAATTTTAAATGTTCTTTGCATCATGAAGTGTATATAGTATGATAAAATGTCAATTTATATTGATAATTAAACAAATTGGAACAGAAGAAGAGAGTGTCTGAAATATTTTACAGAACAAAAAAAGTAATTCAAATTACTGCGTTTTCCTAGTCGGAAATACAGAAGAAACATGTAAAAAATATTGAATTTTCTAACAGTGTATAGTTTAGCATTTTTGCGTAAATGCGAAAATGTAATGAAAAATAACGATATCAGCAATGACATAGATAAAATTTCATACATCCGAAGCCTTATCAAAACCGGTATTCTGGCAGCTAGAGGTATCCATGCTTCAGCCGTTGACGAAGAAACGGATGATTATCCACTACTTAGGCAGCAATTCATTTCTTTTTTTTGATCGGACTCCAAAGGAGGTCCACTTTCTTGGATTTTTAAGTTGGCAGAGAGGACAGGTGACACTCTGCTTGCACATGAAGCACAAAAAGCCCAAATTTGTGAGATGTCAGATCTTACATGGATTCCTCAGATTGGTTTGATAAAAATGATTACATGTCTAAAGTAAATTTCTATTGAATTATTGAATTTCAACAATTTATCTTGTCATCAAATGAACTCTTACGCAAGAAAGCCCAAAAGAAAGACTTAAAAAAAGGGACGAAGTGTAAGGGTGGTAACGAGCAGGAAGATGGTTGCCATCGCTCACTCGCTCGTTTGCTGGCTCGCGACCCCGACTTGGAGGGTTAGACGGAGGTGAGAACGTGATTGCTGCCTTGACACCGGACCAGACATTACCCAGATAACAAACCAGACACGCCTCCCTGCTGCTCTTCCGAATTCTGGTGGTGTTCTCATCAAAGGCTCTGGACTCGTGGGCTGTTTCCCCAGACCTTCACTTATCGTCTGTCAATCTCTGGACACCTACCCCTGTGAGGGGGCGTATTCTCGGTCTGTCACCAATGTGAGGGCGCCTGACTCCCTCTCGGTTTCTACGCCACCCTCATCTTATCTACTTCTCTTAGTTCTTACTCTACTCAGTTCCGTCACCTATTCTTGGGTAGCATGGGCGAGGGTCTAGGCACGTGAGTATGGTAATTTTGGTATCAGGTCACTTGGATGGAAATAAAGGTAAAATACTGTGGGAGAAATGAACAAGTTTATTAATATAAAATCAAAGGGGAAAATAGATGTTTTTAACATAACTACCAGGCTCAGCTCCTGGGCCTATTGCAAACTCTATGTCTTATGTACTGGTTTCCTTGTTTTCCTATTTACTCAACAGCAATTATTCGGACATTACACTCTTACCATGCACCCAATACCTGATGTCACCTTACATTATATCGCAGGACCAGTTCCTTGTCTTTCCTCCCAAGACACCAATACTGATACAAACCCCGACATGGGTCCCCCACAACATGGGTAAGTATTAACAACACCTACAACCACACTGTGGACCATAATTCCAAGGCCTGTCACAGGGTATAGCACTGGCGCCTCTAACAACTGCTGTTGTGGTCGGTTACACTCCGACCCGAGATGGGTTTGGGGTCCTCGGCCCACGAGGTAGAGTAGAGCCGATTAATCATGCCGAATCAGCGCCATCACTCCTATTTGACCACTGCTGGGTATTCACCGGCTCCGAGCGACCGGTGGGTTTCAATTAAGCCCACCCTCGCCCTGGAGACAAACGGGGTAGCGTCACGGGACCTGTATGGATGAAGGGACGGGCACTTACTAACTGTGACAACAACATCACGTTTCAGGGGACGTTAAAGACGTAAATATGACTTCACTCAGAGCATATCAACTACGTTTCTGTAACACTTGCACAATCAACTATTAATTGGGTCAAATCACTTAAAGAAGGGCCTACCTGTATGGATGAAGGGACGGGCACTTACTAACGGTAGAAATGCCCGCGGCGCCCTCACTCAAAACAGGCCAGGAGTCCACCTACTCCTATTCCGATGAATTAATTTACTGTACACTCTGACGTTGAAACTGAGACTATGAACTAATTTTCATTCTCTATTATTATCTCGACTAACAATGCTCTGACTCAGCTATCGAAAGCAAAATTAAATTGATTACAAAGTGTTGGATGGCAACAGGTCCCAACATACAGCGTCTACTCCCATAGACCAAGACGGGGGAAACAGAGAACGGAGGACGTTTCCACTGGGGGACTCCAGAGGGTTTTGTGGACGTTTGAGCGTAATATGAATCCTTAAGGTTTTCAGGTTAGCCGTCATGACCATTACACCCCAACCACTACTGCCGCTGCCACGACCGCCAGTTCATCTCCCCCGTCTGTGCCCCGGTGTTTCTCCTGCGCTAGCAAGACATCACCAAGGCTCGAGTGAGGAGCTGAATGGACCTTCCATCTGAGAGTGGATCACTGCATTCCAGAACCTTCCCCAGGGCCGCTGCCGGAGGAAATATCTGTTCATTGTTTGATTCTATTGTTTGTTTGATTCCATTAATTGTTGGACTTCCATTAACTGTTTGACTGCATTAATTGTTGATTCTCATAATTGTTTGACTCCCGTATTTGTTATTTGATGTTTGTTGAGTGGTGTCAGAGTTTTGTGTTATATTTTTATAGTAAAGAGATGTCAATCTCGAACGGTTGTTTGTTATTCCTCGGAAAACCATGGTTCTTGAGTTTCCTTTTATGAGATCCTGATTAGGCTGGTAAGGGATTTCTGTCCTTAAGTCCCAGGCCTTTACACGAAGCTTATACATTATGTAGAAGAAATTGCGGAACCCAAGGAAAATGTTCCTCGAGCGTTGTCAATGGCACCAGTCACCAGCTTTAAGGAACAACCACAGTCTGTCACGGGAACTAAACACAAAAAAATACCTTTTTGCAACGTCTGCAAACATAAGGGACATACCAAAGAAAAATGCTGGTTTGCAGGACAAGCAGATAAATCCCCAGCCAGCCAGAGGTAGCATCGAAGGAAAGAATCCTCGCAGGACCTAAGGATTTCAGATAGCCCTGCTAAATCAAAAACTACAAAGGGACATTACACAAGAAGTAAAATGTCTCCAAACACTAAAGGCACTCCGAATAAATGGTGTATAGTACATCAGTCTCCATACCACAGCACAGAAGATTGTAGAAATGTACAGCGTATGAGGCAAGAAGTGGAAAATCGAAGGGAGACAACTATACAGCCTTAGGGGGAAGAGGAGCCCGTCCAGAAACACGATCTAGGATGGCGTCAACGGTTCAAGAAAACAACGCTTCCATCACCGGCTCATTAATCGCCGCGTTAAACAAAGTGGAGGTGTTGACTGTACCAGCGAGGATAGATAACAATCAGTTATCCCCAGCTATAGATACGGGACCTGTGCCAATGTTATCTCGTTAAAGTCGTTCAATGAACTCCAGCGGCGATATCCTCCAAATAAGTGGCCAATAAGACCTACAGACATTCCTCTGTCCGGTGTGTCGGGAATCCATTTTGACATAGCGTGGGTGATAACACTACCACTCCGTTTTTCTATGTCCAGTAAAGCGTTTTTGGCGGATTTCTACATAGTTAAGACATTTTCTTTGCCAGCTGACGGGTTACTGGGTCTGACCAATCTAAGGCAGAACAACATTAACGTTCAGCCACGAGATCAAACAACCGCGCATAATTGTAAAACATATCACGCAATGCAAACTTCACATCCATTGCTTACTTCGGGTGTTCGTGTAATAACAGCCTCGACAGGCGGGATGGGGGGAGTCCTTGACACAGCAGCAATTAGTTATGGAGTCACTCTCTGAAACTCCACCTAGTGGCTCAAAGGACATTTCAGATGAAAGTGGCCAGAACTGGACTCTAATGCCTGCTGTGTTAACTGGTGTACAACTGCTACATAGCCAGGAACTAACTAGTCACAGTACGTTTGCCAAATGTGAGTGAAGGGACAGATGTTATGTGTCTGAGTGAAAGCTCACGAATGAAAGGTTTGTCACTTGAGTCGACCTTAAGCACTGTTAGAATAGGTAGTCTCACAGATGTCCTCGTTCTCAATAGAACTGGGGGACCTATAACTGTAAGAAAGGGATGTTGTTTAGGTAATTTCCTTGTTTATGACAAAGCGGTTGTCGAAGAGCCATTAGAATTACCAATAGGTAGTGTAACACAGGGTAAATCGGACGAAAAATCACCTATTGTAAATAATGTAACGTTAATAGAGCCACACGTGAAAGTAGTCGATCATCATCGAGGCAAAAGTGATCTTTTAGAATTACTCGCCGAATTCAAGGAAATCATATCATTACCTGGAGAACCCTAGGTAAAACAACGTTGACAAATCATCATGTCCCAGTCAAACCGGAAGCTAACCCAATCTACATCCCAGCATATAGGCTACCCCACAGCAGAAGAGTGGTAGTCCAGCAAATAGTAGAAGACATGTTGGACAAGGTGATCCAACCTTCCTCATCACCATGGAACTCACCTTTATTTTTAGTTCCCAAGAAAGATGGAGGATGGAGACCAGTCATAGATTTTCGACGAGTCAACCAGGTAACTGTACCAGACAGGTTCCCAATGCCTGTCCTAACTGACTTACTACAGTCACTAGGAAAAGACAACACAGTCTTCAGCAGCTTAGATTTACTTAGCGGGTACTGGCAAATTCCCTTACACGAGGATTCCCTTGAAATAACCGCGTTCACAACACCCATGGGACACTTCGAGTTCTTAAGAATGCCATTTGGTCTAAGAAATGCGCTGCTAACATTCCAAAGAATGATAAACACCTTGTTTGCTGGAATGATAGGTAACACAGTCTATGCCTATTTAGATGATCTTATCATAGGAAGCAAAGATTTACAAAGTCATCTATAGAAGCTACGAGAAGTTTTCACAAAGCTACATCTAGCTGGATTGAAAGTGAAACTTTCCAAATGTGAATTTCTCAAATCCAGAATCCAATTTCTTGGTCACGTAGTGGATGGCAATGGTATACACACAATAGATTGCAAGGTAAATGCGGTGAAACAATTCCCTTGTCCCAAGAACGTAGATCAACTTCGTAGTTTCCTAGGATTATCAGGATACTACCGTTCTTTCATTGAAGGTTATGCCAAGTTAGTATCACCACTCACTAAACTCCTCAAAAAGGATATGGAGTTTACATGGAATAAAGAACAAGAGGACAGTTTTAATGCCCTCAAGAGCGCTTTAACAAAAGCACCAGTGTTAGCTTTTCCGGACTACACAAACCCATTTACCATGTGTACTGATGCCTCGGGCCTAGGTTTAGGGGCGGTGTTCATGCAAACTGATTATCGAGGAAAATGGCATACGCCAGTCGCACCCTCAACGATGCAGAAACACGTTATTCAGCTACGCATTTAGAAGCATTAGCTCTTGTGGGGGCTCTCAAGCATTTTCGGGATCTCATTTTGGGATATCCGATGACATTCCACACAGATCATGTAGCCGTGACAGAACTATTTAATGGGAAGAATTTATCAGGGCGTTTAGCGCGCTGGTATCTGATCATACAGGAGTTCGCACCCGATTTCAAGTATTTGCCGGGCCGTGCGAACGTGGTAGCTGATTCGCTATCTAGACACATAGCTCCTGTCACGCCACTATCTACGTTCACCCTGTCACAATTAAGGACGGAACAATTAAGGACGGAACAGTTACAGGATCCATTGTGGTCCAAGGTTATATATGCCTTAGAATCGGGAGATGAGGTAAATTTGCCCAAATTATCTCTACCACTCTCACAATTTGAGCTGCGGCATGACATACTATATCGCTCAGTGAAAACACAACAAGAGTCAGTCTCTCAAATTGTTATTCCTACCTCATTAAAGGAAAACGTTCTCACCCTCTTCCATGATGCACCCCAACCTGGGCATCCAGGGCGAGATAGATGTCTAACAAAAATTTGACAAAAATATTAATGGAAATCTATGAGGGTCGACATCGAGCATCACATTGCTAAATGTTTGTCTTGTGCAAAACACAAGGGAACAACGATGGATCCCGCTCCAATCTTAGAATACCTGACGCTGGAACGTCCATGGAATTCAGTTGCCATCGATTTATTGCAACTACCAAAAAGCCACCAAGGCTCTAGTTACGTACTTGTCTGCGTTGACCATTTTTCCAGATTTGTGGTACTCACATCATTGCCGAACAAGTCCGCCGAATCAGTGGCTCATGCATTAGTCACTCATCTAATCTGTCCTTTCTCTACACCTAGGGTGATACTCTCGGATAACGGGGCAGAATTTAAGAATCAACTCTTAGCTGCTATATGTCAACAATATGACATTACACAAACCTTCACAACCGCCTACCATCCATCTTCAAATGGGTTGGTCGAGCGTGCGAATAAATTTTTTTTTTGAGATTCTCCGACATGTGGTGAATCCAATGCATAGTTCGTGGGAGGACTGGCTTCCACAGGTTGCAGCATCCATCAATGGATCTATAAATAGCTTTACAGGCAAATCGCCATACTACATAGTTTACAGTACTGATAAATGCTTGCCATACGATTTACTAACAGGAATTCCACAACCTGTGTACAACATCTAATCTAATATACTATAGGACTAGCCGTGTGTCTGTCTGTCTGTCTGTCTGTGCAGCCGAAACAGCACAATCGTTTTTCATCAAACTTGGTGGAAAAATCGCAAAAAAATCGTAGATTGGAGCAAGCTGGTCCCATGTCGATGGTTTCTTTAAGAAGCCATTAATTAACCATTTTATTTATGCTGGAAAACGATGCAAGTCTACGGACTTGGCGCACCCTCATTCGCTGTAAGCTGTCAGCCCACGATTGCAGTTATTGTACAGTTCCCTCCTCCTCCCTTCACTTTTTTTCTTAGCCAAATTTTTCTTTTTAATGTTGTTTGGATTAGTAAAGGAAGGGAGATGAGTAAATAAAAGAATATAGAAGGGGAAGCAGAAAATAGTTAGAGATATCAGGTGGGGGAGCTTTGTTTCATCATGCGTCTGGATGCGCAGTTCAAGGTTACCAGGCCATTTTCGGACCTTACAGCTACAGTGTGTACAGTATACTTGTTCCTGTGGCTGACTGAACATGGAAAAGGAGAAGAGAGAAAAAGATAATAACAGGGATGCATGGAGAAGATAGAAAGGGAGAAGAGAAGGAGAAGAAGAGAGACTGAAGCATTATTATCCTTAAGAGGCGAGGAAAGGAGATGGGAGAGATTGATAGTGAGAGGTGGAGGTATGAATGGAGGGATGGAAGGACAAAATAAGAATGGTATAGAAGGATAGTAGAGACGGAGACTAGAGAAGCAGACAAAGGAAGGACAGCGATAAGTAAAACAAAAATGAGAACAAGTATTTGGTTGATAACATGTAGAAATTAGTCGGTTAAATGTAGGTAAAAAGAGTAAGAATAATGAGATAAAACATAAAGAAAGAGACACTTATTATAACAACCACGACCATGATTATAACAACCACGACCATGATTATAACAACCACGACCATGATTATAACAACCACGACCATGATTATAACAACCACGACCATGATTATAACAACCACGACCATGATTATAACAACCACGACCATGATTATAACAACCACGACTATGATTATAACAACCACGACCATGATTATAACAACCACGACTATGATTATAACAATGACGACCATGATTATAACAACCACGACCATGATTATAACAACCACGACCATGAT
Organism: Homarus gammarus; assembly: GCA_958450375.1. NCBI lineage: Eukaryota > Metazoa > Arthropoda > Malacostraca > Decapoda > Nephropidae > Homarus > Homarus gammarus. The sequence continues at coordinate 91,737 of CAUDMG010003759.1, forward strand.
TATAGCAACCACGACTATGATTATAACAATGACGACCATGATTATAACAACCACGACCATGATTATAACAACCACGACCATGATTATAACAACCACGACCATGATTATAACAACCACGACTATGATTATAACAATGACGACCATGATTATAACAACCACGACCATGATTATAACAACCACGACCATGATTATAACAACCACGACCATGATTAAAACAACCACGACCATGATTATAACAACCACGACCATGATTATAACAACTACGACCATGATTATAATAACCACGACCATGATTATAATAACCACGACCATGATTATAATAACCACGACCATGATTATAACAACCACGACCATGATTATAATAACCACGACCATGATTATAATAACCACGACCATGATTATAATAACCACGACCATGATTATAACAACCACGACCATGATTATAAGAACTACGACCATGATCATAACCACGACCATGATTATAACAACCACGACCATGATTATAACAACCACGACCATGATTATAACAACCACGACCATGATTATAACAACCACGACCATGATCATAACAACCACGACCATGATTATAATAACCACGACCATGATTATAATAACCACGACCATGATTATAACAACCACGACCATGATTATAACAACCACGACCATGATTATAACAACCACGACCATGATTATAACAATGACGACCATGATTATAACAACCACGACTATGATTATAACAATGACGACCATGATTATAACAACCACGACCATGATTATAGCAACCACGACCATGATTATAACAACCACGACCATGATTATAACAACCACGACCATGATTATAACAACCACGACCATGATTATAATAACCACGACCATGATTATAACAACCACGACCATGATTATAACAACCACGACCATGATTATAACAACCACGACCATGATTATAACAATGACGACCATGATTATAACAACCACGACTATGATTATAACAATGACGACCATGATTATAACAACCACGACCATGATTATAACAACCACGACCATGATTATAACAACCACGACCATGATTATAACAATGACGACCATGATTATAACAACCACGACCATGATTATAACAACCACGACCATGATTATAACAATGACGACCATGATTATAACAACCACGACCATGATTATAACAACCACGACCATGATTATAACAACCACGACCATGATTATAACAACCACGACCGTGATTATAACAACCACGACCATGATTATAATAACCACGACCATGATTATAATAACCACGACCATGATTATAATAACCATGACCATGATTATAACAACCACGACCATGATTATAAGAACGACGACCATGATCATAACCACGACCATGATTATAACAACCACGACCATGATTATAACAACCACGACCATGATTATAACAATGACGACCATGATTATAACAATGACGACCATGATTATAACAACCACGACCATGATTATAACAACCACGACCATGATTATAACAACCACGACCATGATTATAACAACCACGACCATGATTATAACAACCACGACCATGATTATAACAACCACGACCATGATTATAACAACCACGACCATGATTATAACAACCACGACCATGATGCACATTTGTAACAGCTTATGTATTTATTCCCATGTAGTCATTATATTATTCAAAATATCTCTTGTCTGTGTTTGCCTTATGATTTGAATCTGATACAAGCGTAATAACTGCCATTGAGCAGTGTCGCCATCATAGGGTGTGTACTTTATTCAATACTCACGCTACACTAAGAGTTTTTTCTGACTGATTTGTAAAAATTATAATATGCATATAAACAATATATAAATATATAAATGGTTAACCGATTATTCATTACCATTTCCTACCTATGGTGGATTCCCGCCTCCTGCAGCCGTCTCAGCACAGGCTTATTGGACACGTTGAGCTGCAGTTCGTCACTGATAGCAACAGCATTTGTGAAAGGATTTTCTTCCCCTGCCTGCCGACTGCTCTCGTCTTCCTGAGGAGTAGTGACTCTGACACAGGGTCTCCTGGCTGAAGGGAAGTGTAAACTGTTTATAATGGCACAAATTTCATATAAATTATTAATTACAAAAAAAAATCAAATCAACATTAAGAGTATGTAAAAATAATCCATCGAACATTTCTGCATTCATATATACCCAGGTCTGTTAAGTTTCCCGTCTCCTCCCATCTCTGTATCCACTTGGAAACAGTCCTAGGCGAGACACCTAGCTGGTGAGCGATGGCCCTTATACTGAGGCCCTTGTCTCGCAGGGCGATGATCTGGATGGTATTGGAGACTGCTGGCCACTTCGCCTTTGGCTATTTCGGCCGGAGCTGATGTCTTCTTTCTTCTTCTAGTCTTGGTCTTCTTTCTTGCTACAACTAATCTGATGTTCTTGTTTCTTCTTTTCTTGTTATTCTTGTGTTCTTGTTCTTGGTATTTTGGTTACTTCTTTCTTCTTGTTGTTTTATTTGGGGTGAATTATGGTATGAGTGAGTGATATGATGGTGAGTTACTGACAGACCAGATGAAATGGCCGGTCAGGTGACTAGTTTCTCTGTGATTTTTTTTTTTTCTTTGTCTTATGTAGCCCGTGTCTTTTTGTTTGAATATGTGTTGGTGGGTGTCAGTTTAACTTGATAAATGTGCGTGTTGTATGTAATGAAAAGGTTTGTGATGTGTCTCTCATGTTGTATGTTTAAATTTTTGTTTTATTCATTTTTGTTTGCTTTAGGGCATGGTTACATACATATTATAAATATAAAAAGAGTTCATGCGTGTGTCAATCACAACATGCCGATAAGATGGGTCTCCTTGAGGAAGATTATTACAGCGTCACTTATGGTGACATCATCTTGCAATAAATTGGGTACAGTCAGCACGAAGCCTTGCTCGGCAGCTAGGATCACCAGCTGCCGGCGCTCTGGTTCGTACTGGCTGCACTCCGTCAGAATGTGTCGGATAGAGAGAATTTTGTTGCACGTGGCACAGATAGGTGGAAAGGAGTTGTCAAAATAGGCTTTTAGGTGGGTCAAATAGGTACAGTTCAGCCTTAGTCTGGCGAGAACCACCTCTTCCCTCCTATTCTTTCTGTATGCTGAAAGCCAGTTTCCTATGTTAGGCTTCCAGTTGTTGTGAAGATCTAACCTCGTCCAATCAAGTTGCCACTTCCCTGTTGTATATGTCTTCCCCAAGGAGAGACACGACTGACGCTCCCAGGGTACATTGGTTGTCTCCCCGAGACCCACAGTCGCTTTTGCTAGTTTGTCTGCCTGTTCATTGCCCCGAATGTTGCAATGCCCAGGCACCCATATCAGCACAATATTCTTGGCACACTCATGTAGTTTATTAATAATGTTGCCCTGTATCTCATTGCTGGTAGTATCACCACCTTGAATTGCTTTAAGAGCTGACATGGAATCTGAAATGACAGCAACATCATTGACATCGCTTGTTATTGCAATGTCAATGGCTCTACTTATTGCAAACATCTCTGCAGTGAATATGGTTGTATGCCGCGGCAGGCGGGAGCTCCACTCCCCGTCTCTGCTCCAGATACCGGCTCCAACGTTGTCGTCAGTCTTGGACCCGTCGGTGTACACGTGAGTATAGGCGCTATATCCTTCCAGAAATTGATAGAAAAGTTGCCTCAGGAGCTCAGGATGAAAGTCATTCTTCCCTCCTGGAAGCCACGATGTTTCCACATGGAAGTTGGGGTTCTCCCATGGCGGACACAACGGTGGAACGTATCTATCAACGTCTTCGAAATGGATACCAGCACCCTGGCACAAGGTCTGGAGGCGGACAACCGAGGACGGGGACCTACGCAGCTGCAGGAAACGGAATTTAGCAACAGCACACCAATCAGGGTGGCCTGTGCCGCGCCTCCTAGCCGCACTCAACCCGTACCTTAGCGTCAACATGTCCCTCCTGATGTGGAGTGGAGGGACATGGGCCTCAACCTCTAGTTTTCCTACAGGTGTACACCTGTAAGCACCCAGACATAGACGAAGGCATCGGTTCTGTATTCTGGTCAGCTTTACGAGTGTGGTGTCGCATGCCGAAGCATACAACTGGCATCCATAATCAAGTTTTGATCTGATCAGGGTCTTATACACCATTAATAAAGATTTCCTATCGGCTCCCATGTAGTACCTGATAAAACTTTCAGGATGTTTGTGACTTTAAGACATCAACTTTCAAGTTCGTTAATGTGGTTTTTCCACGTTAATTTCCGGTCAAAATGAACACCGAGAAATTTTACTGAAGTCTGAAATTTAATAGGAGTATCATTTAATTTTAATACTGGATTATTAATGTTACGTTTCTTAGTGAAGACTACTCCTACTGTCTTCTCAACTGAAAACCTAAATCCCCATTGTATTGCCCACTGTTCAGCGGCTTTTAGGCCGGCCTGCACCCTTTGTGCAGATAGTCTCTCGACCCGAGAGGAGCGCCAGATTGCGCAATCGTCAGGAAACAAGGAGAATTTGAGGTCACTTAAGCTGGGGGCTGGTGATAGGAAATCATTAATCATTGTAAGGAATAATATTGGGCCCAAAACGCTGCCTGGTGGAACTCCGTTTTCTAGGACGAATGTATCTGATTTTACGTTTCCTTTTAATTTGACGGAAAAAGTCCTGTCTTGCAAAAAATTTCTAATGAAAATTGACAAATTACCTCTCAGACCCAAGGCGTGGAGCTTCATCATGAGGCCAGTCCGCCATGTCATGTCGAAAGCTTTTCTATGCTAGGAATACTACAATTAGTGTTTCTTTACTGCAAAGAGCTTTTGAGATGTCAGTTTCAAGACTTATTAAATGGTCTAGTGTGCTTCTACCTTGGCGGAAACCACACTGTCGATTATTCAATAAGTTGTTACTTTCCAAAAAATACATTAGCCTACGCTTTATCATACGTTCCATGACCTTACACAGACAGTTTGTGAGCGAAATCGGACGGAATGAGTTGGTGTTGGTAGGGCATTTGTCCCTCTTTGGGATCGGTACGACATGGGCAAAGTGCCATGAGTTTGGAAACGTTCTGGACGTCCAGATCTCATTGAACACTTTTAGCAATTTGTCCAGGTTTCCCTGGTCTAGGTGCTTAATCATCTCGTATCGTATACCGTCAGGTCCAGGAGTAGAGCCCTTGCCCTTATTTAAAGCAAAGGAAAGTTCCTCTGGGGAAAATGCTCGATTATAGTCCTGTTCGTCCCCGTTCTCGAAGTCGAGATGCACGAGCTCGGCACGATCACGGAACACGCCGAAGCGTGGATCATGATTGGTGGAGCTACTGGCATCTGCGAACTTCTGGCCTAGGGCGTTGGCAATGGCCTGGGGTTCGTCGAGAAGCCGCCCTCCACTACTCACCTGTGGGATAAAAGTCCTTCCTCCTTTGGATCTGACACTTGAGACCTGAACCTCGGCGAGGTTGGTTCTCCCGGCTCCCCGATCCTTCCCCCCGAGGTACCGCGTGACCATGATCATGATCACCCTAGCCCAGGCGAAGGTTGTGAGACTGATTCCGGTCGAGCACCCTTCGCGCAAGAAACTAAATCTTCTTGTGATTAAAGATTTTTTTGACCACATTGGACTAAAGGGGGTGACAGGGGTCGTCCGGAGTAGCGGTGGTACCCTTGTCATCACGTTCGAGGAATGGGGGCAGGCCCACAAATTACCCCACCGAACGATCATCAATGGAGTCGACGTCATGTTTGACGCCCTACTTCAGGATAACTTGGTTTTGGGAGTCATTTCCCACTCTGAAATTGAGTATCTCGAAAGAGACGAACTTGGCGAGCTGATTGGAGATCAGCTCGCAGTACTTAGGAAGCTGACCAGCACAACTGCCCTGGTTGGTTCTCCTAAGGAACTTCCTAGCTCCGTTATACTGGGTTGGGAGAAAATCCCAGTGAAACCTCAACAGCCAAAACCCACTCGTTGCTACAATTGCCAGAAATATGGCCATCTGGCGAGGAAGTGTCGCGCTCCCAAGGTGTGCTCTAGCTGCGGGGCACCCGGCCACACCGACGCTGACTGCCAGGCGGCCGTTAAGAAGTGCGCGGCTTGTGGTGGCCCTCACTCCTCCTCCGACCGGCTTTGTCCCAAGTGGAGGGAGGAGTGCAGGGTGGCCAGGCTGCGGGCTAAGGAAAAATTGACTTACAGGGAGGCTCTCCTTGCAGTCAAGACTCGAGAAAAAAACAACCAAGACCAAAACAAACAAGAAAAGAACAAACAAGACAAAAACGAACAAGAAAAGAACAATCAAGATATGAACAATGAAGAACCTGATAATATTATAGAAGACCAGACAGAACAAGACCAAAAAGAAGAAGACGAAGAACAAGTAGAAGAATGGAAAGTAAAAACTAAAAGAAGAACAAAGAGAAAAAAGAAGTCCAACCAATCAGCTTCGGCCGAAATAGCCTAACGGCGAAGAGGCCAGAAATCCCTAACAACTTTGAACTGGATCTGACCCGGTTTATAGCCGACCATACCTCAGAGGAAGGGGTATCCTTGTTAATAGTGGAGACGAACGCCCGCCAAGACTCTCTCTTGCACTCCCCGAGAACCCTCCTAGCCTTGGCTCTAGCTTTTTTATATTCAATTAAGTTTTCAAGAGATGGAATTCTGTTGAATAAACGGCATCGCCTATTTCGCTCACAAACCACTCGTCGGCAGTCTGGTGTCCACCATGGAACTCCAGGCCTGTGGGTTGTTGCAGAAGTCTTAGGAATTGTTAAATCTGCTGCGTGTATTATAGATTGTTCTATGTGTGACATTTTGGTGTTGATGTCTTCTCCAATGGTGTCTATACGAACGGCTCCTGAGTAGGCCCTCCAGTCTGCTTTCCTAAGGTTGTAGCGCACCTCGGGAGTAGCCGTTGGGGCGCCACACACATAAGAAATGCAGAGCGGAAAATAGTCGCTACCCAGAGAGTCGTCGTATGTAGAAAATTTACAATCTAATAGCAAGGAAGCATCAACTATAGAGAGATCTATAGCTGAGGCTGAGCCAAATCGTTCGTCCACTTGAGTCGCACTACCGTCATTCAGAAGAGACAAGTTGGAGTTGAGTATACCTGCTCTCCCCTCCCGTCACTCCGGACACTGCCCCACCGCAAATGGCGAGCATTGAGGTCGCCGAGGATCATTTTTTTTCCTGGCAGTTGGTTAAATAGCTCCTCAAGCTCACCATCGTCAATGAGCCCGCCCGGAGGACAGTATAGTGAGCAGACGGCACCATAGCCAGACCGAAACTTGACTCTGCACGCTACAGCCTGCAGGTTCACGCTCAGGTTGACTCTTTGTTGGGCGAATTCACTCCTAATATATAGGGCTACCTTAGGTTGTCTCCCCTGTAGGACGTGTAGTTGTCAAATACAGGTGGGTCGTCATGACCCGCAAGTAGCGTCTCTTGTAGGCAAAAAACGTCTGGCCGGAATAATGACTTTAGTAGATGAAATTGAGCATTTTTATTCCTAGCACCTCTGCAATTCCACTGGATGATATTGAATTTTAAATCTGAGAGTTGATATGGTCAGCGTTTTGGGTTTTGTTTTTCTTTGCTCTTGTTTCTGGGGGGGGGGGGGGGGGGGAATTGTGTGCCGGGGTATGTTCCCCCGCATCACATGAGCAGTCTCCCGGCTCCAAAAAGCCAGTACTCTGCTCGGCAGGGGCTCCCTGCCCCCGGTGTGTCCCAACAACTCGAATCAAAGGTTGGGGTGAGGAGTCTCTTGTCATGCTTTCGACAGATAGAGACCTCCTCCTTACTTGGGGGTAGACAAGGTCGTCAGTCTGCTTAGGTTTTGTGGTCATGTTTAACTTGTTTTTAGTTTTAGTCTCGATAGTAGTCATAGTTGTCTTTGAGTTTTCGTCTTTGGCGTCTGTGGTTGGATATCCGGTGAATGTGGAGTCAGTTTGTGTTGCAATGGTCCTGGTCTCAAACTGTGTTCCAGTGGTGCACATTTTGGGAGGTGAGGTGTTTTTGGTTACAGCGGATGCGAAGGACATTCTAGGTGTTGGTGTCTGCAAGGACATCTCCACCTGCCTCTTAGCCTCCTTGTAGTCCAAATTAGTCTCTGCTCTCACCCTACTGATCTCATACTCCCTCAGGTAGGAAGGGCACTTCCTGTCTGAGGCAGCATGTTGACCCGAACAGTGGTAGCATTTTTCCTCCGTTTGTGTACAGTCATCGTCCCTGTGTCCGGTTTGAGCACATTTGGAGCATACCTGGGTGTTACGGCAGGCCTTACCAGTGTGTCCAAACCTTAGGCAGTTGAAACATCGCATGGGAAATGGAACGTATGTTTTCGTTTGGACTCTCTCATATCCTACCAAGACATGAGTGGGCCTAACAAGTCCGTCAAAAGTCAGTACAGCTGTAGTTGATAGTTTTCGTTCTCCGTCTGCGGTCCTCCTATTAAAGACGAAGGCTTCGACGACTCCTTAATCTTTCATGTGGTACTTAATTTCGTCATTACTTATTCCCTGGAATTCGTAGCTGTTTACTACAGCCTTACAGGTATTGAGAAATGCTGGGATATACGGTTCCACTATAGTTGAATGAAAAGTTTTCAGATTCAAGGCGTCCCTCATTTGCTTAGCGTCTTTAACAGTAACTTGGAGTTCGCCTTTTCTTGTCTTTTGGACTTTCTCCACGTCCCCTATCTGATCCTTAATGGCCTTCTGGATAATGAACCCATTAATTTTGTCAAACGAGGTGGACGTGTCAACAGTCCGAAAGTGGATTACTCTGGCCTTCTCAGTTGAAACTTGAATGATACGTCTTTGTTGGATATTTTGGTCGGTGGTCGTTTCATTGTCTTTGTCTGTCATTGGTCTTGGCAGTCGTGGGTCATTGTGATTGGTCTCCCGCCTCTGCTTGTCCCTGCCTGGACGAGTAGAGGGGGGCTTGTTGTTTCCCCTCCCAGAGGGCATGGTTGGGGTGGCTGGGAACCACCCCTTGGGTACAGTTTTAGTGTTTTTTTTTTACATATACGGGGTTGTTGGTGCACTAAGGTTATGAAAGGCCCTTAGCGCAAAAAAAAAAAAAAAACACTCTTACTTAAGGGCGACCCCCGCTCAGTGGTGTGCCTGCACGATCACAGACGTCACTGCTGGATTGGCCCAGGTTATTTCCCCGACCCCCACTGGAAACACACAATCCCACTCTGAGGTGTGCACCACTGGGGGGGCTTTAGCACGAATACTGAAGTATGGAAAAATCAGCAGGTGCCTCGGCCAGGGTAAGTAATAGAAAAAATGAAGTGAAGAGAGAAAGCCCTCCTACCACGTCAGGAAGGACAACAGTTAGCGCTTCCTTCGCAGTTGTGTGGGTCACTCACACTAACTGTGGGGAGGGAAGGCTAAGGTTGTCAGTCCTGAGCGCTCGTGAGGTGTCAAAAATTTGGACAAATGACAGAGTCACTTTTAATATGAAATTGCTGTTGAACAGCGAGAATCAGTGCATGTGCACAAGATCCAGTAGGCTATGGCGTATAGAAACCGTTACGGGAGAATAGCTATTCCGACAAGAATGTGAGTCTCCTCCGGTGTCTAGTCAGCCTCTGACGATGATCTAACCCTGTAAGATTAATATAGTCCGTTGCCTATCCATGTGGACGTCATGGGATGAGTGATCCTTTATGGCTGGAAGTCAGAAAACACCCCCTGCTTTTCCGTGATTGGTTGTGTGGAAAACCTAGTTCTCACTCTGAATGGTTAAAGGGCTAAGAAACAGAGAAACTATTACATTGATGAACGACAGTTGGGGTATGGAGAGGCGGGTGAAAATCCAATGTCACGTGAGGACTGCCTCCTCTGGTTTATAGGGTGTTAGGGTGTGTCATAGGAGGGAAGATCAGCTAAAACTAATGGCCCATCACTTTTTTGGTAGATTTTAGTGTATATAAACAGAAAATAATTTCAGTTTCAATATTTTGCCACCTTTTGCTAGGTAAATTTTAGCGTGAAATTTATCGAAAATCTAACGTACAGCTGCATTAGTGCATTACAATTAAATAGTGAACATTGCTTTCTGACTTCATTCTTTAACAACCCAACTAACAATATTTTTTCTGTTTTAGATTCTGATGCATTTATAAGTTGATAATATTTGCGATGGCTGCTTGTGTTAGGACGAGGAACCAAAAATCCAGCCATCTCAGTCACTATCTTGGGTCTGGGAGAGAGCTCCTGAAGTCGGAGTTGCCTACATTGAGAGATGCTTTGAGATACGGTGTTTTAATCAGGCAAATCAGTGAAAAGAACCAAAAAACTTACACAAACAAAGACATTGCCAGTGATATGACCAAAGCTGTCTTGGCACAGTACACTCTGGCTAACGGTCAGTTCAAGCCTCCAGTCATAACAAGTCAGAAGAAGATTAGTGAGAGACTGCTAGCCAGTTGGGAAAAGGCAAGAGATATCTCTCTTGGGAGAGGAAAACTTGCAGTTAAGGACAGCTTTGCCAAGAAACTGGACCAGTTATTTGACATAATTACTTGCAAGTGCCCAATTGTTCTCTGTCCTGAGTTTGGATGCGATCGTGACTGTAAATTCGAGGCCCACATCTCCTGTATTTGCAAGCGTGAACTGAAGATTCCTGTGATCGAACTGGCATTTGTCAAAGCACAGAGAGAGAAGACTGGCAGTATAGGGGCTCTCATGATTTCTAGCCAAGATATTCCGGAGTCCAAGAGACAGGAGGCTGCCACAGAGAGACAGAAGAGGAGAAGAGTTGCCAAGGAAAAGAGACTTGAGAAGGCCCAGGGTGAGGTAAAAAAGGCCGATGATTGGAGTCAAGCTGATTCAGAGTTTAATGACTTCCCCATGGCTGATCCGAGTGCTGACCAGGAGAATGGTGACTTTGTCCCTAACCCAGAAAATAATGATCCCAAACCTTCCAGGCATAAGATTCGAAATAGGAAAGATATCCCGAGCATAGCTCTGGCCAGCATGCGACACCACACTGGTCTCAGAGAAACTGCAGAGATAGCAACAGCTGCCTGGATTGACGGTGGTTTGATAACACCTGATGATGTTCACCTGGTGATAGATCATAACAAAGTAAGGAGAGCTCAGGAGAAACTTGTCAGTAACCTAGAAGAGGAGTTTGATAAGGGGATAAGAGAAAATGGAATCAATTGTTTGTTCTTTGATGGGAGAAGGGATGACACTAAAGTGTTCATGAAAGTTGGAGATTCTGACAAGTTGTTCCCTGCCATGGTGAAGGAGGAACACTACTCCTGCTGCAGTGAACCAGGAGGGAAGTATTTGTGGCATTTCACTCCAGAGAAAGATGACATCAGGAAACCAGCTGAGATAGTGGCAGATAACATTGTGAACTGGTTCAGAGAGAGGAACGTAGACCAGACCCTGCAGGCCATTGGAGGGGACAGCACCAACACGAACACAGGGTGGCAAGGGGGGGTCATACAGTGGATAGAGCGGAAGATTGGGAGGAAGCTGGTCTGGATTGTTTGTGACCTCCACACCAACGAGTTGCCACTCAGACATCTGATCCAGGAGCTGGATGGCAAAACTCTTTCAAACAACAGATGGTCTGGTCTTCTTGGCAAGATGCTGGACTCTGCCACTGAGTTAGAAATAAATCCGATCTTTGAAAAAATCACAGTTGGCCCTCCACTCGTTGAGCTTGCACATACTGTCATTGACGACCTGAGTACTGACCAGTACTATGGTTACATGATTTGCAGTGCCATCAAAACTGGGGTCATGCCTGATAGACTTGCTTACCTGCAGATAGGTCCAGTCTCACATTCTAGGTGGCTCATAACGGCTCTCAGGTTCTGCAGAATTTGGGTCGCTCATCATAAACTGAAAGGGAACCAGCTTCACAACCTGAGACTTATTGTCCAATTCATCGTGAGTGTCTACTTGCCAAATTGGTTCAACACCAAGGTCAAGTCATCGTTCTCCGAAGGTCCGAGGCATGTTCTCTTCCAGCTTGAGCTCCTGAGGAGTCAGCCAAGGAAGGTTGTTCAAGATTGTGGAGCAGACTGTGAGGAGATCTTCCTGGTATGCTCATCCCGAGGCAGTTCTGCAGACAATGCTCTGCAGTAAGGATGAGGAGGAGAGAAGAGTGGCAGTCAAAAAGATCTTGGATATGAGACTATTGAGAGGATCTGGGCATGACGAATCAGTTGGTGACGATTCCTTCAGGGTCAGGAAGACTCCTGAAGTCAATCTAGGTGCCAAGACCCTCACTGATCTCATAGATCTGGATAACATCCAGGCTGGCAGTGAGCACCCTCTTACCTGCAGCCTCACCAATGTTCAAGTCAGAGCTTTCCTGGACAATAGGGTGTGTCAATTTATGGGGTGAACTGGCTAAATTGAAAATCGAGTAATTTGGTAGCAATTTATTGTAGTCTTTAAGCATGCAAAACAATATTCTGGCATAAATTTTTTTTTATAATAAGTCCTACCTACATCAAATGGATTTTTAAATGTACATATTTGTGAATTTATGACATAACCAGCGTTTGCACACATGTTACTGTTTCAAGTTTCAAATTATTATATTTTATTATCCGTAGTCTATTTGAAAGTAACCAATGCCTTCATACTCTCTTTGCTTTGGTTTCTTGTCATCAGTAGTCTGCCTGCTATTTGTGCTTTGATGTAACCTTCTCGCCTCTCGTGGCTGTAAACATGGCCCGCTGCTTCTGTGACCATTTTCACACATCTCTCCACACTTTGAGTGTGGGAAGGCCACTTCGGCACCTGCATTGGAGTCTCTTTAAGGTTTCTCAATTCTTGGCTAGTTAGACTTGTTGTCAATGGTGGCTCTAAGACTTCCAAACTCAAGTCAACCAATTCTGACAATTTGGTGGCATTGACGTTTATTGGGGGAACTTTTCTTGAATGAAACGAACAGTCTCCCAACTGGTCGTCATCTATTAGCGTTCCTCTAATCTTTAGAATGACTTCTACAGCCTCGGTTCGGAGATTGGTACATTGACTGCAAAGCATTGCTTGCAAAACTGCTTCTGATCGAGCATACCAAGCGGACCTTCTTGCCACAGGTAACACGATGTCCCTCACTACCTTCCTCTGTGTTCTTACTAGCTGCAATTGAAACAAAAGGTGATTGGGCCCATCCACCCACATAGGATTAAGTTTCACACTAAACCACTGGGGAAGATAAACTCCAATAATAAATTCAACAATTAACCTCAAATTCTTCAGCACTTTGCCCTTCAATTCGTGTTTGGAAATCCAAATCCTGCAGAAACGAAGAGCTGTAGTTAACCAACGGCTGTGACTGACAGGTCCAATCTCCAAGAGAGCCAATGACTGAGGCACTTCTCCTGATCTTATTGCTTGGGCAATACGATAAGCATAGGTTTGATCTGTGCTGAGATCTTTGATGACTCCTTCAGACAACGCCGGAAGGGGAGGGCCAACTTCGACCTTTGGAAAGGTTGTATTTATTTCTAGTTGTGTTGCTTCATCCAGCATGATGCCAAGGGGACCTGACCACTTGTTGTTGCTCTTTGTAGGACCATCAAGTTCCTGGATGAGATGACGAAGAGGTAGCTCGCCTGTATGTAAATCACATACAATCCAAACAAGTCTTCTTCCTAGTTTTTTCTCTAAATGCGTCATTACACCCCCCTGCCATCCGGTGTTCACTGCAGTTGAATCTCCACCAACAGCCTGCAGTGAACTGCCAAGTCCTCTCTCCTGAACCCAACATAAAATATGATTAGCGATGACCTCTGCATGTTTCTTCCCTTCTACTTCAGTTTCGGGAGCAAAGTGAAACAAAAACCGACCACCAGGCTCAGAACAGACAGAGTAGTGTTCTTCTTTGAAGAGACCTGGAAACTTTCTGTTCACTCCCTCTACTTCCAGCAAAACTTTTGTGTCATCTATTCTTCCATCAAACAAAAGACAGGAGAGCCCTCCCTCGCTTAAATCTTTTTCATGCTGATCATATATTTCCTTCATTATTTTTTCTTGTGCTCTTCTAATTTTATTATGATCTAACACCAAAGATACATCCTCTCGGCTGATGAGGCCTGCATCTATCCAAGCGGCAGTTGCAATTTCTGCAGCCTCACGAAGTCCAGCATGGTGGCGAATACTAGCTAAAGCAATGTTTGAAATATTTCTTGTGTTGTATTTCATTTTCTTTGGTAAAGGTTCAGATGGCTCTTTGGAACTATCATCTGATGTTGCTTCCTGTTCATCAGAAGAACTATCAAAGAAGTGATAAACATCTTGACACAGCTCTTCCTCTCTTTGGATGGCTTCTTCACTCTTCATTTTCTTCTTTTGTTCCCGCTCTCGGATTTGTTCTCTCTTCTTGGCATTAGCAATCTGCTTCTTTGTTTCTGAATAATCTATTGAACCCATTTGCATACTTCCTTGGCCTTCTGCCTTTGTCCTCTGTGCCTTTATAAATTCAAGCTCTAAAACAGGGATCTTCTTTTCACGAGGACAACCACAATCAATGTGGGAATTATTTTCTCTCTTACCTGAGTGAGAACAGTTGGATTCAGAACATAATTGTATGGAGCACTTGCAGGTCAAAATGTCAAACAGAGTATCAAGTGTGTGTGCAGAAATTCATTTTTCCTGGCCAAGTTTCCTTTACCAAGTGATGTTTCAACTGCTTTGTGCCATAATTTCGTTAGTTTTAGCTCAATAGTTCGACACTGATTAATCACAGGTGGTTTGAATAGTGCATTAGCTTTTGTCCATTGATGCAGAAGAGGGACTATCATGTCATTTATGAGTTCTTTATCTGTATAGTTCCTTCTGTCCTTTGCATTTTTTTCTCGAAGGAGTAACCCTAATCTTAGCATGTCTCTCACTGTTGGAAGTTCTGATACAGGAAGCTCCTTCCCTTTACCAACTAGCAGGCTCAAGTGGGTTGACAACTGACTTCTTGTCTTCAATTTTGACATCTTCACACTATCTGACAAATAGAAAAATATTTCAATGTTTCATAATTCAATTGTTGTTTCAAAAAATATCAATTTGTTTATCAAAAATGCTGTAACAGAAATAACATAATAATTTCTTAGAACATAATGTTTTATACAATGATATAAGTAACTGCGACAATCAATATGCCCTACTTACAATAATTAAAATGTAGAATTCGTCTGGTAGAGTTGGTGCAAGTGCAATGAGAGCAAACCACCGTCTATGATATCTAGAAGGAGAGTGAGCCGGGCGCCTCATCCTCACGCTTGGTACAAGTCAAAACAAGAATTAAACTGTCCCACACGGAGAGCCTGTTCATGTTCATGTTCTGACATGCATATTGTACACAAGCTATAGAACCATAAAATACTCCATAATCCATATGCTTACATAAGATTAGTTAATATCAAGTGAATAATTCTAATCAAGTCTCATTAATTTGTTGAAATACTGATATTTGAAACTTTAAGGTATAATTGATGTAGGTGAGGGTTATTTCAATTCATTTTTGTTTGCTAATCTCAAGTTTAGACATAAAGAGGCACAATATTTTGACAACCAAATTTGATTTTTAACATGTTGACAAAATTGACACACCCTACTGGACAACCCCATGCATGTCCCTGCCTGGCCCTCGCACACCCACAGTATAGAGCGTTGTGTACAGCAAGTGAGCGAGGCCAGCAGTCACGTGTACAGCCAGGAGAGGAAGGAAGGCTACATCCGAGCTCAGGTGGTCAGCAGGGAGGTGATGAGTAGATACAGAAGCAAGAAAGACATGTTCTCTATGGTGTGCAGCGACACCGGGTCGTAGTAGTAAAACCGGTTTTTGTATTTGATAATTTTGTTTTCTAAAGGAATATTAAATTTAATAAATGTGTCAAGATCATTCGTTTCACTATTCTGGATCATTTTCATCCTAATAAATTAACCTGATACATTTACTTTACTTTAAATAAGCTATTTAGTGGTGTTGGTAAAAGGGTGGTAATACTGAATTTTCTTAAGATTTCAAGTTAAAATTTACCTAGCAAAAAATAAAAACTTTTCAAATCTGAAGATATCACATGATTCTGCACATAGAACTACATCATTAATACCATGGGCCGATTTTTCAAACTCAAAAAAAAAAAATTCGCCTCTGTATGACACACCCTAATAGGGTGTCTTACCCAGATATGGACTTGTATAATATAGTTCATCTACATTATTGCTTTAAGTACACGTCCTGAATGTGGTAGATTCACTAAACCAAATGTCAATGTTTCTTGTAAATCAAAGCCAGTGATGTCGCCTTCAGTGAACATTTATTGTGGATAATGCTCACTTTTTTAATGAGTGTGGTGTGATTAGGTTTTGTGTAAGGTTTTGTAAAGGTCAAAGTATTAACTTGTCAAGTCAGGGCTCTTATGAATGAATCATACAGATATCGAATGTGATATTAGCTGATAAGATAACAGATATCTTCATTAGGTCGAATGGAAGTGATCATAGAAATATACAGAGGAATATCTCCCATTTCAACAAGAGCATCTTAGTTAAAATAAAACACAATGTCTCCGAGTCTTGGGCAATATCCAGTCGGCCCCGCTGATTTTATATTGTTTACCTATTCTCACTGCCACTCCATCAGCTCAACCCGGCGTCTGTTACCCGACCTAGCACCCAGTTTAGTGTTAATTGGGAGAGGTCATCTGCCGGTTGGAAATCTCCAATATATAAGCCCTGCAACCCCTTCCACGGAAGATCACTTTCACATCACTATCGACAGAAGACGGAGTCATGCTCGTCACTAGTCGAGCTTCTCCAGCTAGCAGAGTCTCTCATAGGAGACATATCAAGCTGCCTCCCGAAAGTTGGGAATGTTGTGCAGATGCCGTAGCTACTTCACTCCTGAGCAGTTACTCCAAGTATATAAGGGATTCATTCGTCCTAACTTGGAGTACTGCTCTCATATCTGGGGTGGCTCTTCTTCTGTCCAACTATTAGATAGGGTGGAATCAAAGGCATTTCGTCTTATTAACTCTCCTCCCTTAGTCGACAATCTCTCTTCACTTTCTCTTCGCCGCAATGTTCCTTCACTCTCTCTCTTTTACAGGTACTTTAACGTGTAGTGTTCGGTGGATTTGGCATCCTGTGTACCGCCGGCAAGGCCGTGGGCTCGTAACACACGTCTTGCCTGCGGTGCTCGCAGTTTCTCTGTGGATGTCGGTCACACGAGAATAACCCGTTATAGTACCTCCTTCTTTCCTCACACAGCCAAACTGTGGAATGCTTTGCCTTCTTCTGTGTTTCCATACTTATACAATCTGTCTCACTTCAAAAAGCTGGTTTTCCGGCATCTTCGTGGTATAGATTAATACAGTATAACCTTTTTCTTCACTATTTTCAATTTCTTTCTGTTATTTTTTTTGGCGCCCCCCAGGCCCCGTTGTGGGTCGTTTGACCTGTGCCCGGGTGGGCTAATTCCCGTAAAAAAGAAAAAAAAGAAGTCCAGCAGCACCTGCTGGGCCTCCCCCAGGTCACACATGAGTCATTGTCAGAGCTATCCATAGGGTGAGTTACTTACGGTGGGAAGTGTATTAATTTTATGTTTGTGTCCGAGAGTGTGTCTAGTAGCGTAAGTGTACTGTTCTAGTAACTTCGATATAATGTTCTATTAATGTGTCCATGTCATTCAGTTAATTAATAAATAGTTGTACTTAGAATTGGTGTTTAGAAAGATGTCTCCGAAGATAATATCAAGTGTAAATAACTAACCGGCCACGCTATCAAACTTCCTCACTTTACAATCCTACAACTAAATATTCTATCTAATACTTTCCACTTAAACCCCCCTCATTACATGGGTTAGAAACTCGCTTATATCTGTAATCAAATGCATTTGTTACTCACTGTGAGAAAAGTCAACCCATCGGAAAAGAAAAATATACTGTATGCCCCTCGGGCTGGTGACAAGGAGGACCAGAGCCCAGCTGATGGCCGTGGGTGTAGGGTCGGGGGGGGGGGGGGGGGGGGAGGGGGGGCTGGTGAGAGTGTATAGTATTATTTTGGCTTATTTACTGTCTCATAACATTTGGTCACTAATATATGAATATGTAATTAACCACACCAGTAACAGGCGCAGACTTACTAAATTCCAATACCACATTATCCTCTTTATTACGTATTAATAGTTTGCTTAATAGCTTAATAAAGACTGGGTTGTAGCTGGGGACGTTTTACCTCGCCCTCTCCCATCCCTGTTGCCGTCTTCCACTCCTACCCCCAACCCCCCGCCTCACTAGCCCATCACTAGCCCAGCTAATAGGCCCGGACTTCCCCACGTTCTACAGTAGGAACTCAGCCACTACTCCAGATATAGCAATAACAAACGGCAGATGCTTCCACAACTATCTCTTTGAACAAGGCCCTGTAACCTCCAGCGACCACCTGCCTATAATCATGACCATCTCAGCAACACCAATAACTATACCAGCTCATCCACGGACGATCGCCAAGCAGACCGACTGGGAACTATTCAACGAAAAAGCTACAGCCGAACTTGAGGCCAAGGACATGACAATCCTGCAGACCATAGACAGTCAGCCGGTGAACAAAATAGACGAAAAAATCAACACATGGTGTGAAGCCATAGGAACAGCCTACCAGGAGGCCACGCCTCTCAAACGCAACTCTCCCACACCCACAACAGACTCCAGAACTCATAGCCCTCACAAACCAGTTCCAACTGCTACAACAGAGAGCCGAGACCCATGGTTGGGACATCGTAAGCTACAATACATGCAGAAGAATCCGGGAGGAAATAAAAAACAAGATCTCTGGAACAAAGCAACCTTAAATGGGCCGAAATAGTTGAACAACTCTCACATACATACAACGATCCAGGAGAGTTCTGGCGTCGAGTTAAGAGACTGAAAGGTTGCAGCCGTAACGAGTCATCATATATAACTGACCACGTAGGAAGTAAAATATATGACGACCAAGACAAAGAACCCATATTCAGGGACATATGGAGGAACATCATCCGAATCACAAATGAAGAGAATAGGGGATTTGATGGTACCCACGAGGAGCTCGTCCTTGATGAACTCCGGGGCCAGACACACCGCACTCAGCCTTCCCCTGAAATCATATGGGAGCATCTGAGAGTGGACCGCCCACTGTCCAAACCAATCACCTCGGAAGAACTCAACACAGCCATCTCCAATACCAAAAATAAAGCCCCTGCTTATTCAGGCATCACCAAGGAGATCCTCAGCCACATAAACAACCCGGCCATGGAGAGACTGAGAACCACAATGAATGCTTGCCTGGCCTCGGGTTACTTCCCAACTAAGTTCAAAGAGGCCATTATTACCCTAACACCAAAACAAGGAAAGAACCCCGCCGTCCCACTAAGCTACAGACCGATCTCCTTGTTCGGAGTACCTGGAAAAATCCTAGAAAAAATCATCAATAACCGTCTGAGAAATCACCTGGAAACAACAAACAGAGTCAGCTGCAGACAATTCGGGTTCAGGAAAGGGAAGTCCACCACAACAGCGATAGCCCTGGCATGTGAAAACATAGCCAGAGCCGCGGCGAATGGTAGATAATGTAATCTAACTCTTCGGGATGTAGCGAAAGCATTTGACAAAGTCTGGCACGACGGTCTGAAATATAAGATCCTCCAACTCGGACTTCCCACCAACATTGAAAAGTTGCTTTACAACTTTCTTGACAACAAAAATGCCAGACTGAGGGTAGGACAATACACAGGAGAGACCTTCCCACTCATGAGTGGAGTCCCTCAGGGGAGCGTCCTCTCCCCCTCCTTATATATTATCTACACAAGTGACACCCCGCCTCCCTCTAAAATAGGCAACGAAGATATTATGTATGAAGATGATATCACTCAAATAACAACACATCAAGGAAAATCGCGAGCGTTACAGGTCGACAACACCAGGCGGGAATTGGAAAGGGTAAATAATTATGAAATACAATGGAAAATCCAAACCAGTCTCCCGAAATTCACAGTGATACCCTTATGCAGAAGGAAATCCCATCCACTAGTAACCAATAATGCCCAGATAGAATACGAAAGCAGAGCCACCCTCCTTATCTAACCGTATCTAACCTTATCTAACCTTACTTAACCCTACCTAACCTACCTAACCTTACTAACCTTTCCTAACCTACAGTACCTAACCTTCCGTACCTCACCTTACCTAATTTGGTAAATCTAAAGTCTAGGACATCACGAGTTTTAGAAGTTGAAATTATATTTTTCCAATTTTCTTGGTATGTTTTAAACGATTCTGACCTTCATTTTAGCACAAATAACCTAACCTAACGTAACCTAACCCAACGTAACCTAATCTAACCCAACCTAACCTAGGAGGTATAATTGTGTTTGCAAGGAAAACGTCATTGAATGAAGAAAAGTGCCTTCGAATTGTTGAAAACAATTAAATAGAGGATGAAAATTCCACTTTTCGAGTGATGCCCAAAACTATAATACAGTAATACCAAAATAAATACAGTATACTCGTAGAGTTCTGTGGTTATACTCTACCAAATCCTAACTACATTTATTACTTCATTTAACTGAGTAGTTCATCATATCTCAATCAAAAAGAACTTTAAAGGCTAGGCATGGGTTAACTCATAACCGTACCGGCTGGTCCTCTGTTCATTACCGGTACCGGTCACACAAGAGAGAAAATAGTGCAGGAGACGGCTAACACCAGAATGACTTTATGGGTTTTCTTCATTTGTCTAGGATTGTTTTTAAAGTTGTTTTGAATAAGAATTTGGATATGAGAATCGTTAAGTGCAACTGGAAATTTTGTCCTAATTTTCCCACTCCCTAAGCATGGTCCGCGACACACATGTTATGTGAAAAGGTAAACAAATCCAGCACATACTTTGAGCACAGATTCGCTGTGACATTTTCCTATTTGTTTCTGACCATTTTATTTTCATACTACAATTAGAAATGGGAAATACAACTGAGTTAGGTTAGGCTGATTAGGTAAATCGAGATTAGTTTTCGTTAGGTTAGGTTAGGTAAGGTTCGGTTTAGTTAATGGCACATATTTCACTTATCACAATCATTATTCAGTATCATCATTAAAACAATATTACAAAAATGTACAAAATCAATAAGAACCTTCAGGTGTTAGCTGTATACTTCACCTTTACCGATACTTTCATCTGGAACTTGAATTAAAGGCAAAAAAATATGTTGTAACCTCCTTTAATATATCTTGTGAATATCGGAGCACAACTTATTGACAAAGGTATCAGTAATCATTCTCATGTCCTCAGATAATATACCGTAATTGATGCTAGTAAGTTTATCATTCCAGATGTATAACTTGGCTGAGAAACCCCAATACTGTATAGCCTTTCTGAAGACTAAAACGCTTCATCATCTAAATACATCTCATGTAGTCTGTAGCAACCACTTCAACTGCTGGCCGCCTTGTTTCTACATCACTTCCAATGATGGGTTAGTTGATATGTTATCTTTATGTTAATTTTATTGCTAAACAGTATTTACCTTATCTCAATTTCTTCACCAAGGGAAATGGTTGTAATATTTTCATACATGTTCTGTTTATTTTGGACCAGACTTTTACTTCTGAGTGTAAGTATGGGACCTAAACACAGTTTAATCTCAGTCAACCTTGTTCATAGTGGTTAATCACTGCTCAAGTATCAGTGTTCCTTAACAGGTAACAATATTAATTATTATTTAATACAGAAGCTGAACTATGATGAGTAATCTTTAACCAATGTTTAACAGATGGTCCATCAGATGCCTTAAATCCTAAGGGAAATGTTGATGGTGGTGATGGCCGTGCTGCTAATGGTAAATGCATTTACTCACTTTTTGTATGATACATTAAGCAGGTTATTTGTTGTCCTAATTTAAAGGGAAATGTGCTTGACTCTTTGCTTATACAGGAATTAGAATGTACAATAAAGGGCTTAAAACTTTCAGTAAAAACAGTCATCTTGAATAGATTTATTCCCAGCATACTTCAGCCTTCAATATTATGAACATGAATTAACCCAATAATTTATCAGTATTCTAACAAATACGTGATACAAGTGAATACTTTCGTAAGTTATGCATACATTTAGATAATGCTAAATATTTTAATTTTACTTCAGTACACATACCTCTCCATATGTCCACCAGTGAGAAATCAGAACCAGGCAATGAAATTTATGAATTGACTTGCAACAATACTGACCTAATCTCATGCAGCATACTGTTTTATATGCTTCTCTTAAGTAATTTTGTTTTGTATGGCTGCCTTTTGCTTTAATGTAACTTTTAACTTAACTTTTATCCTCTTCACCACTGATCGGCTCGTTAGCCGCTTGGGCGATTGGTCACGTCTCTGTTACTTTTCCTTTTCTTTTATCCTCTTCACCAAATGATCGACTCGTTAGCCGCTTGGGCGATCGGTCACGTCTCTGTTATGCACTGTTGGCAAGTACTGGGCATGCACCGGCTCCTGAATATACCTAAACCTGCTCCAGTGTTGGTCAAGTTTGGTCTTAAAAGAGCTCACACTCGGTGCCGTCACAACACTTTCTGGTAGATTGTTTCAAGAGTTTACAACTCTCACTCCGAAAAAGTTTGCCCTCACAGTTTTCTGGACTTGCGGCTTCTTCAATCTTGAACTAACCCCTTGTGGGGCGAGCGTCTGCCAGCTCCAAGTAAGGACACTCGACTGAGTAGTGCCCCAAGATGCTTATACACCTCAATTAGGTCTCCCCTTGCCCGTCTGTAATATAAGCTAGGCAAGTTCAGGCGCTCCAATCTCTCAGGGTAGCTGAGGTGCCGAAGTACAGGCACCAGTCTGGTGGCCCTCCTTTGAACATCTTCAACCAACTGAGAGTCCCTAGCATATCTCGGGGACCAGACGGGGTGACAGTACTCTAGATGGGAAAGCACTTCACTCTTGAAGATCGTTACGAGGGACGGACCGTCTAGATATTTGAACGACCTTCTTATAAGACCCAATAATTTATTTGCCTGATTTACCTTCTTCTCGTAATGTCCTGAGAACTTCAGCCCATTGTCAACATACACACCTAGGTCCTTCTCACATTCAGTCTCAAATAGTGCAGTTTCTTCATCCCGTTGGGACATATGATACGCCTCCTTACCGTTGGTACGCCCCAGATGAATCCTCTTACACTTTGTGACATTGAATCTCAGCAGCCATTTCTTCGACCATTCTTGGAACCCACAGAGGTCCTTCTTCAGCTCTTCACAGTCCGCTTGGTTCGTGATTTCCCGAAATAACTTGGCGTCACCGGCAAACATTTGTATGGAGGAGTGTACAACGTCAGGCATGTCATTTATGAAACAAACAAACAACAGCGGGCCCAATACACTGCCCTGTGGTACCCCACTTGTGACAGGTACGGATGATGATTTCGTGCCATTAATCACCAAACACTGCTTGCGGTCATGTAGAAAGTCTTCTTTCCACGCTTGGACATTTCCCCGAATTCCGTACCCTTCCGGTTTGATCTTCAGCCTTTCAAGCAGGTGCACTGTCGAAAGCCTTGGCAAAATCTAAGTAAATATTGTCGATATTACCACCCCGTTCCAGAATATGGGTCCAAATATCCAAAACCTTGAGCAATTGTGTTAAGCAGGAGCGCCCCGGCATAAAACCGTGTTGGCATTCCTTTACAAGGTAGTAGATGTTCGCATTGCGGCATCTCTGATAATACTCTCAAGTACTTTACATATTATGCTGGTTAGGCTCACCGGTCTATAGTTGTTCGTGGAGTGACGATCGCCCTTCTTGAAAATACGACTCACATTAGCCACTTTCCATTCACTGGGGACCTTTTGTTCATCAGGCATTTACAAAACAGTATCTTCAGGGGGCTTGGCAAGCGCGTTGCACAACTCTCTTAGCACTCTAGGATGCACAGTGTCAGGGCCGGGACTCTTATAGACCTTAAGCTTTGACAGTAAATTTCTAATACTCTCTTTTGTGAACACCAAGGAAAAGAAGCTGTTCAATGCCTCAGCTTTATCCTGGTCAGAATCTGCGTAACTACCATCTTCAAGCCTCAGGTCTGATACTCCTACTCGCGTTTTTAATTTTGACTTTGCATAGCGGTAAAACGCCTTTGGGTTTGACTTGACCTCGCGTGCAGCCAGCCCCTGGAACTCCTTTTCAGCCCTTCTACACTCTATCATTGCTTGGTTTCTGGCTCTTGCATACATCCTCCTGTCCAGCTCATCGTTTGATCGAACCCACGTCTTGAATCTCTGGGTTTTCTTCTTAACTTTGTCGACCGCCGCATGGTTCATGTGTAGGGTTCCCCTCGTATTCCTAGAGGCACTGGGTTTGGTCTTGGGTATGTATTTATCGATCAAATGGGTCACTTTACTAGTTATGATATTTAGCGTAGTGTCTGCGTTCTTGTACCTTAATGAGTCAGGCCAGTTGATACCCCTCATCTCTTCCCTCATCCCGTTGTAATTTCCCTTGTAATATTTGCACATTGGCCTGGCCTTATCCTGGACTAGGTAACTGTTAAATCTGAATGACAGCATTATATGGTGACTGGTGCCAACTGGGGCAAGGTGTTCCAGTTTGGCCACCATACCCTCCTCGTTTGTTATGATGAGGTATAGTGGCTTGGGTGTTTGCTCCCCTCTGTAATGTGTCCGGTCTCTAACAAGTTGGAACAGAAAATTATCTCTCAGAGTTTCTACAAAATGAGTAGCAGGGTTATTCAAGTCATTTGGGGTGGACTCGTTTCTCCAGTCGATGTCGCCATAGTTAAAGTCCCCCATGATAAGAAGGTGGCTAGAGTTAAGCATCACCGCATTGTCTATTAAGGCTCTTAAGTTCCTTTGATTTAGTGGGCCACAGTTTGTGGATCTGTAGATACACCTGGCGATAAGTAAGTCCCCTCCCTTTAATTTAATTTTACACCACTTGGACTCTTCAAAAACATCATCTCCCTGTACCCTCACCTGGCTGGCTCTAAGGTCTTGCCTAGCATAGATAACCACACCCCTCTTGCAAGTTTCTTGAGAAAGGTTCGTAAATGAGTCATATACAGCAATACTGAACTCACATTCCTCTGGGTCGATTCTCCTGTTCTTGTACAACAGTTCGACAACTCCCACAATATCTGGTTGGTGTACTTTCAGTAGTGTTTCAAACTCCTCTCTCTTATCAAGGAACGTGTCAGTATTAGTGTACATGACATTCAAGTCAGATTTTGTTCTCGGTAACGTCTCTGCTCTTAGTAGTAACCCCCACCCCCATTCTCAGAAGCTGCAGCATTTGCTAAGTACAATGTATTTTACAGGGTGTGGTTAGAAATATCATTGTTTACACGGCGCTCGCCTCCTCCTGTCTGGTAGGCAGAGCTGGTGCCACCTCCAGGGTGGGGGGTAGAGCGGGTGGAGGGTGCGCTGCTGCCCCCTGGCCCTGTGTCTGCACACTTGCTTCCACTACCCTTCCCCTGAATATAACCCATGTACATCCGTCCCCGTTCCTCCTTGACTCCTCCCTCTTCTGCTCCAAGTCCTGCAGGAGTTTCTTATGCTGTTCCCTCTGCATTACCTTGCGGTCTGGGTGAATGAATACACCCCGAGATGCCTAGCTCCTTGCTAAGTTTTTTGCCTGTCGAATAACCCCCCATTTCTCCTCCTCGCTCACTAGTGTGATCCTGGGGGGGCGAGGTTTAGCCCCCTATTTTTGTCCCAGCCACCTAACATCCTGAGGGGTTGCTAGCATCTTATCGTGTGTTACCTTACTCTCAGTTCCCTCCGCCTGGCGTTCGGGGACTCCAAAAACTATAACATTGTTCCTGCGCTGGAAACGTTCCCGTTGTTCCTCCTCTCCCTTAACAGTAGGTCCGTTAATTTTAATTTCTTCGACACACTTCTTCAGAGTCCCTAGCTGCTGTAGAACCTGTTCTGATCCTGCATTACTCTCCGCCACCTCCCGTGGCCGTGCTATTGCCTCAGCATAACTCCTCTTAGCAACCACCGCCATTCTATCGGCTTCTTCCTCAGTCTTAGCAAGGATCTCTTTCCCAACTTGCTTTAGTTTGGCAACCAGCAGGGCTCCAGCTTCATCTATTTTCGTCCCTAGAGAACGCGTTCCCTTATGGCTTGCAATCGCCTCTTTCACTTTGACTATGCAGTCAGGGCACTACCAGCACCAGCCTTCATGCTTTAGTAAAGCAGCTTTACGGCAGTTAGCATTTTCCAAAAATTTTTGCAATGGTCAGGCCTGTATCATCCATATCCGTCATCCCCCCGCAGTAATCACATATCATCATATCCCTCATGGGTGTTGTTGTTGTGGGGGGGGGGGGGGGGGGGGAGGAGAGGGGTGCAGACTGTGTGTAGGTCTACACCTATTAAAAAAAAAAAAATATATATATATATATATATATATATATATATATATATATATATATATATATATATATATATATATTCAGAAAATTCAGTGTGATTTCAAACGCTGCGCCATGGGCGATACTGAGTTTTCAAGGTCGACTGAGGAAGAGAGCGCTCCTACCCGTAGTGACAGCTTTTGGAACTAGGCCTATATGATATTGAATGTAGTTTGCCGAATTAATAATGATGCGATTCATGAAGTTAAAGGACTATTATTGAATTTTAAATTATTATAGATCGTTCATCAGTCTGAATAATGTTACGGGTGTCCCAGGAAAGTTATTAGTTAGGCGGAAAATATGTCACATAGGCCTAAGGTAATGCCTTGAGAGGACAGAGGCTGGCTGTTTCTCAGTCACGCGAAAGCGATCGGACAGACAGGTCGTCCCTGCTCCTCCGTCCACAAACGGTCACGTGTTCTAGTCACCTGTGTTGCTCTATTGCAGTATAACAAGCAAGTCTCATTCGATCTCAGATAGGGGTTAGATAGGGCAGTGATAAAGTTAACAAGAGCTAACAGTGAGTTCATTTCAGGGTTTCCGTCAGAACCCACTTGACTGCGAGAAATTGTCTGCGAGCAATTGACTGGGAGAGATTGACTGCCGTTGATGATTGAGGATTGGCGATTGTCGACATTGGAACGATCAGTGTAGGCTTGTCACTGGTTAGCTGGGTAGCAAAGGATCTCTTGAGTGAACGAGTGCTCCTGATAACTAAAACGACACTGGACCAGCATCAGCAGTGGGTGATCAGTTCTTACCACGTGGGTGCACAACACCACGTGTCCTCGGTCAGCTAGAAGTATTACCTACTGGCCATAGTCACTTGCTGGCATTCTTTCTTCCTGCCCATGGATGCACTGGGAGTACACTGAGGCTATCTGAGTAAATTAATGGTCACACACTGAGACCAGGAGTCTAGGGGATACCCAGAGAAACATTTTATCTCCCTTGTTACAGGTGTATGCTGAGCTGGGTGAAGCATGGTTCACGGGTATTGGTGGACCCAGTAACATCTCAATAATAGTGACAATATTTTTGTGTGTAGTTAGTACCATTTTTTCAGCTCCTGATATTATCTTGACGTGTGTAGTAATAGTTCTTAAATGATTTTGATAGTATTGTTTATTGTTTTTTAAATGTTTGTGTCACTAAGTGGAACCAGAGTTATACTGTGATTTAATTCCTTTAATGAATTTAATTTTTCTTTATAATTCCGATCTCAGGTATAACCTTTGTTCCCCAGAGTAGTGGTTAAGTTAGGTTAGGAATTGTGCATCTGTTGGGGTGATATAATTTTGTTGAGTGCCCTTAAGGTCTATTCATTGTAGAGTTATTAATTTCTATTTTTTTTATATACCATTTTCTCAGTGGTTGATATTATTTTGTTGAAAGCCCTTAAGGCCTGTTTCATGTGTGCAAGCAAAATTTCTTTATACTTTAAATTTATTGTTGTCTAATGAGGCATTGTCTGAGTTTCTAATAATCTCAATATCATGTATAACTTTTATTCCCCAGAGTAGTGTTTTAAGTTCAGGTTATAAGGTGGGCATATTGGTGTACCATTATTTGATTGTGTTTGTAGTGTTGGAGGGAATATAAGTGTCTAAATTTTACAGTGTGTCTCATTCATCCCAGTCACAGACGCTATCCTTCCACGGGTCACGGACAATTCATTTTGTTTAGTAAATTTAAGTGTTCTTGTGCTGGTTCGGGATTTTTCTCAAAGGGGCGCTTCCACTGCAATTACGATCTAATAATCTTTAATAAACCCCAAGTCAAGTGAGAAATTAAAGTCCAGTAAATTCCGACATGTTACATATATATATATATATATATATATATATATATATATATATATATATATATATACACTAGCGGAATCGCCGCCTTCCGGGCGGCTCTTTCGCGAGGCCACGGTAGGACGCTACCCTCCGGGAGGCTCCACATTGTCTCACTGTAGTGCATTAAGGTAGACCACATTTTTGGTTTTGCCATTAGCAGCAGGTATGTACAGACTTTTGCCAGTTCCCTCTCTGGAGCATCTAACATAGAATTGTCCATGAGAGAAGCAAGGAAACACCAGGTTTAGGCCAACCATCTTTAGGGACTGCCCCTGGCTTTTGTTGATGGTCATGGCAAAGCTCACTTTATCAGGGAACTGAAGTCTCTTGAACTCAAATGGCAGGTCAGTGGTGATGAGAGGTATCCTTGGTATAAAAACGACCTCTCCTTTAGCTTTTCCTGTCAGTATTGTAGCTTCCAGTACATGTGGCATCATGTTCTGCACCACCAGTCTTGTGCCATTGCAGAGGATTGGTGGTTCAAGATTTCTTAAGAGCATTATAGGCGTTCCAATCTTGAGAGTGAGGTGGTGAGGAGGCATTCCAGCGGGCTCCAAAGAATTACGGAATTCTGCAGGGTACTGGACTGCTTGGTCCTGGTCGATTACTGTATCAACAGATATGAATGAGGTCTCACTGCCTGGAAGCTGTCTGAGTAGAGTCATGTTGATTTCAGCCACTGTTTCATTCTTTGGTGCCAGAATTGGGCGTTCACGTAGCCACTTGTGATCCTTGTAGTGGTGGATAATGTTTGGGTAGACCATGTTAGTGAGCTCAGTAAAGGACTTTACAACATTTTCACATCCTTGAGGAATGATTATTTGTCCTTCTTAATCAATATGGAAATTTCCATTCCCAATCTGTAGTAGAAGGTTTGCAAACCGTCCAGCATCCTGATCTCCCTGTAGATGTACTATCCTGCACAAAAGTCGTGTCCAATACCCAGCCACAGTGTGGTTTCGAATAGCCTTGAGTCTGAAGTTTCGAAACAGCTGGGGGAAATACTATGGTCGGCCAACAGATGTCGCCCACTGTAGTGTGTGTGTGTGGGGGGGGGAGGGGGAATAGAGGAGGTGGGGGTTAGTCTAGTAACAGGATGTGTGTAGGTGGAGCATAACATCGTGAATTCCTCAATCACTGATAACAATAAGAATGTCATGAAGATAGTTAATATTATTAAGCATGGTGAGACATGTGTAACGGGTAAATAAAAGCACTACAACGACCATATCTCTGCGGTTCATGGCTACGACGGTGAGACTGATGGGCACACCAGTAATTAATTCTCGGTGACTACCAGTAATGGTAGTCACGGAGAATACACAAGTTGTTACGAAGGTTGGCGCCACCCACACCAGGGGAAGGAGATGATGTCGAACACTGAAACATGCCGAGATCTCATTCTTACCATCGTCTCCACCAACAGGTAAGTCACATTAATTTGTCAGCATAGCTCATGTCGTCCTTATACTATTGCAGGGTGTCCCATGAGTGACAGCAGATATTTCTAGAGGTGAAAGAACGTGTGATATTGAGTTGAAAATCTTCTATACTCAGGGCATAAATTTTGCCATGTTATATTTTATTTTTCTTACCAATTGCAGCCATACTGTGTGCTGTTGTAATCCTAATTGGTGGATTACATAAGGCCTATTAATCGCGTGAAAACCCATTTAAAGATACTGTAATGTTCCATAACTTGCATTAAACAACATCATACGTTCACGAGTTCCAACTCCTCTCCTAGCCTCCTCCCCCTCCCCAGCCTCTACCCACCCAACTATTAAACCTTATAATTTGAACATCGTGGGTTACCACACCTAAATACACTTCCCCTCTACCATCCCCCCACTCCTCCCTCCCCCCACTCCTCCCTCCTCTACCTCTTCCCTTCATCCCTCTCCCAAGACTAACGTCAATCGAACATTTCATCCATTCACATTACCTTCCCCTGCATTCCCCAACCCCCCTCCACCTATTCTACCCATGGCGACGAATTGGACTACTGTAATGAACACTCTCAGAACCGACGACATGGCTCCTCCCCCTTGTAATTAGAGTTACAGGTAGTGTTGTGATAGCACCGAGTATGAACTTATTTAAGACCAGACTTGACCATCACTGGCGTAAGTTTTGATACATTCTGGAACCAGTGAATATTCTTTGTAAAAAAATAAATTTTAAATGAATTATTTATAGGAGATAAGTATGTCATTGGAGATGTTCGGGGTACTTAGTTCTAACTACAGGAGCGAACACAAACACTTGTAGAGTTTTGTAGGTTCTATTCAACGGAAATATACAGGAGTGCGCTTACAAGCGCGAGTAGTCCCTACACTCCTATATGGGTCAACTGACCTCTCTCTGACCTCTCAGGCAACATGTGGTAAGTGGTATATTAGTAGCTTCCAGATGTCGCCAGGCACATTTATCTAAGCGTATGGTGACATGAAACAGGGGCATTGCCACACGCTACTGACTAGAGAAGTAATGTATATATATAGAGTACATACATGGTATACATACAACATACATAATATACATACACCTCCCCCCCCCCCCCCTATGCGCTCATAGCAAAGTCTTGAGCGAACCCTTTCTTTTGGATCCGTTCTGAGCGTCGAGGGGCTTCATCACTGGGGGGTGGATCTGGGACTCAACACTGGTGGCGGAGTCAGCGGAAGGCGTTGTTATGGGGCGGACAAAACTGCCGTTCCTCCACCACACACGACCACTGGGTAACCGCACCTGGTAGTCCCGTGACCTACCGAGAGCCATGACTACGCCCACTTTGTCCCAACGTAGGGAGGTCTGGTCTTGAACACGGACTTGGATGCCGACACTCAACCTGAGGAGAGGGTGGGCGTGGTCGTTGTAACGGGCGACGACGTCTTGAACACGTTCGGCGGCTCGGCGATCACAATCCTCTGTCATGGCCTGCCACTCCTTGGAGAAGGACTGAAGGTGAGCAGGGACACAAGAACGGAGGGGGCGTCAATACAAGACCTGGGCAGGGGAGCGTCCGGTGTAATTAGGTGTGTTGCGGAGGTCGAGGAGACCCAGGTCGAAGGCCTTGCAGTCAGTATTCCCAGAAGGGGCCACTTTGAGGATGAGGTGCTTTAGGGATATGACAGCAGCCTCAGTGTGGCCGTTGGACTGCGGGTAATGAGGCGGTGACAACACATGCCGGACTCCCCATCGGTCGAGGAGCGCAGCAAAGTCCCGGCTTGTGAACTGGGGCCCTCCGTTGGTTCGCAGGAGCGCAGGAACGCCCACGTAATGGAAGTAGTGGCGGAACTTGCTGATGGTGGCGGCAGATGTCGTATCATTATCCCACTTGATGACAACCGGCCAACCAGAGAGACGGTCGACGATAACAAGGAAGGACTCTCTTGACACACAGAAAAAGTCGGCCGACACGGACTCAAAGGGGCGGGTGGGGTTATCGTCACTCGTGAAGGGTTCCTGCTGCTGGCTGGGTTGTAGAACTTGGCAGGGCTTACATGCATGGACAGCATTGGAGATGTCGGGGTCGATACCAGGCCGGAACACAGTCTGTCTTGCACGCCGTTTGGTGGCCTCGGCTCCATGGTGACTGTCGTGGAGGCGAGCCAAGGCGTGGGGACGTGAAGCAGCAGGGACAACTACCGAAGGAGAGGTGTCACTGGTCAGAGGTAGGGGTAGGGCGGCAGCAGGGTAGTTGCTGCTCCCTTCGTGCACCCTGTTGGCGTAATTTACCTCGAGAATCGGTGTTGGGAAGTCCTGGGAGATGATGGCCAACTCTTGGCAATGTCTGTAGGAGAGCAAAGGAGTCGGGACACCATTATGCACGTGAATCCAGGCTTGACACGACCTGTTGCCAAAGGTGACATGTGCATAGAGTGAACCTAGGGCTGGGGCCATCTGTGAACCGTCTGCCGTGACGCGGAGGTCCTTGGGAGGCGGTCCTAGATCACTTGGAGAGAGCCCCAAGCATTGCAAATGCTGGGGACCAATGACCGTAGCCTCAGCGCCGGTGTCAGGCAGCATCTCGAGACAGGATGACACACTGCCGTAGGTCACGATGACGCTGATGTGCTGGGGGACTTTGGTCCTGGGACGCGAGGAGGAGTACACCCTCCTAATATGGGCCGGGCTTTGTCCAGGGTCGTCGTGCCTCTGATTTGGCGACTATGGGCGGCCTTCACTGGTGGAAGGGCGCTGCTGCTTCCACCGACGCTGTCCCTTGGGTATGTTTGTGGGGCAACACTTGTCGTAGTGGCCCAGACGGCCACACACATTGCACTGGACGCGTTTGGCTGGGCACCGTACTGTAAGTGACCAGTGGCCCTTGAGGTCACCACTTTTGCAGGTAGAGTCAGCAGCTGGACACACCTGTGTTCCGTGCTGCCTACCACAGCTGTTGCGAAGGGAGCCGGGCGTGGGCGAGGTGGGCGTAGGCGTTGGGGCAGACTTCTTGTCTTTCTTGTATTGGGACATAGCCCGTACGGCTGTAGGGGGAGCTCGGATGGCAGAGGTAGCACACCTGGCAGCCTTATAGGAGCGACATACTGTCAATACATCCTTAAGGGAGGAGGAAGAGTCGAGGGAGGGGGAGGCGTTGGACAAGCTCCTCGTCCTTAACACCCATCAGGATCACCTGCTTCAACTGGTTCTCCTCACGCTGCTGGTGATTACCAGGACATATGTCTATCTCTTCCGAGGCTCTCTTGAGTCGTACGTAGAACTCGTCAAAAATCTCGCCCTCCATCTGTCTACAGCTAAACACTTCCCTCCTGCGGAGAGCTTCATTCCGCTGACCTTTGATGTGCCGTTCTAGAATATCCAGTACCTCCTCTACAGACAACAAAGACGTCGGGGGCACTTGCAACTTGTGTTCCAACACATGCTGCGTTCCCAAAGACAGGCACATGCGTAGCTGACTGAGTTGTTTAGGCTGTGGCAAGCTCTGGAGATCCACCATTGTAGCATAATCAGTCCACCATCGCCGCCACTCACGAAAAGTCTGGAAAGTCTCATCAGGCTTCAAGGTGGGTGGGGGTTGGACAACCACTTTGGTAGAGGGCGTTGACGAAGTATCTGAGCCAGTCGGTACTGGAGCAGTGGAAGGGCCAAGGGTTTGATTAGCAGTGAGGCTAGATATCAAAGCTGCAAACCGTTCGTTATCTTCCAATCTCCTTTGGTGGTCCTCAGCACGTCTTCTCGCTTCGTCCTCATGCCTTTCCTCCCTCATAAGCTTCATCAGAGCAATTATCTCTGAGGACGAGGCTGAGGGTCGAGGGGTGTGGCTGGGAGATGTGTTGGCAGAGGGTGGGGCGTCGCGTTCTGACTGGTCATCCATCTCTGTAGAGCTGTCATCCGTCTGATTCATCAGTTAGCTAGGGACACCCCTGCGTGAGGCCCGGGGCATCATTACTTTATCTGTATATTGTATCTCGAATCAGTGTTGACCGGTCAGCCCGTCGTATCAACCAGATCTGAGACAACAAAATTAATTGAATACACAGATAAGTAACTTATATATATATATATATATATATATATATATATATATATATATATATATATATATATATATATATATATATATATATATATATATATATAAAATATATATGAAGAAATGACTGCAGTCAGTGTGTTCGTGCATGAGTTGGTGTGTGTAGGCGCCGTGGGCAGGGGGAGCGATGAGGGAGGCGGTGGGAGGCGGTTGGGGGAGAGCGGTTGTGGGGCGGGAGCAACTGATCAGTTACCCTTGAGACACAGCCGGGGAAGAATGCGCGCTGATGCCGTTCTTTACCAATGCCCTGAATAAGCCTTCCACCTTGGGAAATCCTTTAAAACAAGGACACACACTTTAGCACTACACAAACGAAGGGCACTTAAGACACTTCACAGGAACTTGAGGTCACTGCACACTGCTCACAACTCGTTGGTCATTCAAACAAATTTTTGTGGGAGACAATGCGAGATTAGGAGATCGACGGGTGATGGAGTGAGTTGACGGAGCGGGGTCTACCGGTCTTGACTTTACACGAACGCACTTATTTCCACTTCATCGATCACTTGATACTCACTGCGCCATGGAGATGTTCGGGGTACTTAGTTCTAACTACAGGAGTGAACACAAACACCTGTAGAGTTTTGTAGGTTCTATTCAACGGAAATGTACAGGAATGCGCTTACAAGCACAGGTAGTCCCTTACACTCTTTATGGGTCAACTGACCTCTCTCTGACCTCTCAGGCCACATGTGGTAAGTGGTGCATTAGCACCTTCCAGATGTCGCCAGGCACATTTATCTAAGCGCGTGGTGACATGAAACAGGGGCATTGCCACACGCTACTGACTAGAGAAGTAATGTATATATATAGAGTACATACATGGTATACATACAACATACATAATATACTTATAGTCATAGCTGAAAATTGTCAAAGAAATATGTAAAGCAGTGGAAAACCATATATTTTGATTATCGGCGAGGCTAACTCCCTATAAACAATTAATATTTGACGATTGGCAAAAGTCCTGGGAAAATGAACCAACAAGTCATAAGCTAAAAATGATCAAATCATCAGTTTATCCTTGGTCACAATCAAAACAATCCTCTCAACATCACGAAACTATTCTGAATCGTCTAAGAATTGGGCATACGCGATTGACGCATGGCCAACTCATGTCTTCCCCTAATGGAGCCCCACCTATATGCTCCAACTGCCGAACACAAATAACAGTCCAACATATTCCCATTGAATGCCCTATTTATAATCGGTATCGAACAATGTGCTTCACTAACCCTACAATGTAAGATATTTTAGCAGAGACCCCAAAATTTTCCCTAAGTTCAGTTTTGACCTTTTTGAAATACTGTAATCTCCTCCAAACAATGTAACACGAAATTATAGAAACACAAATATATGTTAACTAATCCCTCTGGCCAGCCCTAGGAGAGACTCAAATGGGTGCAAGTGGTCTGGTTAAACTAAATCTTGATGATGATGATAATTATCGGCGAATGTTCACTCTACAGTCGCAGGTGTGGTTGTGGAGGTTTGGGGGGGGGGGGGGGAGGATCCACTTGCAGTTCACTATGAATACATGAAATAGGAAGGGTCTCTTGGGCAGTTGATCCTAAAAGATTTACCAAAACGTTATGTCAGAGTAATAATACTTAACCTAGGTGTTACTAATACCATTAACTTACTCTAGTATATAAAAGCCTGCATCAGTTACCACAACATAATATTACTCTGCCATTTCAGATATGCCTGCAGAACGAGCAAATTCGTCGGCAGTGATTGCTGAGCGAGGCCAAATCATCGAGATGTGGAGAGCCGGGGCAACTGTGCTGAACATTGCTCTCGAAGTGAGGAGGGGCACCAAGACGATTAGGAAGTGGATCCGCCGGTGGGAGGAAGAGGGCTCAGTGGAGACGAAACCTCGAAGCGGGAGGCCACGAGTAGCGTCGGCAAGGATGGACGCCATGATCGTGGCAGCTACAACGGCATATCCAATGCGAACATCAGTGGAGCATACAAGAAATCTGGGCCTCAACTGCCATCACATGACGACGAGACGCGAAGCCGAGATCGACTGCCATTTTCCAGCTCACAAAGGGTGGCTAACACCTACTCACAAGGTGTGTCGTCTCGGCTTTGCATTGGAACACCTTCCACATAGAGAAGAATTCTGGAGAACCATTATATTTACCAATGAAACGGTGTTCAGGTCAGTGGGAGCCAAAGCTTGGCAGTGCTGGCGGCCACCCAGAGAAACACATTCAACACCGTGATTGGGATATTGGGGAGCAGAGAACCTGTGTAGCAATAGAGGCCAAAGCTTACGAAGTGTGGGAGAATATACGTCAACGACAAGGGGTGTGCTGAAGCTGGGCGACTCCATCCCTAATCGCCTTGATGAAGTCCTGAATGCAATGGGTGGCTGGACCAAATACTTAGATGTGTGTATTGATGTATTGTTTGATTTTAGTATTGTTTGTAAAATAATTAATATATATTAACTCACCTACAGTGTTATCTTAAATCCATGTCCTTAATGATGTCTTAAACTATATCGCATGAAAATTCATAACAAAGTAACTTAACAGCCACAAATTATGTATTGTGTGGTATACAATGATCTGTATGACACGTCGTGGAATGTGTTGTCTTATAACACAATATAATTATATAGTTACAATTGCTTCCATCATTGAAATGCTCATGATGTTCAGCACACAATATTAAAGGTAACTGAGCACACTCCAAAATATATGAAGCTTGCATATTGTGGTGGAGTGTTTAAACACTGGAACTTGGAAGAATTGGAACTAGATTAAGTCTGAATACTATTTTAAAATGCTGATAACTTTTTCACTCCACTCTTATTAACATAAGTATATAATTATATAATATTGCATATTATCACAAATATTTATTAAGCAAAGGATGGGTGGAATATGAATAAATATTACCATAATCTCTTTTTCGGAATAACAACAAAATTGTGACGTGGTCGCTGAGTAAAACTAGCTGACCAAGGCCCTTCACCCTGATCCTTGCATATTTCACTTTTATCCTTAATATGTTCCATTCTTTAAAGTATCATTGTGACCTGAGCCGCAATCAGCACCCAGGGCACTGCACCTGTTCCATGAATTCGTAACCATAAAGAAACAATTGCAAGACAAAACGTAGTTAAAAAGGCAGCTTGAAATTATGGTGGTATAAATAATAAATAAACCTGCCTCTCATCCAGCCCCCACCTCCTCTATTCCCCCCTCCCCCCCTCCACACACACACACACTACAGTGGGAGAGATCTGTTGGCCGACCATAGCATTTCCCCTAGCTGTTTTGAAACTTCAGACTCAAGGCTATTTGAAACCTCACTGTGGCTGGGTAGTGAACACGACTTTTGTGCACAAAAGTACTCTCATGTCTGTGGATAAGGTGAGTGTCTGAACACTTCTCCAAAGGTATGATGCCTTGAGGCATGCATTCAGTTCATCAGCTGGAGTGCTTCGAGGAATGACACGTAGGGTCTGGAGAAAGTTTCCAGCAATGACCATTGTAATGCCACCCATGAGCTGGTCATTTTCTCGTATGTCTTGCAAGGTCCTGTCCAATGCTTCCAACGCTAACCTGTGAGACATAGTGCATTCATCCCAGACTATGAGGCTGCATTTTTCTAAGAGTTTTGCCTCTGCCGATCCCTTTTTGATGTTGCACTCTGGATTCTCATTGTGAGCTAGGTTGAGAGGCAGTTTAAAAGTTGAGTGTGCAGTTCGTCCTGCTTCTCGTAGTGTTGCAGCAATGCCTGAGGATGCCACAGCAAGAGCAATTTTCCCCTGTTGACGTACTTTGGCCAACAGAAGGTTGATCAGGAATGTTTTTCCTGTCCCGCCAGGTGCATCGAGAAAGATCATATCTCCCTGCTCCGCTTGTATCGCTTGCAAGATCTGTTCATAAGCATTTGCTTGATCAGGTACCAGGTGAGGCTTATTTTCTTCAAGAAAACTCACCAGAACTTCAACTGAGTAGTCTGTCTCTCTGAACAACTCCCTGTTTGCAGCTACTGGTTCTTCTCGGTTTGGGGAAGGCAATCCAAAATCAGTCAGGTTTTTTCCGCATAGCTCCATCACTTTGTCTTCCAGCATGATCAGAGCCCTGTTGAACGTGTCATCCATGAACTCAATCTCTTGACCAGGATGTTCTCTTCTAGCTTGATGAAGCAGATCCTCTGAAAGACTTTCCTGGTGGTTTTTCCAGAGCTGGCTTGGGTTGGAAAGTTCACATGTTCACATGATGGCAAACAGGTTCCTCATTCTCATTGGCGATTGAGTAGCTGCTGCCTCTTCTAATGTGTCATTCCAGTGACTATCATCTTCCAGTAGGCCAAGGAGATTGCACGCTTCCTATTAGGTTCTGCAGACTTGTCCATTCACTGTCTTGAGTGCTGATTATGATGTTTGGCCACGGATGTG
Source organism: Homarus gammarus (assembly GCA_958450375.1). Classification (NCBI taxonomy): domain Eukaryota; kingdom Metazoa; phylum Arthropoda; class Malacostraca; order Decapoda; family Nephropidae; genus Homarus; species Homarus gammarus. The sequence continues at coordinate 130,033 of CAUDMG010003759.1, forward strand.
GTGCAAAAGTAGTCTCAAACAATAGCATTCAAAGTTGATGGGGTGAACCGTGAAGACACGTCCCAAAGCATTGCCTGACTTTATCCCTGGATATCCTTCAACATCGGATCCTTGAGCTCTTCTCTGGAACTTTTTCATTGAAGCCTGCCATATGTAGAACTTGGGTACGTCAACATACAGGAGGATTTGAGCAAACTCATCTTCCTGTGAAAGCTTGGAGAATGCAGTGAAGGTCGTATTAGCAGGATTTGCCATTTGATTTTGGAGGGACTCTTCTGTGAAGTATGCTCTCTGTCCATTTTCCAGGTGAACAGCCAGATGAACTACTGTTGGACATCGTTTGTGTATGAGAAAACTAAAAATTCTCCATAGGGCTTCATTGCTGCATATATAACGGCCTTGCTGAAACTGTGTCACCTCATCATGATTTCCATCCTTTCCCAATGCAAAGATCGCTTGGTCAGAGCCTTTGTTGACGTATTTGCAAACATACTTGATGGACTTGACTGAATTGCAGAACTCCACATTGATGTGCGAATTGAATGCTTTACTTAAAAGAGGATTTTAGGGGAACACCCATTTGTTGTCTACTGTTATTATTTTATTGTCTAATCATCACTACATATAACATCATCCATCATCATTACATATAACATCATCCATCATCACTACATATAACACTACCCATCATCACTACATATAACATCATCCATCATCATTACATATAACATCATCCATCATCACTACATATAACACTACCCATCATCACTACATATAACATCATCCATCATCATTACATATAACATCATCCATCATCACTACATATAACACTACCCATCATTACTACATATAACACCATCCATCATCACTACATATAACACCATCCATCATCACTACATATAACACCACCCATCATTACTACATATAACACCATCCATCATCACTACATATAACACCATCCATCATCACTACATATAACACCATCCATCACCACTACATATAACACCATCCATCATCACTACATATAACACCATCCATCGTCACTACAGATCGGTAAAGTAGTTTCCGAGATTCTCGTGCGGACACACAAACAAACAAACACACAGACATGCTACTTTGTTATATATATATATATATATATATATATATATATATATATATATATATATATATATATATATATATATATATATATATAAAGAAAAAAGTACTTAGCTGCCCTCTGCTGGATTTTACCTCCCCTGTTGCCTTTAAAGATGTCTTTTGTTTTTTCTTCTCTTCTTTTTATTTTTTCATTTTTTTCAGTTCACTTCGGCGTTTGTCAGTATTTATGTGCTACCTCTGTGTACACTGCATTTTGCTATGAATAACGGATTTTATACATCCACTCAGTCCTTTAGAAACACAGAAAAATAAAATAAACTGTCTTTGGGGCGGTAATAGAATGTCTTTACGGATAGCCAAGTTTTTGATTTTATTTATTATTTTTATTTTAACTAGTATTTCCTTATACTTTCTTTACCTGTTCTGAGAACGCATATATCTCTTTGTGCTATCACTGTGTACCTGTACACTGTATCTCCCTGTGAATGGAGTATTGTAGGCATAGTTTCAGTCCATGAGAAAGCACACAAACAAAATAAAATTTAAAGTCTCTGTGGCACCTATAACACGCCTTGGTTTCAGCTGGCAGTGGTGCCTTTCCAGCTTGCTTGCGAATTTGTATTCACTTTAAGTTATATACAACTTCTTCTGCGTTCACTGATGACACTATGAATTGATTTAACTAAAGGCACAGTACTACACTCCCTGGTTAGCCTTTATCACAGCCATGACCACAAATCTGTAAAAAAGTAAATAAAACAAAACTATTGTCATATGGCAATGATTTTGTGGTTGTAGGCCTCCTGACCTGGGCTGTGCCCCCAACTCGGTCAAAATTGAGTTTTCAAAAATACAATCGTATCTAGCATTAGTAGCTATTATCTTTTGCAAGTTATATGTTTTGTTTTTTATTTTAGATATTTAAGAATGGGTGTTAGTAATTGTTGTGCACTTGTTCACGTAATGCCTTAATTGTTTCTGCCTCTGGCTGTCATGAGTATGCTTATATTTTGCATGTACACTGTACAGTGTGTCCTTTTAATTTGATGATGTTCATGGTCTCTATAAATGGTTCTTACATTAGCTGCCTGAGCTGATAACAAATATGTAACAAGTAAATATAATTATTAGACAATAAAAGTAGCATAGTTATTCAATTTAATGTTATTAAGTACTGTATAACATGTAGCACAGTTAGATAGAAATAAGGTGTTTTGTAGTATGTAAGACAATTTATGATTATGAATAAAATACTTATAAAGAACACGATAAAAGTTCCTCTTCGATTAATCCTTTTATGCATAGACTATCCATGATACGTATATGATATGCGTATAAATCAAATCTATTGGCATAAATATGGTGTGACTGAAGATGGGGATGACTTGAGACTTGTAGAAATGTATTTTTTTCCCTGTGACCTAATTTCTGATCACAAAGAGGAAATCCGTCAACTTGATCCTAGGGGAATGCATCCCCCTAGGATCAAGGCTCTTGTGTACAATAATTAATGTACAAGAAATAAATCCGAAGGAAAATATTGAATAACAACTATACACTGCATATCGTAGTTTTCGCTAAATATTCAGTTTCTATCATAGTATATAGAACTCTGAAAAGATAGAGAAAATCGTTCCCTCCTTAGGGGAGACTTGCCACTAGATGGTGGGCCAACTGGGCCAATCGGAGGCCTCAAAGCAAAGTAAGGGAGACGAGCTTCCTCCTTCTGTATATACTGTACTTTCTTTGTGCTATATCCCCTGGCTTTCAAATCCGGCGCGGGGAAGGTGCACTAGAGCCGGCATCGCCTCACCTACCACAAGGTATTAGATCTCTTTCGGTAAGCAAAAGGTAGTGAAGAATTTCATCAAAGCCTTAAAAACTTATTTGGCAGAAATGTTCCGTAAAGACACTGTTTCGGTTAATCTGGTGAAACTGCACATAATTGTAAATAAATACTGGTTTCCTGACTTTGACCCACACACCCGACCAAAACTCGACTGAACAATTCATTTACACAGGGGGTTGGGATAATTGGTGCCTTTACAATTGTTTGACTTGATTTCCTTACTATCACACACACACACACACACGCACACACACGCGCGCGCAGACTACTACTACTACTACTTTGCTGTCACTCGGAATCTAGTATGACGATCATCCAGCTGTGATACAATGATACGAGTTATTAGGGATGTCACCTAGGTTGCACGTGCAAAGGGCTGCAACTAGTACGGGGGAGGGGGGTGCCGGTGGCAGCGTCTTTCTGGCGTTGTCGCGTGTCTGCCTCGGTTTGCAGTCGGGCTAACTCGAAAGTATTGACACCTTCTTGTGTGGTGCTCATCCAAGCGTTACGATGTGAAGTAATCGACTCCCAGGTGAGGGGGTCGTTTTGGTACTTTTTCAGGTTTGTCTTAAGGCTATCGTTATACCTTTTCAAATACCCGCCGGAGTTAAGTTTACTATTCGTTAGGTGACTGTAAAGTAGCTGCTTTGGCAGTCGACTTGTGAGGGGGCGGGTTCTCTAGCTGCCACCAATGTGAGGGGGCGCATTCTCGGTCTGCCACCAATGTGAGGGCGCCTGACTCCCTCTCTGTTTCTACGCCACCCTCATCTTATGTACTTCTCTTAGTTCTTACTCTACTCAGTTCCGTCACCTATTCTTGGGTAGCATGGGCGAGGGTCTAGGCACGTGAGTATGGTAATTTTGGTATCAGGTCACTTGGATGGAAATAAAGGTAAAATACTGTGGGAGAAATGAATACACCTAAACTACTCTAAAAACAAATTTATTAATATAAAATCCAAGGGGAAAATAGATGTTATTAACATATAACTACCAGGCTCAGCTCCTGGGCCTATTGCAAACTCTCTATGTCTTATGTACTGGTTTCCTTGTTTTCCTATTTACTCAACAGCAATTATTCGGACATTACACTCTTACGGTGCACCCAATACCTGATGTCACCTTACATTATATCGTAGGACCAGCTCCTTGTCTTTCCTCCCAAGACACTAATACTGATACAAACCCCGACATGGGTCCCCCACAACATGGGTAAGTATTAACAACACCTACAACCACACTGTGGACCATAATTCCACGGCCTGTCACAGGGTATAGCACTGGCGCCTCTACAACTGCTGTTGTGGTCGGTTACACTCCGACCCGAGATGGGGTAGCCAGACACATGGCGGGTCTGGGGTCTGGCCCAACGACCTTGGGGTACATTAATCCGGCCGCATCGGTGCCATCTTCTCACATATGATCCCGGCTGGACATCTAATACATCCGAGGCCGTTGTTGGATGGTAGAGCGATTCAAGAATCACAATGGGATCGGGAGACAAACGGGGCAGCGTCAGGGGACCTGTATGGGTGAAGGGACGGGCACTCACTAACTGTGACAACAACATCACGTGTTTTCAGGGGACGTTAAAGACGTAAATATGACTTCACTCAGAGCATATCAACTACGTTACTGTAACACTTGCACAATCAACTATTAATTGGGTCAAATCACTTAAAGAAGGGCAAATTACAACACAGAGTGGGTGGCCTACCTGTATGGGTGAAGGGACGGGCACTCACTAACGGTAGAAATGCCCGCGGGGCCCCTCACTCAAAACAGACCAGGGAGTCCACCCACTCCTATTCCGATTAATTAATTTACTGTACACTCTGACGTTGAAACTGAGACTATGAACTCATTTTCATTCTCTATTATTATCTCAACTAACAATGCTCTGACTCAGCTATCGAAAGCCAAATTAAATTGATTACAAAGGTTTAGATGGCAACAGGTCCCAGCATACAGCGTCTACTCCCATAGACCAAGACGGGGGAAACAGAGAACGGGAGACGTTTCCACTGGGGGGACTCAGAAGGTTTTGTGGACGTTTGAGCGTAATATGAATCCTTAAGGTTTTCAGGTTAGCCGTCATGACCATTACAGACTGTTCTCCATGCGGGTAACATGCCCAGTCCAGCGTAGCTGTTCATGGATAATGGTAGCCTTGAGGCTCCTACAGTTGGTATCAGCAATAATACTGGCATTTGTTCTCTTGTCTTCCCAGCAAACTCGGAGGATGGAACGTAGACTACGTTGGTGAAAGTTTTCAAGTGCCTTGAGGTGCTTACTGTATATGACCCATGTCTCTATCATATAGAAGGGTGGGACCACTGCTCGATAAACATGTAGTTTAGATCCCTACAGCTGAAGACACGGTTTCGGAGTTTGCCGAAGGCTTGAGATGTACAGCTGATCCGGTGCTGAATCTCTTCATCGATGTCTGTGGTGGTTGACAGGTGGGAGCCGAGATACCGAAAGTGGGAACATTAGAGAGGGTATTACCGTTAAGCTGGATGGATGGTGGAGGTGTGTCTGAGCCTGGGGCAGGTTGAAAGAGAATTAGAGTCTTACGTACACTCACCTCAAGGCCGAAGTGCACATTCGCATCTGCGTAGGTGTTTACGATTTCCTGTAGGTCGTGTTCAGTGTGAGCAACAAGAGTAAGATCGTCTACATACTGAAGTTCTATAATGGAAGCTGCCGACACCTTTGTTCTTGCCTGAAGTCGTCTTTTGTTGAAAAGATCCCCTTCACCCGGTACTCGATGTCCACCCCGCCGGCTAAATTGGCACCGGCACGAGTAAGGAAGGCAGCCAAGAAAATGGAAACGAGAGTTGGTGCCAGTACACACCCTTGTTTAACCCGTTTGGATAGGGAAGAACTCAGACTGGGAGCCGTTGTGCAGGACACTGCCATTCATGCTGTCGTGGAGATACCTCACAATGGCGATGAATTTTGGTGGGCAGCCAAAACGGCTGAGGGTCCACCAGAAGGTTTCCCTGTTGACCGAGTAGAAGGCCTTGGTTAGGTCTATGATAGCCACATACAGGTCACGACGCTGTTCTCTGCACTTTTCTTATATCTGGCGGGCAGCAAGATCATGTCAGTGGTGCCACATGATGGTCTAAAACGACATTGAGATTCTGGAAGGAATTTTTTCGCCTCAGGAAGGAGTCTGTTTAAGAGGACTCGGGCGATAATCTTGCCAGCTACAGAGAACAGCGATATCCCATGGTAGTTGCCACAGTCTGACAGGTCTCTTTTGTTCCTATAAATATTGACAATGGAAGCGTCTTTAAGATCTTGGGGGGATTTCCTCCTTTTCCCATATATTCTCCAGTAGAGAGTGGAGATGGCTGGTAAGCAGAGGTCCTCCTGCTTTATGCACCTCGGCTGGGATTCCATCAGACCCTGAGGTTTTGTTATTTTTCATCTGTTTGATGGTGGTAACTACCTCATCCAGGGATGGAGGTTGGCTGAGGTGGGTCAGCTCTGGCTGCTGAGGGACTTGCTGGGTAATCAGGAAATCCACATCGGTGTTTCTTTTGAGCAATGAATGATAGTGCTTTTTCTAGTGCTGAAGGTGGCCTTCATCTTCTTTAATTATGATGTTACCATCAGCTGAGAGGAGGTGGGCTGCACCACGGGTGGTTGGCCCATAAAATGTTATAATGGAATTGAAAAATTCGCGCATATTGTGCTGATCTGCATGTTTTTGTATTTCACATGCTTATTTTCAAGCCAGTCATTCTTTAGAATGCGAAGTTCCCGCTGGGCTGCCGCTTTCTTCTTGCAGAAGGTATCAGCTTTGGTCAGAGACTGAGGGCTGTTCTGCCAGTCAGTAAAAGCAGCACGTTTTTCATCGATGAGTACTTTGATTGCCTGGTCATTTTCATCAAACTAGTCCTGGTGTATTCTTTCGATCTGGCCGAGGGTCTCTGCAGGTTTTTGTCATAACAGTGTTGAGAATATTCCAATCGGCACTGGGATTCGCGTTGTTTGCTGTTGGGTTGTTTATAAGCCCTTATTCGAGCTGCTCTCTGAAAGCATGTGCTGTATGTATATTCTGTATGCTGTATTTAAATTATGTATGTATTTTAAGTATGTGCTCCATTTATGTATTATTTATTTAGCCAAGCTAGTAGCGTGTGGCAATATATTTAAGATGTCCCACATGCCTAATTAATGTGCCTGGCGACGTATGGAAGCTGTTAATGTTTCACTTGCCATACGTCGTCTATAGAGCAGTTGACCAGCAGACAGGTTGAAGAGCACTACTCCCCTTGTGTACATATCTCTTATCCAGTAAATCGAACCTACAAAACTACACAGGTGTTTGTGTGCGCTCCTGTATATTGAACTTATTACCCAGAACACGAACATGTGCTACTGCTGGGTCATATTTTGACGATGTATTAATTCATAATTCAAATTGGAATGAACACTTGCAAGATCTCAAAGAGTATGTGAGAGGTTAGGCAAACATGGATTGACCACTGGTCTTAAAAAGTGTTATTTTTTTACTTTGTTTTGCTTATTCAAAAATCAAATATTCGGGATTTATCCTTGGGAACAATCAACTCTCCCTGCGAGAAGATAAGGTAAATTCTGTAATAAATATTCCTCTACCCAGCAGCACGAAGCAGCTTAGATCATTCCTAGGTTCAGCATCATTCTATAGGAAATTTATTCCAAATTTTGCAGATATAGTAGCACCAATGGGTAGTATGCTAAGGAAATATAGTAGTAATGTACTAGATTGGAGCACAGAACAGATTGATAGTTTTAATAACAAACTGTCAGAAAACCAATTTTATCTTGGCCTGATTATACTAAAGATTTCTACCACAGAACAGATGTCTCAGATACAGGTTTAGGTGCTGTATTACTGCAAATGGCTGAAGGAATTCTTATGCCAGTGTCATACGGCAGCAAGTCTCTCCTGAACCGAGAAACTATGTATGCTATAATAGAGAGAGAGAGTGCCTCAGCATTGTCTGGGTAATTGATAAGTATAAAAACTACCTGTATGGAAGAGAATTTGTTCTTCAGACTGAATAACCTCTAACATATTTGAGAAACATGAACACCAATAATGGCAGACTGATGAGGTGGACTTTTTAGCTTTAGAAGCTTACTTCTTCAGAATTGTGTATATAAAAGGCAATGATAACTTTGGTACTGATTTTCTTAGTTGATGTTCATTACCTTCCAAAGACAAGCCACAATGAACTGTACTTTTCTAAAACTCCTAAGACTTTTAGCTTATTCCGGGAGCATTGTAAGGGGTTTATATTTCAGTCCAATGATTGTTGGAACTTTGAAATTAAAATTAAAATTGAAATACTTTATTGACAATAAAACTATTACATCAAAAGGACAGAGTAGAATACTACTCCCACCCTCACCTTTGCCATCCCCTCCATGGGCTTACAAAAAGTTATAAATATTATGAATATACAAAGATTATTTTTACATAAATAAAATAGTTTATTTTGACATGAACACTGTACTAAATTAAAAAGACGAATAATATAACCCTACACGAAGTTAAATGTCATATCCTTGGAGCAAAATTTTTATATATTGCAAGAATTATTTTAATCTTCCCATAATTAATCATCCAACAAACTTGTTTCTTTAAAGAAGTGATCTCACTGTTCCTGTATGGTTGGATTTTTTCACGTCCTAATTTTCGGAGCTTATTACTATCATAAGTTCAGAGAGGAAACATTGCTACATTACAGGAGATTTCAACCTTGATCTATTAAAATCAGAAACTGACACCTCAGTATTAGAACTTCTTGCTACCTGCCAGTCTAAACTCTTCTTCAACACTATAACCAAACCCACTAGAGTTACTGCCACCTCTGCCACTGTGATAGATCATATCTTGACTAACAACACTCCTAATAATCTTGCAAGTGGAATTATTTATAACAATATCTCAGATCACTTCCCAGTTTTTGCAATGTATAGAACAGCCACAAGACCTGAAAGGTCTAGTAGAGTCTCAATCCAATACAGAGACTGCTGCACCGACAACATACACCTTTTTTAAAACAACCTAATGAATGCTAACTGGGATCTTGCCTATGCCTTTTACAACCTTAACGTGAACAGCTGTAACTTCTCTTGCGTCTTCAATGCTTGCTTTGATAAATGCTTCCAGCTCGAGACTAAGTCAGTGAAAACTGTATCCATTTCCAAACCCTATATCACAAGCGAAAATAAGATAATGATAAAGGAAAAACACAAACTTCAAAAGAAAATTTGCAAAAAGACCCATAACTTTCGGTGATGTTTCCGGAAGTATCAGAAATAGAGTAATTCAAGCAGTTAGAAACTCCAGACGTAACTATTATACAAATAAGCTCCAGTCAGCATCAGGCGACAGTAAGAAAACCTGGAATGTAATAAATTCTATTCAGAACAGGAACACTCAGCCTTCGGCCCCCAACTCAGCTTTTATGATAAATGATTCAGTTGTAACGGAACCCTCCCTCATTACCAACCACTTCAATGAATATTTTATTAATGTTGGCAAAAATCTTGCAGAGAGCATCCCAGATCACCATGGGGAATTTAGAGCCTACCTGCAAAACAGACAGCAAAATGAGCTGTTCTTATCCCCTGTCACAGCACATGAATTACTGGCCATCATAAAAATTTCCAAAGTGCAGCAGCAGGCGAAGACAATATACCAATGAGCATCATTAAGAAAGTAACCCACTTATTACTACCTGTTCTCCTACACATTTGTAACTCCTCCTTCACTAGTGGTGTCTTTCCTGATAAACTGAAAATTGCTAAAGTCCACCCGGCATATAAAAAATCTGGGGACAAAGGCCTCTTCAAGAACTACCGCCCCATATCAGTCCTCCCAGCCTTGAGTAAGATACTGGAAAAGCTAGCATGTAATAGACTAAATGCATTCTGCAATGCCAATAACATCTTTACAGACTCCCAGTTTGGATTTAGAGCTAGAAGGTCGACTGAGAGTGCTCTGCTATCCTTTATTCATGACATCTTAAATTCCTTTGATGACAGTCAATTAAGAGTCGGTATATTCTTGGACCTCTCTAAAGCCTTCGATACTGTCGACCATACCATCCTCCTTTCAAAGTTTGAACAGTACGGCGTTAGGGGCCTGTCCCACAATTGGTTTACCTCATATCTCTCCAACAGGATGCAGTATGTTTGCTATAATAATCACCAATCTGACTCTTCGCCAATCTTGTATGGAGTCTCCCAAGGTTCCATTCTAAGTCCAGTACTGTTTTTGTTGTACATAAACGACATAGTCCACGCCAGCTCACTCATAAAATACAACTTATTTGCAGACGATAGTAATCTCTATGCCAGCAACTCAGACTTCCATTCCTTGATGAGAACTATGAACACTGAATTAACTAAAGTCAGGAGCTGGGTAATACGTAATAAATTTAAACCTTGAGAAAACCCACTACACGACCTTTCACAGAAGGAGAAACTTACCTTCAGACTTGGACCCCCTGTACCTAGGTAATACAGTCCTCAAACGTAAACAAAATATTAAATTCTTCGGAGTTATTGTTGATGAGAAACTTAACTGGAGCAAACCACAAACAAGCCATTCACAGTAAAGTCAATAAACAGTGCGGTATCATGTATCACACTTGACAGTCACTCACTCTCATAGTAATGAAAGAAATCTATCATGATCTTGTCTACCAACACCTGATACACTGTCACACACTATGGGGGGCCTCTGGCTCTTCAAAAACACAATCTCTGGTTACTGCACAAAAGAGAGTTGTACGGATAATGACCTACTTGAAAAAAACAGATCACACAAACGAGAAATTTGTTACATTGAAAATTTTAAACTTCGAAGATATTAGCACCTACTGCTGTGCCCTCTTTGTTTACAAATCTATCTATCACTTGCTTGACAATAATTATTTCCAGTTCCGGAATAATTTGAGATACAACTTAAGGCAGCCAGAGCTACTAAGACCACCCCCTATGCCCTCCTCTCAGTACCAGACCTCCATAAAATATCACAGTGTGAAGGTGTGGAACAACTTACCCCCACCCATCCGAGCAAAGACTAGGCTCCCTTCCTTTAAATCATCTCTTAAAAACATATCTATTGTCTATGTATTAATATTTATTGCAATACCTACTATATTTACAGTACCTGCTTTTATTGTACCATCAAAACCGTTTTATCGGAAATTATCATGAAAATAGATGAGTAAGTACCATTGCAATAAACATATTTGCCAACTAGTCATAATCCTGACAGCTCTGTCCTCTTGTTCAACCTTATTACTGTACAACCCATTCTACTTATGTTTTTCAATTCCACTGTAATTTATGTATAAAAAAAAAAATAAAAAAAAAATAAATATTGAAATGAGAACCGTGGTAACATTATGAGATGTTCTTATTACCACTATGCTATTGTACTATTCCAGATGATACTAAATGTTACATAATACTTCCTTGAAATAAATGTATAGTATATATCAGGTGCCTAAAAGAGAGCTCAGGTTATCAACTGGCTCAGCCATGTTAATATTGTTATTATTATCCACTCTGTAACTGTGTTTTTCTGGCTAAATAAACTGTTTCAATTCAATTCAATAATGTTGTAGTGTTTGTGCATCCCTAAGATAACACAGTTGACAAGGTTGAGCCGCCCCTCCACATGCAAATAGTGCTGAAAACTCTCGCTACATATGGCAATCACATCTCTTCTTGCATTTTCTCATTCCTTTCTTTTTCTTTTCGTTTCCCTCTTTCTCGTTCTAATACTTACACAAGTGAATGTGGGCCCTTTGTGCCCGGTGGCGAGTCCGGTGGTACAGTTACAAAGGCGTGAAAGTTCGAATGCTCGTGCTGGCTAGCGCACAACCGCCGTCTGGCTGACAGGGTACAGCGACATCGTTTTCCAGAGGGTCCTGGTTGTTATAATCATGGTCGTGGTTGTTATAATCATGGTCGTGGTTATTATAATCATGGTCGTGGTTGTTATAATCATGGTCGTGGTTGTTATAATCACGGTCGTGGTTGTTATAATCGTGGTCGTGGTTGTTATAATCATGGATGTGGTTGTTATAATCCTGGTCATGGTTGTTATAATCATAGTCGTGGTTACTATAATCATGGTCGTGGTTGTTATATTCATGGTCGTGGTTGTTATAATCGTGGTCGTGGTTGTTATAATCATAGTCGTGGTTGTTATAATCATGGTCGTTGTTGTTATAATCATGGTCGTAGTTGTTATAATCATAGTCGTGGTTGTTATAATCAGGGTCGTGGTTGTTATAATCATGGTCGTGGTTGTTATAATCATGGTCCTGGTTGTTATAATCATGGTTGTGGTTGTTATAAACATGGTCGTGGTTGTTATAATCATGGTCGTGGTCGTGATACCTACAGTATCAAGTATACTATAGGAAGGAATAGAATAAAGGTTAGAATAATTAGTTAAAGAAATATTCGCAATAAGGAGAGGTTAAAATCATAAAAAAAATGATTATGAATCACCGATGATCATTCCGAGATAAATTATATTATGAAGAGAAGTGACCTTGATTCTGGTTAGATTAGTCACCATCTGCTTAAGTCATCACCTGTGTTAAGTCATCATAGTCATCATCTACGTTAGTCAGTTTTAGGCCCATCTCACATGACTGACCGACCATCGATGTTCTTTTCCCGCGAGGGTGTTAGTTTTCAATGCGTCTTATTATTTACGCTGGTGGATGTAAGACCTCCTACCCTCACTGACGCAGCTATGGTCAATTTGGTGTTATTCTTGTTTATAAATGCCTTCTAATCTGTCTCAAGTCTATCCGTACTTTCTATTGCCATCCCAACTGTCTGTTCGTCTGCGTGGTGTTTGAATGTAAGCCCGTCTGTACTCTTTGTGTCATCAAATCTGTCTGTCTTATCCGTTGTTGGTGTGTGTCTGCCTGTTTGTCTAATGTGAACCAGTCAGTCAGCTGTCTGTCTGTCTGTCTGTCTGTCATGTTAGTTGCCATATTGTCTATTTGTGCATGTATGAATCTGTCTATTTTTGTCAACCTCCTGTCTGTTTCACTGTTTTGTTTCACCCTGTCTGTCTGTCTGTATGTATGTATGTGTCTGTTATCTTTGTCTTTCATAAGTCTGTCTATCTGTCTGTCTTTCTGTGTGTCCTTGAATCTGTCTGTATTATGTCTTGTGTTTGTCCGCTTCTCTCTCTCTCTCTCTCTCTCTCTCTCTCTCTCTCTCTCTCTCTCTCTCCATTTTTATCTGTACTATCTCTATCTCTATTTATATATTTCTCTCTTCATTACACTGCTCATCAATTTCTTCCTTATTAAATAGGTGATTTTAATATGGTATTCTAGGAACTTTAAAAAACACATCTCTCCATTCATACCTCCACCTCTCACTATCCCTCTCTCCCATCTCCTTTCCTCCTTCGCCTCTTAAGGATAATAATGTTTCTTCTCCTTCTCTTCTCCCTTTCTATCTTCTCCATGCATTCCTGTTATTATCTTTTTATCTCTTCTCCTTTTACATGTAAAGTCAGCAACAGGAATAAGTATACAGTACACTGTAGCCTCGTAAGGTCCGAAAATGCTCTGGTAACGTTGAAACTGCACATCCAGACACATGATGAAACTCAGCTCCCTCCCACATGTTATCTCTAACTATTTTCTGTTTCCTCTTCTTTTTTTCTTCTATTTACTCATCTTCCTTCCTTTACTAATCCAAACAACATTAAAAAAAAAGTAGGCTAAGAGAAAAACGATTGTGCCGTTTCGGCTGGCCAGAACAGATACACGCACGGCTAGTCCTATAGTATATTAGATACTAAATGCTAAATTGCGCGTATCTTGTGCTGGATGTTAGTAAAAGAAAACACTAATTTAATAACATGTAATTATGATATTCATAGATGTTTATCCCTTCCACAAACATGCTGAAAAGAAACCAAGTACTTCCTATGAATTGTTCCATAACACATAAGTAAATAAGTATATTCATATATAAATGTGGGCACTGAGAACAGACAGAACTGGTCACACGTTCCCATACGGATTCACAATATGAATGCCATCAGATTTATCCAACAGAGCATCCTATAAAGCATCAGGATCATCGGTTGATGGCGATGGGGGAGCTGTCTTTGAGTCGAGTGTCTGGGTGTGGTCTCCGGGAGGTTTATCATAGTCATCTTGTTGGACTTTGTAAAGTATGTTCTGTATCATATTTTGAACAGTTGCCTGAGCATACGGAGTACGTAATTGCCTAAGTTTACATGCTATGTAATTAGCAAATAATAGATGTTCATCTTTCTCGGCGCATGTTCGAGACTTTGTGTTGGTTACAAGTTAACAGCTCGTTGCCTACCTTGTCGCCGCCGTGTTGCCAACGCATGTTTCCGACACGTGTGGCCGCACCTTTACCGACAATGAAGCTGTAAGTACGCGACGTCTGGATAAGAAGACCCGTGCACGTGAACTCAATGATTTTTAATTAATGTTCAAAACCTGTCAATACAATGTTAATGTTAACACATTACTCACGCTTTGTGGATTACAAGTTGGGTGACAAATAACAGCTTCATATCGTATACAATGGTAACAGCATTTACTGCAACACTTATCTTATAATTGCAAAGACGTATACAAAGTATTTACTATACACAATAGCTTAGAACAATAAAGACTCGCATGAGAAAAGAATTACGTTTAACGGGTCCTATAACTAGTTTGTAAGTGATTCTCGTAATGCTCACAGCTAGACAATGTGTCCTCAACTGCCTCATCCATTTATTTTTTTATTTATTTTTTTTTTTGGTGGGAATATTACCTTCGCGGACCTTAAGGTAGATGCTGCTGGTTCACCCACTGCTGGGATAAAACACCAGCATCTTTTTAGTTAACTGTACATTTCCACCACTAGCGTGGGGGTGGATGCTCGGTAAGAAACTGTAGGGTTTCTTGAGACTGGTTGGTTAGCATTTTGGCAACCTTCTCTGCTGTGAGAGGGAGTTGTATGTTTCTCCTAGCTAATTGTGTTCCAGGGCACTCTATGAGGTAGTGCTGCAGTGTGTTTTCGGCTCCGCTGTAGCAGGTCTTGCGCATGCGCTGCTCTGCTGGTACTTGTACAATGATTTCCCAAATGCATGGGTATCCCAGTCTTAGTCGGTGGAAGTTGGCTTCTTCCCTTCTTGTTATATCCTTCATGAGTGGTGGCCTCTCATAATTCGTGACTAGATAGTACCACCTGGCCGATCGTGATACTGGTGTTAATCTTCAATGTTTGTTTATTTTCCACTGGGCAGTTCGTGTTATTGTGGTCTTCTTTATCTGCTCCTGACTGGGCGGGATGTTCATCTCAATGTTTTGCTGTCCTAACGCAGCCTTGGCAGCAGCATCAGCTCGTTCATTCCCTGGGATTCCGATATGACTGGGCACCCAGTTAATGATAACTTACCGATCTTGTAGTTTTAACCCCTGCAGTGGGCCAACAACGGATGTTATGAGATGAATGTTGTCTCTATGCTCTCTGCATTGTAGTGCTTCAATAGCACATCGTGAGTCAGTGTGTATTACAACGCCTTGTTGACTGTTTATGGAAGCGTGTCTTAGGGCTCCAAGTATGGCAGCTAGCGCAACTTGCAAAGTAGAACATCCATCTGAGGTTCTCCAAAGGGACGTGTTACCTCCTTCTACGGTGAAGGCTGCTCCTGCCTTCGTACTGGTGGGCTCTATGGAACCGTCTGTGTAATACACTGTACTATTGTGTGGTGTTAGAGCCTTCATGTTTCTCTCTGCTACCTGTCGGAGCTCATGTGGGTTACAGTCAGCCTTTCTTGTCCCAGTTTGTTGAATGTTGAAGACTGCTGGCGGGGACTCCCACGGTGCTGGGGTGCTGTAGTCTCGACTCAATGTATCAGGTCCTTTGCTGAGGATTGTGTCTTTCAATTTCAGTCGATTTACAGCGTCAGCTGCGCACAATAGCCATGTTTTCTTGGTAAATATATCTCTGCTAAGGTTCCGTGCTCGTAAGAGTCCATTCTTGATGTCACTTTCCCTAGCCCTGGTAATCAGTTTTGTTGCAAGGCACGCTGCTAATCGTTCCGCTCTGGTTTGGAGAAATGTGAGACCTGTCTCCATGTGTAAGTTTTCAATTGTTGTCCACATAGGTGCCTTGACAATGATTCTCATAGCGTTATTCTGGGCAACCTCCAATTTCGCCCACTGCTACTCAGACAGTGTGTTCAGGGCCGGTGTAGACACTAGCGTAGCTGGGGGGGGGGGGCGGTCCGCCCTGGGCGGCACTTTTGGGGGACGGCACTTTTGGGTCTGCTCATCACCCATATCTGCAGCTACTGGAGACATTAATCCATCCCTTTGTATCGGCGGCAAGTTAATCCTTGTCGTGTCTGACCTAACACCTGACCCACATCATCACGGCCACGTCATGAGCTACACCCTTGCTGTGCGCCTCCCCCCCCCCCCCCCCCCCGCCACACACACAACCTGTAACCTGTTGAGGATTAAGGAAACAACTTCAAACAAGTACGCCAGTGAGCTCATGTGGTGTTGGTCAGGTGTTAGGTCAGACACGACGAGGATTAACTTGCCGCCGATACAAAGGGAAGGAGTAACGTCTCCAGTAGCTGCAAAACCATGCAGTCTCGGGTCATAACAGTTCATGTACAGCCGACCAATCCACCAGTTACAAGCAATTCACTTCAGTTCTGCACAAGTCTCCATCGTGACAAGACGAGGGGAGGCTAGACGACTTTTAAGTTCTCTTGTGTTTTCGATCCAGTTATTTACTTCGTTGGAAGACATAATACTATAAGGTAAGAAATATTAAAGTATTGGTTAAAAAATATTGATGTGACTTTTGCTGCGGTACTGAGATTAAATATTAAGATTTTGTTTCACAGCATTGCGATTTTTTGCTAAGACACTATCCTCACTGGGGTACAGACAAAAGCCCCCCCAACAAAAGCCACCCAGACAAAAGCCCCCTACTTTGATCGGGGTGGCTTTTGTCTGACAACAGTAAGGGCTTTCAAAAGTTACGGACATAATTAAATAGTTGAGGGTAAAATATACTGTTCTTCTCTGTGGTTAATTATTGGTTAGGTTAGGGTTAGGTTAAGTTAGGTTAGGTTGGGTTAGGGTTAGGGTTGTCAGACAAAAGCCACCCCGATCAAAGTAGGGGGCTTTTGTCTGGGTGGCTTTCGTCGGGGGGGCTTATGTCAGACATCCATTTTCACTGTACTCTGAGTCTGTAATTTTAGATTAAGTTGCTACTTTTTACATTTCCATTGTATTACATTGTATTACATTTTTTTTGTAAATTCACAAAAGCATTCTTTTGCTACACAGAGCTTTTTTCTTAATGCGTTATTTGTTAAAAGTGTAGAATTTGTGACTTGTGATATTTAGCTTCATCACTTTTATCTAAAGTTCTCGTCATTTTTTTCAATTTTTTTTATCTTTTAATCTTAAACATGCAGTGTGAATTTATTTCTCGAAAAATTAATGTTTTATACTTCTATCACTCTGTCCCCAGATGAAGCGAGCTAAAGAAAGTGGTGCTGCGTATAGAAAAAAGAGAAAGGGAAGAGAGGAAGTATTAAACAAGAATAAAGGGGCACTCTTAAAATACATCAGTCGTATAGAAACCAAATCATTATCAAATTCAAGGGATTCAAGTTCAACTTCAAGCGATTCGTCAACTTCAACTCCTTCAAGTGATGAAGAACATGAAGAAGAAAATATTCCGGGACCAGCTGTGGACAGAGTGGACATAAAAGATGTTGGCCTATGGCCAAGCAAGATTAGCAATGACACACGGATCTTTCTGGTACGTCAAGGTGCGTCTGTGGTTCAAAATCTAGATTCTGATTTTGGTGAAGTAATTCGTGAAGGTGTGTCAACCAAAGGACAAACTAGAAAACTAACACGCGAATGGTTTTTTCAAACTCTGCCAAATGGTGAAAGAATGTTGAGATCATGGATGGTGTACTCCCCTTCCAAGGAAGCTCTTTACTGCTTTTGTTGCAAACTGTTTAATTCTGAGGATGGTATTCAACATATGATGAAAATTGAATCCTAGAATATCTGAGCACGAATCCAGTGCAGCTCACGTTCGGAATTTCACACAATGGAAGGAGTTGGAAATTAGGATTGCTCGTGGAGCAACAATCGATGTATTTTTTGTGGGGGCACGGGCGGGGACGCGGCAAACTCAAGGGCCGCCCCGGGCGGCACACACTTTAGCTACGCCACTGGGTGTAGCATATCATCATCATTATCATTGCCTCACCCAGGACAGATGCCGTATTTAGAGCGATCAGTTGAGAAATACTACCGTATGTTTTCGTTCAGGGGCCCAGGGTGGCCATCGCAACAGCACTCTCACATCAAGTTGCCTGCTGTTTCAGCAAAACTACTACCATCAACACCTCTAGCCTCATTCCTTCAACTTCACTTCTTTTTTTATGGGATTAGCCCAGTCGGGCACTGTTCAATAACCCACATCAGGGCTTGGGGGAGAAAACATAATAATAATAATAATAATAATAATAATAATAATAATAATAATAATAATAATAATAATAATAATAATAATAATAATAATAAAGGACCAAAAACAAAAAAATAAAAAAAAGATCATTAGTGAGAAACGATAGGCTGTATGTACAGTATGTTGTGTTGTCAAAGTAAGAGAAACAATTGAAACCGTGCAATTGTATGTAAATGAGGCAGAAAAGGACATGAGCAACCTGGAACTTGGTCATAATTTTCGTGATGCCATATGGCAGCAGGGTCTACCATTAGACAATACATTATGCTTCCAATATCTTCCCAGGCGGTAGTACTTGCCTGTTTGATAGCTGCCTACAACCTACTATTCTGTGTTCATATCAACTATTTTTTTCATATCTCCGTTATAATAAAACTCACATACGTTATCCTAAGTTCCACCCTTACCGCTCGTACAGTGCGGCGGTAACAGGGGCATTGTCACACCCACCTTGTTGCCTTTCAGTGAGTTAACAAGAATTGTGGGGTTAGTCACTAGTCTTCTTGCGGGGTTTTTTTTGCACCGGAACAAATTGTATTATATCTGCAATTCGTGGATAAACATGTTTTTCGGTAACATGAGTGTGTGCCATTTCCTAGTGTAGTCGGTGATCAAACAGTGATCTTTACGAATATTTCAGAGTCATTTCTCTTGTCACACGACGGATCTCTTATGGCGACTCCACCACTGTCGCATTTGTTACATGTCAAAAGGAGTCGAACAATCTTATTGGTTATCCAACACAGATCAATGAACTTAGTTCTTGTTCTAATTGTGAGATGGACTTGGTCACAACTAAGAACAATATTTTATGAACATTCTAATTATGATCAACTGCATGTCACCAGTGTACTTTTAGAACAGAAAGAGGATCTGTGTATTTGCATTTTCCTCGGGAACTTCTGGTTGTTGTGACTTGCCCTTTTGATCCTCCTGTGGGCCGAGGACGGTACATGCCACCACGGGAGTGTTCCCAATCTTTCAGTTTGAGGACCATATGGGGAACAACTCACCACAACGCATCAACCATCTTCAGGAAAAGTATTGATTTTCTCCCTTTGGATCTTCAGAAAATCCACTCGAGTGTTAGTGTTGAAAACATTTTAGTGGTGAAGGATATACTGGTGGAAAAAGATAGTTCGTGGTACCAGATGACTTTGTAGACGAAGAATCTCACCCCACAGTGACCTCCGCCTTGGTAGTGTTTGCTGTGATTACCGGTCGAGTAATACTGCTTGCTCTAATTTTATACTTAAGAAAGCGAGTTTGTAAGTCTGATTCACAGACAGCCCAAGTAGTAGTCAAGGCTCCTATACGGACGCAAGTGCCCATGGTTCTCCCTACACTGGTACAATGGTACGTACAGTCGGGGTTAAAAGTCATGAACATTTAGCAATATCTGGCATCTACTTCTGAGTTATACATACTATACATGATTGGGATATACTAATAACACTACTTGTCATCACATATTATGCCTGAACCACAAAATGGGATAAAACTTTCCTTAATACCTAAGATCTTAATGTACTTACATGCCATACTGTCAAGTGTTCAAGACTTTTGACCCCGACTGTACATCGTGCTGCCTAATTACAGTAGACAGTAGCAATTTACTGAGGACACTATCAAGGAAGGCCATTATTACTTGAATGCAGACTTTTGAACTCTATACTATTTTGTGTACATTTATTACTTTGTTAATTAAGTTCTAGAGAATTTTATAATCTGAGGACGAATTTAATGCAGGTGACCGAGCATTTGTAAGCCGTGCATTGGCAAGTGCAGGTGTTTATCTTTATTCGGAATAGCTTATCATTACTGGCGTTTTTAACGACCAGTTTTACTGAGTTATTAATTAGTTCATGGGACGAGTGCCGGGGCGGCACCGTCTTGCAACATACCTGTTCCCAAAACATTCAAGTGCCACCGCCAGGCTGTCGCCTGCTAGTCACTTCGCAAACGCCATAGTTTACACTTCCTAAGGTAAACGGAAACTCCTGGGCCACTGCACCACTTTCAGTAGGTTTGAACAAGATCCTGCCCTCTCTGGCGAGTGTGCCAGGAGGATAGTTAATTAGTCAGTTTTCAGCCGGCTATTGTCTAGTAACAACCCATCTAAGCAACTCTCCGGGAAGGTTTCGAGCCTCGGCAGTCTCTGTACTCGGTATTAATAAACTCTAAATTATATAGTCACTCGAAGTAAACTTAACCTTCACTGTCAGATCTCTAGTAGAAGACCTACCAATAACAGAGTGGAAATAAATCTGGACCCCTGAGTGAACAGGTAAGGAGCCTGGGCTATTGCTTGACCAGGAAAAGCTACCACTCAATGGTCAGAAGAGATGGCACTTAAACACACACACACACACACACACATACTGTGACGTCTCTGTCCCCTCCTCACTCTACCACCATAACCATTACTTGCTCCAACTGGACACCAGGAGAAGAACTTGCTTCACGAAGTTACTCGATCCCAGTGAGCACCGTTTCAGAACCAGTTTCCCATCCGACTATGAGACCTGGGCAAGTGTATCTGCCTGGTAGGCGGAGTCTCTTCTCTGCAGCTTATGTTGTTCCTCTTTTCCCGGGGTGTGGACGACGAATTGTGTGAAGGACTACCGATGGTGGTGTTGTGATGGTTTGATGGTAGTTGACTATGGCTGTAGTCCCTGGTTCCTTGTGGTTGGCCAGCGCAACCTAGACTTGCTACCTGAGCTGCCATTTTTTATCAGGTTTTGTGTTGTTGTGGGTGCGTAGTATTCTGGTGTGTTTTGACTTTTGGTAGATGCTTAGTTGTTATTTTTGTTTTGATAATTGCACATTTTGTTTTCCTTGTGTTATTTAATGTACCTAATTAACTAACTAAATCAATACTTAATATAAATGTTATTTAATTACTTAGTGTATATGATAATCTTCTTATCCTTTTTATAACTTAAATTAGTCTGTCACAATCAGTAATTCTTGTGTGTGTGCTCCTTCCATGCTGCATCTACGTATTTCAATCCCTGCCTAGATTATTCACTCTATTTTTACTTGTCGACTTTGGTTTTCTAAATGTTGTGGGTAGCAAGGAAGGACATCACATTGAATCTGCTGCTTGTCCAATTAACCAGTCCGTTCACACATATTTATATTTGGGTTTTAAGTAACGAAACCCAAACGGTAGTTCCTTTGTTTTATTATAAAAGGTTGTAGATATAATTCCTGAGTGTATATCAACCGTAAGTCTCACTGTCTAGGAGTGAATGAGAAAGGGACGGCGTTTATGTATGATAAACGTTAGGTCACGTCCTTTCGATATGAGTTGAGGTGAGCTACTGAAGCTTGGGGGCATCGCAGTGCGTGCTTACAGATATGCTGAGCTATGGGTCTCGCCCTCTTGGGTAAGTTGCCCGCTCACGTGTCCATCTCATGTCTTACTCATAGACAGTGGAAAGTTACAGGGTGGTGAATCTGAATATAATATCAGATGTATTGACCCATTTATATAATACGTTCTGTTGATGAGACAGGGGCCTATTACATCGCTCGGTCACCTACCAGCCGAGCTCCGTGAGGCCTAAATAACTCACAGAGTACAGTACATCCTAGACAACCCTAACCATGTTATAAACAGATATGTAGACACTAAGCTGGGGAAATTACTGTAGGGGTATTCTCTACTACAGGGGACCTAGACTTTTGTGTCGTACGGGTTAGTATGTTATGAACAATGTTGAATTTGGATGATACTGCCCGGTAATAACAGAACAGGAACATTATTGCCAGAATTAACAGAATAGAGGGAATCGTAAGACTTGGTAGTGCAAATTCCCGTGACAGGTAAAATGGCAAGTTATTATTCAAATCAGCAAAATGTGTCTCGTTCAAGAAAGCTAAAACTTTTAATTTCTCTGATACTATTTGAATATCCTTGATAGTGAAATTCATTATAGGAAGTGGAATTAAAGCAGACTTGAGTTTTCGATTTAACGCAAAATGCTGATGAGTAGGCAAGGTCCGTAATGTACTACAAGTGATTTCACAGTAATCAGGAGCCTTGTAATGCCCTTTCACAACTAGCTGCTTAACACCATTTTGGCATTTTAAAATTACAGTAGTGAGATTTGGAAAGAACAAATACTGCACATTGTGAAGGTGAGCGTGGAACACAGTCTTTAGACTAACTGGCCTATAACTGCATTGCGCTAACGCTGTGCGTACATTTGGTTGTATGACTGCCAATTCACATATTCCCTCTGCAGCAGGAATAAATGCAAACATGTAGGCTGGACATACGTGTAGGTGTAGATAAGACGACTTACACCGTGACAGTACCTCAGAATCCTCTATTGATAACAATGAATATTCTTCATCTACTAAGAAAAGTTCTTTAGGCCTATCTAGGGTATACAGTGTGTCGTTCACAAACCAGGGGAAGGGTTCTAAATGCCATGCATTAAACTCATGTTGCCCTCGCATAGGAATGTGGATCAGAATTGCATTGTGCGTGAGGGTTGACTCCAACAGCGGGTAATAATAGTGAACCTCATTGTCATTGAAAATAGGAGTTAAATGATACTGCAACTTGGCTATTTTTAAAGCTTCAAGAAGCGTCTGCACAGGCACAAGCTTCGCGTCCACACGTCCTATCCCGGCATCTACAATGCTGTCTATTAGTTCATTTTTAGAGGTTACAATTTTATGAACTGAAATTTCAGCAGCATGCAAATATTCTGTGAAGTAAAGGAGCCATTCTAACGTCGGAATTGCTTTCTGTAACCTAGTAACAATCCTCGAAACTTGGTTAGACTCCATTATGATTGCATTAACCTTTGATTCTAGAGCAGTAATCGCGTGAAAGGTTTGAGAAACAACACGATTCTGTTGAGATACAGCTTGAACGACAATGTTCGTGAAACTATTGTCGAATTCATCGAAGCTGTGCTGAGACCATGAAGAATGTCCAATGCTGATTGTAGTTGGCCGTCGACGTTTTCCATCTGACGCGAAAGTACGAGTTAACTTCTACTCGCAGAACGTAGTTTCATACAATAGTCATTTGGGACATTTTGCTTCTGAACAGTCTGTAAGGATGTATCAATCACATTATCATCAACTTGAGGTAAGACATTTATCTGGGTCTTCTTCAGACGATCCGCGTGCACGACATCTGCGATCTGTGCATTAGGCTTCCATATTTTGAATTTGTTGCCTGCTTCTTTTGAGATTATGCGGAATGGACCAGAAAATTTCGCCGAAAGTTTGGAGTTCCTTTCAGGTTCCCGTAACATAACAGCGTCCCCAACGTTCAGTGCGATAGGTTTAGCATGTTTATGCTGTTTGATGATCATTTCGGCGCGTGACGCCGCTAGCTGTGATCGTACTTGGTTATGAATTTCTGTAAAGACATGAATTTGTTTTGCCGCAAAATCATCCGTATTATATACCGGGTATGGCGCCTCTGTAAGGATGTCGTAAGGCAGACGTTTATCTGTACCATAGACAATATAGTAGGGTGTTTTGCCCGTAGAGCTATTAACTGACCCATTAATCGACGCTGCAACCTGCGGTAACCAATCCTCCCATGCGTATTGAAAACCACTAACGATTGGACGCAGTATTTCTAGGATTTTACGATTGGTTCTTTCAACAAGGCCATTAGCCTGTGGATGATAAGCTGTCACAAAAGTTTGTTTAATTCCATATTGTGCACATATATGCTCTATTAGCTCATTCTTGAACTCTGTTCCATTATCAGAGAGTAGAACTTTAGGCGTAGTATATGGACATATGAGATTCATCACTAATGCATAGGCTACTGCTTCGGCCGTTTTGCTTTTTAGTGGGACCAAGACCACGAACCTGGAAAAATGATCCACACACACTAAGACGTATCCTGATCCCTGATGACTCATTGGGAGTTGTAACAAGTCAACAGCGACTGTGTCAAACGGACGGTCTGGTGTAGGATATTGTAGAATCGGGGCAGGTGATCCTGTTGATCCTTTATGTTGAGCACATGCCAAACAATTAGCTATGTGTAATTCTATGTCTTTCTTCATAGTGTTCCAGAAATACTTCTTTCGTAAATCCGCTAAGCATTTATCACGACCTTGGTGACCTGCTTGTGGGACATCGTGGAACAATGTCATTACTGCTTTGCGCAACGTGTCAGGTACGACTATTTGAGACACATTACCCTCAGGAGATTTTCTCGTCCTATTGAGTATGTTATGTCGTAATTCAAACTGACTTAAGGGAAGAAATAACTTGGGGAGTTTAACATCCTCGCCCGATTCGAGAGCAAAAATAACAGCTGACCAATATGGGTCGCGTCGTTGCTCATCTTCCAGCTGCGAAAGAGTGAATGCTGATACAGGCATTACTGGTGCTATATTTCTTGACAGAGCGTCGGCGACAACATTCGCCCTCCCAGGTAAATACCTAAATTCGGGGTCAAACTCTTGAATTGTCAGATACCAGCGTGCTAATCTGCCTGATAAGTTTCTGCCATGGAACAGTTCGGTGACTGCCGCATGATCAGTAAAAACAGTTATCTTGTAGCCAAAGATAATGTCTTTGAACTTCTTAAGTGCCCACACAACGGCTAACGTTTCTAAATGCGTCACCGAATAACGTGTTTCAGCATCGATTAGTTTGCGACTTGCAAATGCTATCACTCTAAACTTCCCACGCGTGTCCTCTTGCATGAGCACTGCTCCGACTCCAATTCCGGGAGCGTCAGTACAGAGAGTGAAAGGTTGAGTGTAGTCTGGGAATGCTAGAACCGGGGCATTGGTTAGCGCTGTCTTCAATGCCGTAAAACTTTCCTCGTGTTCAGCATCCTATATAAACACTGCATCTTTTTTGAGCAACCTCGTTCGGGGCGATGCTAATGTTGCATAGTCCTTGATAAAGGAACGATTATAACCAGATAATCCGAGAAGGCTACGCACATGATCATTTGAGGTAGGACGCGGGAACTGAGATACAGCTTTGACTTTATCATTAACTGTGTGTATGCCCTCACCGTCGACTACATGACCAAGGAAATGGATTCTGGATTTTAAAAACTCGCACTTTGAGAGTTTTATTTTGAGTCCTACTGTGGAAAGTTTGGCCAAAACTTCACGCAGTTTTATCATATGGGAATCGACGTCCTTACTGACTACTATTAGATCATCCAAATAAGCTCAGACTGTGTTACCAATTAGTCCGGCAAACAGGGTGTTGATCATTCTTTGAAATGTTAGTGGGGCATTTCTGAGACCAAATGGCATTCGTAGAAACTCAAAGTGGCCTAGAGGCGTGCTAAATGCCGTGATTTCTCGTGATTTTTCATCGAGTGGTATTTGCCAATACCCACTAAGCAAATCTAAGTTGCTAAATACCGCATTATCCTTGCCTAAGGATTGCAATATGTCACTCAAGATAGGCATTGGGTACCTATCAGGGATTGTTTGATCATTTACGCGCCTGAAATCTATGACAGGGCGCCATCCACCATCCTTTTTCGGGACGAGGAATAATGGGCTATTAAAGGGGGATTTTGAGTGTCTAATGACATTCTCATCTAACATACCCTGTACCATATCTTGCACTACAGCGCGCTGGCTATGAGGTAGTCTATAAGCTGGTACGTAAATAGGGTTGGTTCCTTCCTTTAACGCTATATGATGGGATGTTAAATCTGTCTGACCTAGCGTTTCCCCTGGCAAGGCTACTATTTCTGTATAGTCGGCAAGCAGCTCTAACAGGCGTGTCTTGCCCTGAGGATGATCGATCACCTTGACATGTGGTGCTATTTGATCTATCCTGGCCAGTCGAGTCTGTTGGCAATTCGCAACAATACCTCGAATTAGGAATTTATTTGGTTGCACTTCGACATTGCTGTGATATCTAGAAAATCACACACATAACATCCTTTCTTTAATTTCTTGATAATGTGAAATTGCTGCCGCAATCCCGTAGACTTGTGTGTGTGTGTCCCACAGTAGACACAGCTGATTCCAAGGTCCGGTGATTGGGTCAATGCTCACAAAAATCCTGAGTACAGCAAACCGCCGCTAATTGTCACACAATGTCATCCACAACACCATACCTCAGAATGCAGAGACCATCTCTCAGACCGGATGTATCATCATCACTAGGGTGGGTGCTGGGTGCTGGTAACTGGGGGTTGTTCACGCCATACAAAAAAATTTTGTTGACAGGATGTTGATTGATGAGCAGTCTCAACAACTCCAGTCACGTCCTTTCACACCCTGGGCAGTGAACAAATCATTTGCAGAAACTAATGTTCACTTCAGCTCACAGGATTGTTGCGTTGGTGAATTCCTCATTCTGGTAATGGAGAGTACTCTTCAACATTGCAGGTACTATCTTCCAACTCTTGCTGCTGTAATCACGCTGGGAAGGTGTGTGGTTGAGGTCGAGAGATATCTCTGACGCATGATCCGCCTTCCTCTTAATAGGATTGGTAGACAACACTTTCGTCCTAGCGGTGAGCATAGGTTCAGAATGACTCATTGCTGTGTAGGAAACACCTTCAAACGTAACACTATTATTACGTGGATGAACATCTATAATGTTCTTTCGAAGAGTTGGTAGACCAAGTAACCCGTCAGCTGGCAAATTGAACTGCTGAACTATATAAAAGTCCGCGTAGAAGGGCGTACCACGTCTTGAGAATCTGAGTGGTAACGTCACCATTCCTTTGATGCTCAGCTGAGTACCTGAAACTCCTTCGAGCTCAGCGTTACTAGGCCTCCATTTGAATTTGCGGTGAGGGAATTTACGTTGTAACTCGTGATATGATGTCAAGGCCAATACATTAGCGCAAGCACCTGTGTCTATATCAAGAGCCAATCTGGTATTATCCACTCTCACCGGCACTGACAACACTTCCACTTTGCTAAGCGTCGCTACTAATGAGGCCGCTATAGAAGTGCTGTGTGGATGGGTGGGAACTACCCTATCTACCCCTCTCCTTGCTGTAGTGTGCGCTGGTCTTCCCCCGATGACTTGTCCTGGGGACGTTTCTGCTTGCGCCTATACGACACCTCCGTTTCACTTAGGTCCACTCCCCTAGCCTTTATTAGTACATCGCACTCATGTGAACTATGAGATGTCGATTTGTGAAGAGCGCACCATTTGCGCGCTGTCTGGGTAGGAGGAGGAGGTGCTGCTTTGGCTCCCTCTCTGTTTGACCTTGAGAATGGCTTTGCACCAGGTGTGGCCTTAAAATTAGCACTATTACCTCGGAGCTGAAAACAATCTTCCATTACGTGGCCACGTTTATTACAATGTGCGCATCGTAACGATGTTTTCTGTTTATATATTAGGCGGGGAGGAGCGATCGGAGCTAAGTGTGTCGCATAAGGAGTCTGGAGGTGAGGCATCTGTGGCATCTGTGACGGCTGGGGTTGTGGTGACGTCACTGAGGGTTGCGCCATTAAGGGGCCCGTAGCCTGGGGACAGAGCTTGTTTGCGTATTCCACCATATCCAAGGGTGGTTCATACTGTACTTCCTGTGCCCGGCTATA
Organism: Homarus gammarus; assembly: GCA_958450375.1. Lineage (NCBI taxonomy): Eukaryota > Metazoa > Arthropoda > Malacostraca > Decapoda > Nephropidae > Homarus > Homarus gammarus. The sequence goes on from CAUDMG010003759.1 coordinate 158,128, forward strand.
TAAGGGAACACGGACGGAAAGAAGAAAACTTATTAGTTCTATCAATGTTTCCACATTGTCCGGTGGCATATCACCCCGTGAGTTGTACCAGCCTGATGACCGGAAGGTCGCTTGCATGTCCTGGCGAACCTCGTTTCGTATACCTGGAATACAGCGATCCAACCATCTGAAGATCCATTGCAGTTGGCCCAGCTGTGACCTACCCCCAAAAATCCCAATTAGCGTTCGCTTGAACTTTTCATAGTCAGGGCTTTGTAAACCAAACGCATTTAAACGACTGCCTGCATAGGAACCCTGCGTTATATGGGAACGTACATATGCTTTCTTTTCTTCGTCAGTCGTTATGTGACTATTGCGCATGCTATCTTCACATGCACGAATAAAATGTGCGACCCTATAATCGTCTTGTCCCGTGAAATTTCGAACATAATCACAGCGCTGCATGATATTAATAACTTTATCAGCTTTAGGTGTGGTAGTAGTACTGGTGTGAGATTCAGACGAAGCCATTTTAGTGTTAGTATTAAGCAAGTTAGTATTCTTACTCTTATCAGAAGGCTGGATTTATAAGGTTGTTACCTATTTAGCAACAGACACACTATCACCTGTAACAGGGGAACTGCTTTAGTATACTTAGGTGAGGTACTATAGTGATTACCAGACCGTAGGGTACGACGGTTTAAGTCGTCAAATGATTCGTCTATAACTTTCTCACTACTTCCTACCGACTCATTTAACTGTGTTCCATACTCAAAATCTATGTCAGTCTGGGCTTGATCATTGATGAGTTGGTTATCAGCAAACAATTGCGCTAGGCGTTCGATTTCATCTACATTAGACATGGGAAACTTAGAAATTATCTATTAGCCCCCTTGGGTCAATGAATACTTAACAGTAAGTAGATCACTTGCCTCTCAGTTACAAGACAAATGAATATGTTTTGTAGTTAATTATTAAACTATCAATAAGTAGACAGACACTTACAAACTACTGTAAATTATAGGATTTCAATACATTAATCTTACATTCGACACTTTATCATTGAAATAATCCTATCCGACGAACCTATCGGTGTGAAGATATCTCTCGAACGTGTTCATGTGTGTAGAACTATGTAATTTAAATACCTATTTATACAGAGTAGTACGTCTGTATATAAAATATGATCCTTCAAGAGCTCTGGGTGGAGTGTGGGTGGGGCCTCTTCCTAGGGTGCGTGCGCTGCTGCTGGTTTCCTTGGCAACGAGATGACGCTTCTGCTTTGGTGAGAGACGAGTCCACTTGATTTAGGTGAGTTCCTCCTCCGGCGATCAGAAAACTATGATTGGTTATCACACTGGTGGTTGCTGGTTCGCTGGCGAAAACTACCGTGTGCCCAGTCTTCACAGTCCACGTATATATGGAGATCTGTATGATGACACCGGAACTTCGTAATTCGCGCTGACGACACAACAATGCTGCTCAGCTGCTAGTGAAATACCAATTGAATTCCAGGCTACGAAACTGTTTTTCAACACTGCAACACTGTAATGTCTAGGGAATGCTGAGTGGAGTCTATCTCAACCGGCTCAATCTGGATATGTACCAACAGGCTGTAATATTTGTATATTACGAATTCTGCACGTATTTGTAAGTGACAGAGATAAGGAGCGCTCACTACATATCGTCTCAATACGGGATATAGTTTTAAACACTCGGATTATGTAACGCGTCACTGCTGTGTGGTTTCTTGTTTTTCACAAGACACAGACGGATGATACGACTACCAGTTTGAAGAATCCGTACACACCGCTTGCCACCTATATGAATCGGCTGCTTGCCCAATTAACCAGTCCGTTCACACATATTTATATTTGGGTTTTAAGTAACGAAACCCAAACGGTAGTTCCTTTGTTTTATTATAAAAGGTTGTAGATATAATTCCTGAGTGTATATCAACGGTAAGTCTCACTGTCTAGGAGTGAATGAGAAAGGGACGGCGTTTATGTATGATAAACGTTAGGTCACGTCCTTTCGATATGAGTTGAGGTGAGCTACTGAAGCTTGGGGGCATCGCAGTGCGTGCTTACAGATGCTGAGCTATGGGTCTCGCCCTCTTGGGTAAGTTGCCCGCTCACGTGTCCATCTCATGTCTTACTCATAGACAGTGGAAAGTTACAGGGTGGTGAATCTGAATATAATATCAGATGTATTGACCCATTTATATAATACGTTCTGTTGATGAGACAGGGGCCTATTACAACATAATGGGGACTGTCTGGGAGCTATCGGAATTCATTCCAGAATTTACCAATTACGTCTTGCTCAATTGACCATGCTATCGGTCTTGTAACTACGCAAATTTGCCAGGTGAAAGTTTCCTAAGTTTGGTTGTAAAATAATTTTGCTTCCCAATACCAGTAGTTCATTTTCGCACTTGGCCAATGTGGTGTGTGCTACAGTCACCTGACAAATCACTGGCAACCAGTTGTAGACTTAATACACTTTACTCCACCACACACAGTTATCACTTTAGAGTAAAGTAAACTAACTAGAACCTATCCTCCCCCTTAAGCCGACCTGAGACCCTTTCTTTTCGAAACCTTCGTGTTTCATCTATTTCTTGAGACAGAGAGCTCACCCCTATAAACAAAATTTTGCAAAACAAGCAACAACTCGGTTGTAGTAGTGACCACATTAAACTTATTTAAAAGTATACAGCTAGTGTCTCCTAGTGCATATTGTGGGAATACAGCCTGACGCATGAAACAACCAGCACTCTACAATTCGAAGTTCCTGTCCGCTCTTTGATTTAAAAGTTGACCCAAAATTTTAATGTAGTGAAGTAATCCTTATGCTAGTTTGATAACTGGGAGCAAACTGCTAGATAGCCGCTTCACTACTTCATAACTTGTACTTTACCCTCCGACCTTATCTCACAATCAACTGTGAATTGTATACACACTGGGAGACCTCACTTGTTGGGCTATTGTACCCAGTGCTGGATTTAGACCTGTGGAGGCCCATGGGCAGCCTCTTTGTGGAGGCCCCCCTCATTATAACTACCCAAGAGGGTCGGGTGGCGAGTCTGTCTGTCATGTTTGTGGAATTCTAAATATATTATTAGCAACACAAACAATAGCATTCATTAAAAATATACCGTTCATAGGAAAACCAGGTATTCATGAATTTCAAGGAGTAGCTAGCCTAATTTCTATCACGCTTCTTGCTGAACATAGTTTTACGTGCTGGAATAGATAAACATGAATTTTAAAGAATGGAAATAAAAATAATCCAAATGAATAAACAACTAATAAAATATTGTAATATGTGGAGGCTCCCAGATTGTGGAGGCCCCTGGGCAGCTGCCCACTTTGCCCACTCCTGAATCCGGCCCTGATTGTACCCCTTTGTAAGGCATGAAGTCAATTCGAGTTGATTTATGGATGATCTCTGCTACATAGTCATACATTTTAGAATACAATTTGGTGCTGACATAACCAAAACACAGTTAAGGAACATGATACGAGAACACTAGGGCAAGGAGGTTGATGATAATGTTGACGGTACAGACTCTGCCAAGGCTGTAACAACTGCCACTGACACCCAAACCTGACTCGAGATAGAGAAAGTAAAGTTTGAGATGATGAAATTTGAGGCACGAGTGAGAGAAAGAGAAAGAGAGGAGAGAAGGGAAGAGAGAGAGAGAGAGAGAGAGAGAGAGAGAGAGAGAGAGAGAGAGAGCATTGGAAGTCTTGCATCTGAAACAGTCCAGTAGGCGTGCAGAAACAGACACATTTGATATCACAAAATATACAAACTTAACACCTTGTTTTTCAGAATCCAACCCTAAAGGTTTTTTCAGGGAGTTAAAGTCCACTGCCAATCATTTTAAGTGGCCTAAAGGACACTGGATCTGGCTAGTGAGACCGAAACTCTCTGGAAAGGCTCTAAGGGTTTGTGAAGGATTACTAAACAACACTGATTGTGCTGATGTAAAGGACGCGATACTTGCCTCATATTCGATTACTGTATTACGGAAGAATATAGACAGGCTTTTTGTAACCTTAACAAACTACATACCGAAACGTACGCAGAATTGGCTTCTGAGAAACTAAGAGGGGGATTAAATCTGCTGCCGTCAGCAAATTCGAGGAGTTAGTAAACCTCATGGTACTAGAGGAATTCAAAAGAAGGGTTCCGTATCAAATCATTTTACACCTGACAGATAAGGAGGAGACTGATCTCCTTAAGGCAGCTAAGGTAGCAGATTTCTTTGCACTAGTCCATCGCCACACCCCTGGAGAAAAGAAAATGCCATAAAATGTACAGTACTCTGCAGGTTCAAAACCGGGCCCTGTAGATACGTCTGATGGACAGATTCAGCTAGGTGCTTGGAGCAAATTACCAATTTGTAGATTCTGCAAGAAAGAGGGTCATGTAATTAGGAAGTATCCTGATCCAAAATGCAAAGTTTATCAGCTTTACTAATCCAGTGGCCTCAGCTAACCTGCCCAGCAGTAATTTTCGGGAAGATATTTTCAAAGCTTCGAAATCGATGGAAAGAGTTTCACGTACCCTTAATTCAAGGAAACATCCAGTTGAGGCTGTCAGAGACACTGCGCCAGCACAAACTGTAATTGTGAGGAAGGCATTTCCACACATTCATAAGTTTCACAAGGGAAAAGGTATATCTAAAAGGGTTGACATCCACAATTCCGGTTTAGTTGGCAAAAATTTATCATGACTGATCTTGTACAAGGTACAGTGATCGTGGGTGTTACAGATTCAGCATTGCCAATACCTGATGCAATCCTTCTTCCGCTAAATGACTTGTATGGCAATTTGGTTGTCCCCAGATTGAAAGTTAAGAACTCTTCCTTACCACATAACAATACTATAGAAGTTGAGAAAGAGCAACCATATGTGTTTCTTGTAGTAGGTAGCTGGCAGCTATCAAACAGGGAGGTACTCTCACCTGGGAAGATATTGGAAGCATAATGTGTTGTATATTGGTAGTCCCTGCTGCCATATGGCATCACGAAAATTATGACCAAGTCCCAGGTTGCTCATTTGACTTTCTGTCTCATTTACACACAATTGCAGGGTCTCAATCGTTCCTCTTACTTTGACAACACAATATACATTATTTCTCACTCTTGATATTTATGTATTTATTTTTGTTTTGCTCATTATTATTATTATTATTATTATTATTATTATTATTATTATTATTATTATTATTATTATTATTATCATCATCATCATCATCATCATCATCATCATCATCATCATCATCATCATCATCATCATCATCATCATTATTATTATTATTATTATTTATGATTATTATTATTATGTATAATTTTTAGTTTTTCTTATTATTGTTATATTTTTATTATTATTATTATTATTATTATTATTAGTATTATTATTATTATTATCATCATCATCATCATCTCATCGTCATCTCATCATCATCATCATCATCATCATATTATTATTATTATTATTATTATTATTATTATTATTATTATTATGTTAATTTTTAGATTTTTCTTTATTATTTTTATTATTATTATTATTATTATTATTATTATTATTATTATTATTATTATTATTTTTGTTTTATTATATTTTTGCTCTCCAGGCCTTGATGTGCCCGGGTGCGTTAATGCCCGCAAAAAAAAAGCAAAAAAAAAAAAAAAAAAAAAAAGCACAGGTTTCAAGGCAGGCTTGACATGTAGATCCTCGACAACTAACTACTACCACACAGACTGGCTCTGGGGACTTGGTGGTAATACTGCAGTACCTCAGAACCAGGATGGTGATTTACTCACTCAACTCATGACCCCTGAAAAACTGATTGAAGCACAAAAGACTGACCCAACATTGGCTAAAATTCATTACGAAGCTGTTGATGAGAAGGAGATAGAGAAAACCCCTTCTTTCTACTACAAGGACGGTATTTTGCTTCGATTCTATAGACCAGCTAATCTGTCGTTTGACGACACTTGGGCTGAGACCCATCAGATAGTATTGCCAATGTCAGTTAGGAAGACTGTGATGGATGTCCCTCATGGAGGGTTTGGTGGACACCTCGGCATTAATAAGACCTACCGCAAATTGTTGCCTGGAATAAAGAGGGATGTATCAGAGTTCATAAACTCTTGCCTTATTTGCCAAATAACAGGAAAGCCTTTTCAGCCAATCCCCCCTTATTCTTTGCAACCCATTCCGGCTCCCTCAGAACCTTTTCGCAATATAATAATTGACTGTGTGGATCCATTGCCAAAAACTAAGAAAGGCAACAAATATATCTTAACAACCATGTGTCCCACTACCAGGTACCCGGAGGCTTTCCCGCTAAAGAACATCTCTGCTAAAACTATTATTAAACATTTAGTGCACATGTTTACCACTTTTGGCATTCCTCAGGAATAAAGAGTGATCGAGGTACCAACTTCACCAGCGACCTCTTCATAATTGTATTCAAAGAGCTAGGCATTAAGCAGACCCTGTCCACCGCTTATCACCCGGAGTCACAGGGAGCCCTTGAGTGGTGGCATCAGACCGCAAAGTCCATGCTACGCAAGTATTGTTGTGAACACCAGGAATGCTGGGATGAAGGTTTGGATTATGTCTTGTGTGCTATAAGAGAAGCTCCTCATGATTCTCTTGGCTACTCATCTTTTGAGATGCTGTTTGGTAGGAAGGTTAGGGGGTCTTTAAAACTGGTCAAAGAGAGATGGCTTAATAGGGTGTGTCATAGGAGGGAAGATCAGCTAAAACTAATGGCCCATCACTTTTTTGGTAGATTTTAGTGTATATAAACAGAAAATAATTTCAGTTTCAATATTTTGCAACCTTTTGCTAGGTAAATTTTAGCGTGAAATTTATCGAAAATCTAACGTACAGCTGCCTTAGTGCATTACAATTAAATAGTGAACATTGCTTTCTGACTTCATTCTTTAACAACCCAACTAACAATATTTTTTTCTGTTTCAGATTCTGATGCATTTATAAGTTGATAATAGTTGCGATGGCTGCTTGTGTCAGGACGAGGAACCAAAAATCCAGCCATCTCAGTCACTATCTTGGGTCTGGGAGAGAGCTCCTGAAGTCGGAGTTGCCTACATTGATGCTTTGAGATACGGTGTTTTAATCAGGCAAATCAGTGAAAATAACCAAAGAACTTACACAAACAAAGACATTGCCAGTGATATGACCAAAGCTGTCTTGGCACAGTACACTCTGGCTAACGCTCAGTTCAAGCCTCCAGTCATAACAAGTCAGAAGAAGATTAGTGAGAGACTGCTAGCCAGTTGGGAAAAGGCAAGAGATATCTCTCTTGGGAGAGGAAAACTTGCAGTTAAGGACAGCTTTGCCAAGCAACTGGACCAGTTATTTGACATAATTACTTGCAAGTGCCCAATTGTTCTCTGTCCTGAGTTTGGATGCGATCGTGACTGTAAATCCGAGGCCCACATCTCCTGTATTTGCAAGCGTGAACTGAAGATTCCTGTGATCGAACTGGCATTTGTCAAAGCACAGAGAGAGAAGACTGGCAGTATAGGGGCTCTCATGATTTCTAGCCAAGATATTCCGGAGTCCAAGAGACAGGAGGCTGCCACAGAGAGACAGAAGAGGAGAAGAGTTGCCGAGGAAAAGAGACTTGAGAAGGCCCAGGGTGAGGTAAAAAAGGCCGATGATTGGAGTCAAGCTGATTCAGAGTTTAATGACTTCCCCATGGCTGATCCGAGTGCTGACCAGGAGAATGGTGACTTTGTCCCTAACCCAGAAAATAATGATCCCAAACCTTCCAGGCATAACATTCGAAATAGGAAAGATATCCCGAGCATGCGACACCACACTGGTTTCAGAGAAACTGCAGAGATAGCAACAGCTGCCTGGATTGACGGTGGTTTGATAACACCTGATGATGTTCACCTGGTGATAGATCATAACAAAGTAAGGAGAGCTCAGGAGAAACTTGTCAGTAACCTAGAAGAGGAGTTTGATAAGGGGATAAGAGAAAATGGAATCAATTATTTGTTCTTTGATGGGAGAAAGGATGACACTAAAGTGTTCATGAAAGTTGGAGATTCTGACAAGTTGTTCCCTGCCATGGTGAAGGAGGAACACTACTCCTGCTGCAGTGAACCAGGAGGGAAGTATTTGTGGCATTTCACTCCAGAGAAAGATGACATCAGGAAACCAGCTGAGATAGTGGCAGATAACATTGTGAACTGGCTCAGAGAGAGGAACGTAGACCAGACCCTGCAGGCCATTGGAGGGGACAGCACCAACACGAACACAGGGTGGCAAGGGGGGGGGTCATACAGTGGATAGAGCGGAAGATTGGGAGGAAGCTGGTCTGGATTGTTTGTGACCTCCACACCAACATCTGATCCAGGAGCTGGATGGCAAAACTCTTTCAAACAACAGATGGTCTGGTCCTCTTGGCAAGATGCTGGACTCTGCCACTGAGTTAGAAATAAATCCGAGCTTTGAAAAAATCACAGTTGGCCCTCCACTCGTTGAGCTTGCACATACTGTCATTGACGACCTAAGTACTGACCAGTACTATGGTTACATGATTTGCAGTGCCATCAAAACTGGGGTCATGCCTGATAGACTTGCTTACCTGCAGATAGGTCCAGTCTCACATTCTAGGTGGCTCACAACGGCTCTCAGGTTCTGCAAAATTTGGGTCGCTCATCATAAACTGAAAGGGAACCAGCTTCACAACCTGAGACTTATTGTCCAATTCATCGCGAGTGTCTACTTGCTAAATTGGTTCAACACCAAGGTCAAGTCATCGTTCTCCGAAGGTCCGAGGCATGTTCTCTTCCAGCTTGAGCTCCTGAGGAGTCAGCCAAGGAAGGTTGTTCAGATTGTGGAGCAGACTGTGAGGAAATCTTCCTGGTATGCTCATCCCGAGGCAGTTCTGCAGACAATGCTCTGCAGTAAGGATGAGGAGGCGAGAAGAGTGGCAGTCAAAAAGATCTTGGATATGAGACTTATGAGAGGATCTGGGCATGACGAATCAGTTGGTGACGATTCCTTCAGGGTCAGGAAGACTCCGGAAGTCAATCTAGGTGCCAAGAACCTCACTGATCTCATAGATCTGGATAACATCCAGGCTGGCAGTGAGCCCCCTCTTATCTGCAGCCTCACCAATGTTCAAGTCAGAGCTTTCCTGGACAACCCCATGCATGTCCCTGCCTGGCCCTCGCACACCCAGAGCGTTGTGTACAGCAAGTGAGCGAGGCCAGCAGTCACGTGTACAGCCAGGAGAGGAGGGAAGGCTACATCCGAGCTCAGGTGGTCAGCAGGGAGGTGATGAGTAGAAACAGAAGCAAGAAAGACATGTTCTCTATGGTGTGCAGCAACACCGGGTCGTAGTAGTAAAACCGGTTTTTGTATTTGATGATTTCGTTTTCTAAAGGAATATTAAATTTAATAAATATGTCAAGATCATTCGTTTCACTATTCTGGATCATTTTCATCCTAATAAATTAACCTGATACATTTACTTTACTTTAAATAAGCTATTTAGTGGTGTTGGTAAAAGGGTGGGAATACTGAATTTTCATAAGATTTCAAGTTAAAATTTACCTAGCAAAAAAGGAAAACTTTTCAAATCTGAAGATATCACATGATTCTGCACATAGAACTACATCATTAATACCATGGGCCGATTTTTCAAACTCAAAAAAAAAAAATTCGCTTCCGTATGACACACCCTAATGGCTTAACCCTACTTCTGACCATACTACCACAGTGTCAGATTACCTTAAAAGACTTCAAACCACCTTGAGTAGAGTACGCCAACTCGCAAAAGAGAACCTGTTAACATCTCAGACTAAGATGAAACATCACGATGATAAACATGCCAAGGTTAGAGAGTTCAGTGTTGGAGACAAAGCCCTAGCCTGTTTCCCTATTCCTGGTTCTCCCATGTCAGCAAAGTACCATGGCCCCTACGTAGTGCAGAAGAAAATTAATAAAGTTAACTATATAATTTCGACCCCAGAAAGTAGGAAGGCCACCCAGCTAACTTGTTTTTTTTTTTTTTTTTTTTTACTGGAATTAGCCCACCCAGACACAGGTCAAACGACCCACAACGGGGCCTGAAGGGCGAAAAAAAAAGAACAGAAAGAAATTGAAAATAGAGAAGAAAAAGGATATACTGTGTTAATCTACACCACGAAGGTGCCGGAAAACAAGCTTTTTAAAGTGAGACAGATTGTATAAGTATGGAAACACAGAAGAAGGCAGAGCATTCCACAGTTTGGCTGTGTGAGGAAAGAAGGAGGTACTATAACGGGTTATTCTCGTGTGACCGACATCCACAGAGAAACGGTGGGAACCGCGGGCAAGACGTGTGTTACGAACCCACGGCCTTGCCGGCGGTACACAAGATGCCAAATACACCGAATATTGCCTGTTAAAGTACCTGTAAAAGAGAGAGAGTGAAGCAACACTGCGGCGAAGAGAAAGGGAAGAGAGATGTCGACTAAAGGAGGAGAGTGAATAAGACGAAATGCCTTTGATTCCACCCTATCTAATAGGACAGAAGAGCCACCCTAGATATGAGAGCAGTACTCCAAGTCAGGACGAATGAATCCCTTATATACTTGGAGCAACTGCTCAGGAGTGAAGTAGCTACGGCATCTGTACAGCATTCCCAACTTTCGGGAGGCAGCTTTAGCTGTAATAAGGATGTGTGATTTCCAGGACATATGGAGGATATGGTGAGGCCTAACATATTTATTTCAGAATTTGGCAGGATGATAGCGTCCGGAAATGTAATTGGTGGGAGATCGTTTAATTTACAAAGTGTAATTGGTAAATATTGAGTTTTATTACTATTGAACTTAACCAAGTTTGTATCTCCCCATTCAGAGATGCTGCACAGATCCGCATTGATAGAAGTAATGATATCAGCTCTAGAAACAGATCTAGTTTGAGAGTTAGGAGGAAGGGGAAAATGTGAAGAAGAGTGAAGAGTAGAATCATCAGCGTAAGAATGGATAGAATTAGTTGTAGTGTGAAGTAAATCATTGATAAAATGAAGGAAGAGAGTAGGTGAAAGAACAGAACCCTGTGGGACACCACTATTGGAAGGAAAGAGCGAGAGATCGATCCCTCGACAACAACTGCCATGGAACGGTTCTCAAGGAAACTAGAGATTAGAAAATAAAGTGGGGAGAGAAACCAAAAGAAAGAAGTTTAGATAGCAAAGACTTGTGCCATACCCTGTCAAATGCCTTGGAGATGTCAAGGGCCACGACGAAAGTTTCCCATAATCCCTAAGAGAGGATGATCAAAGATGGGTGCAATAGGAGAGTAGATCACCATTAGTTCTCGCCTGGCGAAAGCCATATTGGTGATCCGACAATAGAGAAAGGAGTTCAAGGTGACGGAGAAAATGGGAGTTCGAGATAGTTTCAAAAATCTTAGAGAGGGATGAAGTTAAGGCAATGGGGCGATAGTTAGAGGGATTAGAATGGTCACCTTTCTTCGGGATGGGCTGAATCAAGGCATGCTTCCAAGAAGAAGGAAAAGTTTGGGTTTTGATGCAGAGGCGAAAGAGGCTAGCAGGCACAGGGGCCAGAGCTTCAGCACACTCCCTCAGAACACTAGGGGGTATTCCGTCCGGTCCATGCGCCATACTCACATCCAACCTGGATAACACACCGGCAACCCTGCGAGTGGAGGTTATGGGAAAGTACAGTACATAGGTTCAGTAGGAGGTGCAGGGGTAGAAGGGATAGAGTGGGAATCGTCTCAGGTGGAATTAGAGGAGAATAATGTGCCAAAGAGGTTGGATTTGTCAGGGGGAGAGTTGGCTATAGAGTTATCAGGTCGGGAGAGAGGAGGAAAAGAAGGAGTGCAGAAGTTGTTACAGATGTTTTTGGTAAAGGACCAGAAGGATTTACTAGAGGAAGAAATAGTCAGGGCAGCGGTCTTTCTTTTTCTAAAATTCCGCTTGGCCCTACGAAGAATAGCCTTACAACGATTCCTAGAAGTAATGAAAGAGGGGTGGGTAAAAGGAGAAGGAGATAGTTTCATAGTTCGATATGCCCTATCACTCACCCTGCAAGCAAGAGAGCAGGAGCGATCAAACCATGATTGTAATGTGAAAGTTTTGGTAGAAGATGGGATAAATGCACTCATACTGCCCTGTATAATCCCAGCAATGCTGTCAGCACATACCGAGGCGTCCCGCGTGGAAAAGCAACATTCATCCCAAGGAAAGTCGGTGAAGAAGTCTCCCAAGGATTTCCAGCTTGCCCTCCGATAGTACCGAGGACTCCCCGAGATTACCCTGTAACATTATAAATACTGTAGATACTAAAGACCCAACGACTCCATGGAGTGGTATGGTAAACTCAGAAATTGTAAACAACCTAGCATCGTACTAATGACATCTGACCCCAAACCAACTCAAAGATGTGGCCACCCGAATTAAAAGTAACTCTATAATATTCTCTGACACCCTTGACCACTGTGCCATAATAAAACATAATGTTAAATTAACACATGGAACCCTTCCTATATGCCAGGCACCCTACGGACTCAATCAGAAGAAACAGCAGCAGATGAGAGACGAGGTGGACTACTTGCTAAAGAGCGGCCTGGCAGATCCAAGTAGGTCCCCTTGGGCTTCTCCTTGCCTTCTTGTGCCCAAGGTATTGAATTGAATTGAATTGAAACAGTTTATTTAGCCAGAAAAATACAGATACAGAGTGGATAATAATAAAAATATTAACATGGGTGAGCCAGTTGAGAACCTAAGCTCTCTTTGAGGCACCTGATATATGCTATACATTTATCTCAAGGAAGTATTATGTAACATATCATCTGGAATCGGACAATAGGATGGTGGAAAACAAAATATTTCATAATGTTTCCACGGTTATCACTTCAATGTTTTTTTTAATACAAAAATTACAGTGGAATTGAAAAACATGAGTAGAATGGGGGAGCAGTACAACATGGGTTGTACAGTAATCGGTTGAACAAGAGTACAGAGCTGTCAGGATTATGACTAGTTGGCAAATATGTTTATTGCAATGGTAATTACTTATCTATTTACATGATAATTAACGATAAAACGGTTTTGATGATACAAAAAAACAAAACAGGTACCGTAAATATAGTAGGTGTTACAAGAATATTAATAATTAGACAATAGATATTTTTTAAGAGATGATGTAAAGGAAGGGAGCGTAGTCTTTGCTCGTGCTCGGATGGGTGGGGGTAAGTTGCTCCACACCTTCACACCGTGATATTTTATGGAGGTCTGGGACCGAGAGGAGAACATAGGGGGTGGTTTTAGTAGCTCTGGCTGCCTTAAGTTGTATCTCTGATAATTCTGGAACTGGAAATAATTATTGTCAAGCAAGTGATTGATAGATTTGTAAACAAAGAGGGCACAGCAGTAGGTGTTAATATCTTCGAATTTTAAAATTATCAATATAGCAAATTGCTCATTTGTGTGATCTGTTTTTTTCAAGTAGTTCAATGTCCGTGAACTCTCTTTTGTGCAGTTACCAGAGATTGGTTTTTTGAAGAGCCAGAGGCCCCCACAGTGTGTGACAGTGTATTAGGTGTTGGTAGACAAGATCATGATAGATTTCTTTCATTGCTGTGAGAGTGAGTGACTGTCGAGTGTGATACATGATACCACACTGTTTATTAACTTTACTGTGAATGGCTTGTATGTGGTTTCTCCAGTTAAGTTTCTCATCAACAATAACTCCGAGGAATTTAGTATTTTGCTCGTGTTTGAGGACTGTATTACCAAGGTACAGGGGGTCCAAGCCTGGGGGTAAGTTCTTCCTTCTGTGAAAGATCGTGTAGTGGGTTTTCTCAAGGTTTAAGGTCAGTTTATTATGTATTACCCAGCTCCTGACTTTAGTTAACTCAGTGTTCATAGTTCTCATCAAGGAATGGAAGTCTGAGTTGCTGGCATAGAGATTACTATCGTCTGCAAATAAGTTGTATTTTATGAGTGAGCTGGCGTGGACTATGTCGTTTATGTACAACAAAAACAGTACTGGACCGAGAATGGAACCTTAGGGGACTCCATACAAGATTGGCGAGGAGTCAGATTGGTGATTATTATAGCAGACATACTGCATCCTGTTGAGAGATATGAGGAAAACCATTTGTGGGACACTCCCCTAACGCTGTAATGTTCATGCTTTGAAAGGAGGATGGTATGGTCGACTGTATCGAAGGCCTTAGAGAGGTCCAAGAATATACCGATTATGAACTGACCTATGCACCGACTATCACCAAGTTAACTCAGTGACAGTTCCAGATTTCTCTCCCATACCAAGAATAGATGATTTAAATTGATTCAATTGATCAATCAAAATTCATTTCAAAATTAGACTTACTTAAAGGTGACTATCAGTAAGACTCTCTGAAAAATCCCAGTCAATCTCAGTATTCATGACTCCTTTTGGCCAATATTAATGTCTAGTTATGCCTTTTGGGATAAGGAATAGTCCAGCCACCTTCCAAATTCTTATGAATTATCTCTTGTAAGACCTCGAAGGTGTTCATGTATATTTGGATGAAATTCTGGTCCTTTCAGAGACTTGGTCCCACCATCTAGTACAGCTATCGACCGTCCTGCAGAGGTTGGAGGAGGCGCACCTGACAATCAACCTGGTCAAGAGCTACTGTGACTTACCTAGGGCACATGGTCGGTCAGGGCTGGGTCCGACTAAAGAAAACCAACGTCTAAGCCTTCCTAAACTACCCTGTCCCTACAACTCGGAAGGCTCTCATGCGCTTCCTGGGCATGGCGTGGTTTTACCGTCGCTACTGCCTTAACTTCGCTGCTGTCACCGCTCCTTTGACCCGTCTCACCAGTGGGAAGGTTTCCTTCCGCTGGACTAATGTCTGCTAGGGCCTCTTTGAACAACTGAAGCAGATCCTGGCAAGTGATCCTGCACTGTCGTCCCCTACTTTTGATCTTCCCTTCATCCTTCAAACCGATGCCAGTAATCATGCTACAGGGGCCGTTCTACTGCAGGAGGATGATAAAGAGGTCCTGCAACCTGTTGCCTATCACTCTGAAAAATTCAACAAACACCAACTGGCATAAAGTACCATTGAAAAGGAACTACTCAGCATCATCTCTGCAATAAAAAAGTTTTGAGTGCTATCCATATGGCACTCGACTCCTTGCTGATTTATAAGGATCACAACCCCTCAACTTTCTTGGATCTGAACAAGTTTTCAAACCAGCGTTTGCTCCGTTGGTCCTTGTGTCTGCAACCCTACGACATCACAATACGGCACATCAAAGAGAAGGATAACTTGTTAGCCGACGCATTATCCAGAACCAGCTCATCATCTCTCGTCTGGACATAATCTTCATTTTCATAGCTGAATCTTCCCAAGAAGATCCAACTTCTGAGGGGGTGGAGATGTGACGACTCTGTCCCATCCTCACTCTACCACCATAACCATCACTTGCTCCAACTGGACACCAGGAGAAGAAACTGCTTCACCAAGCTACTCGACCCCAGTGAGCACCGTTTCAGAACCAGTTTCCTCTCAGACTATGAGAACAGTTTCCCATCTGACTATGAGACCGAGCTATTGAGGCAAGTGTATCTGCCTGGTTGGAGGAGTCTTTTCTGCAGTCTTTGGTGTTCCTCTTCTCTCGGGGGGTTTACGACGAATTGTATTAAGAACTACTGCTGGTGGCATTATGATTGTTTGATGGTACTGGACTACGATGTTAATCCCTGGTTCCTTGTGGTTGGCCATCGCAACCTAGACTTGCTACCTGAGCTGCCATTCCTATCGGGTTTTTGTGTTGTTGCACTGTATATAATATGTGTATTTAATGTATAATGTAATAATAAATGGGTAATATTCTGGTGTGTTTTGACAAATGCTTAGTTGTTACTTTTGTTTTGAGAATTGCAAATTTTGTTTTCCTTGTGTTATTTAATGTACCTAATTAACTAACTAAATCAATACTTAATATAAATGTTATTTAATAACTTAGCTTATATGATAATCTTCTTATCCTTTTCATAACTTAAATAAATCTGTCACAATCAGTGATTCTTGTGTGAGTGCTCCTTACTTGCTGCATTTACGTATTTCAACCCCTAGATTATTCACTCTATTTTTTACTTGTCAACTTTGCTTTTTCTAAATGTTGTGGGTAGCAAGGAGGGACATCACAATACACACACACACACACACACACACACACACACACACACACACACACACACACACACACTCCATTATCTAACACAGATAACAGTGGACTGGTCGACATACATTGTGCATTCTGTTAATCCCTCCTGTGTTGCCACCCTCTTCCCCCCACCCTTCCTTCCCTCCTCTCATCACTTTCCCTCCTTCCTTCTCTCATTTCTCCACTCTTACTCCCTCCCCTCATCTGCCCGAAATCTTTCCTTCTTCCCTCCCTTTTTCGTACCCTCTCTGTTACTCCTTCCCTTTACCCTCCCTCCCTCACCTTACATACATCCTCCCACATCCTCATTCCTTCCTCCCACATCCCCACTCCCTCCATACCTCACCCTCTTTACATCTTCCCTCTGTCCTTTTCTCTCTCACTCCTCTCACCCTCCCTCACTCTTCCTTTCACCCTCATTCCCTCCCTCCTCCTTCATCCACCTTATATCCTCCCTCCTTCACTCTCACTCCTTCCCTACTTTAATTTCACTCCCTCCATCCCTCCCTCACCTACCCTGCATCCTCCTTCGTCATTCTCACTTCTTCTATCCCTCACCCTCCCCCCCTCCCTCACCCTTAGTCCCCCCCCCCCTTTTCTCACCTACCGTACACTCTCTTTCCCTCTCTCTCTCACCCATCGTATACCCTCAGTTGTCTCTAGAAATCTAGGAACCATGTGCTTTCAGAAAGGACTGGCAGCATAGAAAAATATGACACCTTGAAGTGTCTTTCGCTTTTTTCCAAAATGATCAGTGTTAATACCAGACAGAAATATAAAGAGGTGAAGATGATGAGTTGAAACATCCTTGAAGTTGTGATTGAGGACATCGATATTATGTACATGCAGGAGTGTCTCACACCTACCAGCACATGTCTAATGTATATAAAGATACCGTATTACTACCACGTGTACCTCTTTTTCTAAAGAAAGACCACCAGCTTTCAATTTCATGGGATCATTATCCATCTGGGCAACAACACACTCAACGTGATAAGCGCCTTTGCTTCCTCAGACCAGCTTCACTATACAGATCTCCCAGACTTTGTACATGCTGAACACACTGTCCTGAACAGTAGACACAAGAAATTAGGCGACCCCACCATTAACACCAATGGTAGGAGACGTATCTTACTTCTCAGCTCATATGACGATCCTCAAATTATACTGTAGGTAATAATGAACTAGCACACATATATAGAGGGGCTGTAGAAAAAGGTGTTGGCTTTAATCTCTCATACACAACCCATAGTTCTGATGTTGTCACTGATCTTATGTATGATCACAACCCAGTTCAAGCTAGTATACATGTAGCCAATGCCACCCCCCCCCCTCCTCAACCTTGGTGGTAGGCCTAGCATACATGGACTCAGTCAAACAAAAACAGGAAAACCAGTTCAAAGACTTCATCTAAGGCTGGTACAAGGAAGGATAACAAATATGACAATTACCAAAGTCTCGTTGATAATTAATCTTGTAACTAAAACTTTTGATTTCTTCAACAACAAGGCCTCTACTAAAAAGAGGAAGAAACGTGCTCGGCATAATAGGAACAGAGTAAAGCAGTGTTATGATGACCCCACACTGAAAGCCAAGATGACTGGTAAGGGTTACAAACAACTCAGAACGTTTCAAATGCTAAAAATCTGTTTTAAGCATCCATCGCTGCAGCCCGGGAGCGCGCGAATGTACTTAGACAAAATGCATGTGAGAATGAGCTAACAACAAAGTGGTCACATGTGTCTAGCTATAATATATTACGAACTATGACTAGAGCACCTTAATGGGAAACCTGTAGAGAAGTAGCTTTAAGCTGGGCAAACACTACGATAAATGTGATAATCCATATACTGAGTGTGAACTCGGAGCCGCCCTCGCCAGGGATAAGTCTACCGCCCTTGGTGAGGACACAGTCACCTACAATATCAGGTTACTACAGCGTGTGCCGGGTAATCCATTGTATAATTATTGGTATTGTACAAAATGAGTCATGCCGAAGCCCAACTACTCACATCGTTGACTAGAATTATTGTTGTGTCAATACCAAAACCAAGAGAGCCTCATGCCTTTCATCTCATATCTAATATACTATAGGACTAGGCGTGTGTCTGTCTGCCTGTTTGTGTGTGTGTGTGTCTGTTCTGGGCAGCCAAAACGGCACAATCGTTTTTCATCAAACTTGGTGGAAAAATCGCAAAAAAATTCGTAGAGTGGAACAAACCTGGTCCCATATCGATGGTTTCTTTAGGAAGCCATTAATTAACAATTCTATTTATGCTGGAAAACGATGCAAGTCTACGGACTTGGCACACCCTCATTCGCTGTACTTTGTCAGCCCATGATTGCAGTTATCGTACGGATCCCTCCTCCTCCTCCCCCCCCCCCCCCCACTTTATTTCTTAGCCTACATTTTTTTTAATCTTGTTTGGATTAGTAAAGGAAGGAAGATGAGTAAATAGTAGAATAAAGAAGGGGAAACAGAAAATAGTTAGAGATAACAGGTGGGGGGGTGAACTGAGTTTCATCATGCGTCTGGATGTGCAGTTTCAACATTACCAGACGACCTTACAGCTACAGTTTATACTTATCCTTGTGGGTGACTGTACATGGAAAAGGAGAAGAGATAAAAAGATAATGACAGGAATGCATGGAGAAGATGACTACAATAGACTCAGGGTGAATATAGACAGTGAAACAGACAGGAGGTTGACAAAAATAGACTGATTCATACGCACAAAAAGACAATATGGCAACTAACATGACAGACAGACAGCTGACTGACTGGTTCACATTAGACAAACAGGCAGACACACGCCAACAACGGATCAGACAGACAGATTTGACGACATAGAGTACAGACGGGCTTACATTCAAACACCACGCAGACGAACAGACAGTTGGGATGGCAATAGACAGGAAGGATAGACTTGAGACAGATTAAAAGGCATTTATAAACAAGAATAACACCAAACTGACCATAGCTGCGTCAGTGAGGGTAGCTGGTCTTACATCCACCAGCATAAATTATAAGACGCATTGAAAACTAGCACCCTCGCTCGGAAAGAACATCGATGGTCGGTCAGTCATGTGAGATGGGCCAAAAACTGATTAACGTAGATGATGACTATTATGACTTAACACAGGTGATGAATTAAGCAGATGGTGACTAATCTAACCAGAATCAAGGTCACTTTTCTTCATAATATAATTTATCTCGGAATGATCATCTGTGATTCATAATAATTTTTATTTTTTTATGATTTTAACCTCTCTTTATGGGGAATATTTCTTTAGCTAATTATTCTAACCTTTATTCTATTCCTTCTTATAGTATATTAGATACTGTAAGTATCATGACCACGACCATGATTATAACAACCACGACCATGATTATAACAACCACGACCATGATTATAGCAACCACGACCATGATTATAACAACCACGACTATGATTATAACAACCACGACTATGATTATAACAACCACGACCATGATTATAACAACCAGGACCATGAATATAGCAACCAGGACCATGATTATAACAACCACGACCATGATTATAGCAACCACGACCATGATTATAACAACCACGACTATGATTATAACAACCACGACTATGATCATAACAACCACGACCATGATCATAACCACGACCATGATTATAACAACCACGACCATGATTATAACAACCACGACCATGATTATAATAACCACGACCATGATTATAACAACCACGACCATGATTATAGCAACCACGACCATGATTATAACAACGAGGACCATGATTATAACAACCAGGACTATGATTATAACAACCACGACCATGATTAAAACAACCACGACCATGATTATAACAACCACGACCATGATTATAACAACCACGACCATGAATATAACAACCACGACCATTATTATAACAAGGACGACTATGATTATAACAACCACGACCATGATTATAACAACCACGACCATGATTATAACAACCACGACCATGATTAAAACAACCACGACCATGATTATAACAACCACGACCATGATTATAACAACCAGGACCATGATTATAACAACCACGACTATGATAATAACGACCACAACCATGATTATAACAACCACTACCTATGATTATAACAACCACGACCATGATTATAAACCTCGACCATGATTATAACAACCAGGACCATGATTATAATAACCACGACCATGATTGTAACTGTACCACAGGACTCGCCATCGGGCACGAAGGGCCCAAGATCACTTGTTACTGACTACAGCTGCCTGTGTAAAACCCTGCAATGGGTGAGACTCATGGCAGACTCCTTTCTAGGGAATCAGAGAATACATGTTGTACATGTTCTGGGAACTCAGTTCTAACTACAGGAGCGAACACAAACACTTGTAGAGTTTTTGTAGGTTCTATTTGCTGGATGTACAGAAGTGCACAAGAGTCAGTAAGTCCCTTACTCTCTCTACGGGTCAACTGACCTCTCTCAGGCGACATGTGGTAAGTGATACATTAGCAGCTTCCACATGTCGCCAGGCACATTATCTAAGCGTGTGGTGACATGGCAAATACATTGCCGCACGCTGCTAGCTAGGCTGAATAAATAATGTATATAAATGGAGTACATACATAATATACATACAACATACGTAATATACATACAGCATACATAATATACATACACCTCCCCCCCCCCCCCCCATACGCTCATAGCAAAGTCTTGAGCGGACCTTTTCTTTTCGATCCGTTCTGAGCGTCGAGGGACTTGATCACTGGGGAGGATATGGGACTCAACACTGTTGGCAGGGGTCAGCAGAAGGCATTGTTACGGGGCGGAGAAAACGGCGGATCCTCCACCACACACGACCACTGGGTAACCGCACCTGGTAGTCCCGTGTCCTACCAAGACCCATGACTACGCCCACTTTGTTCCAACGTAGGTGAGGTTTGGTCCTGAACACGGACTTGGGTGCCGACACTCAACTTGGGGAGAGGACGGACGTGGTCATTGCACCGGGCGACGACATCATGAGCACGTTTGGCAGCTCGGCGATCACAATCCTCTGTCTTCGCCTGCCACTCCTTGGAGAAGGACTGAGGGTGAGTGTGGACACAAGAATGGGCAGGGGAGCGTCTGGTGCAATTGGGTGTTTTGCCGAGTTAAAGGAGACCCCAGTTGAAGGCCTCATAGTCAATATTCCCGGAAGGGGCCACTTTGAGGATGAGGTGCTTCAGGGAATTGACAGCAGCCTCAGCGTGGCCGTTGAACTGCGGGTAATGTGGCGATGACAGCACATGCCGGACTCCCCATCGGTCAAGGGACACAGCAAAGTCCCGGCTTGTGAACTGGGGCCCTCCGTCGGTTCGCAGACGCACAGGAACGCCCACGTCACGGAAGTAGTGGCAGAACTTGCTGATGGTGGCGGCAGACTTCGTATCATTACCGCACTTGATGACAACCGGCCAACCAGAGAGACGGTCGACGATAACAAGGAAGAATTTTCCTGACACACAGAAAAAGTTGGCAGACACGGACTCAAAGGGGCGGGTGGGGTTCTCGTCACTCATGAAGGGTTCCTGCTGCTGGCTGGGTTGTAGTACTTGGCAGGGCTCACGCGCATGGACAGCATTGGAGATGTCGGGGTCGATGCCAGGCCGGAACACAGTCTGTCTTGCACGCCGTTTGGTGGCCTCAGCTACACTGTGATTGTCGTGAAGGCGAGCCAAGACGTGGGGACTTGAGGCAGCAGGGACAACTACCGAAGGAGAGATGTAACTGGCAAGAGGTAGGGGTAGGGCGACGGCATGGTGGTTGCTGCTCCCTTCGTGCACCCTTTTGGCGTGTTTTACCTCGAGAATAGGTTTTGGGAAGTCCTGGGAGATGATGGCCAACTCTTGACAATGTCTGTAGGACAGCAAAGGAGTCGGGACACCATTATGCACATCACTCCAGGCTTGACACGACCTGTTGCCAAAGGTGACATGTGCTTGGAGTGAACCTAGGGCTGGGGCCATCTGGGAACCATCTGCCGTGAAGCGAAGATCCTTGAGAGGCGGTCCTAGATCACTTGGAAAGAGCCCCATACGTTGCAAATGCTGTGGACCGATGACTGTAGCATCAGCGCGGGTGTCGGGCAGCATATCGAGACAGGATGACACACTGCCGTAGGTCAGGATGACGCTGATGTGCTGGGGAACTTTGGTCCTGGGAGGTGAGGCATTGGACAAGCTCCTCGTCCTTAACACCCATCAGGATCACCTGCTTCAATTGGGTCTCCTCGCACTGCTGGTGGTTACATGGGCATATATCTACCTCTCTCGAGGCTTTCTTGAGTCGTACGTAAAAAGCGTCAAAAGTCTCGCCCTCCATCTGTCAACAGCTAAACAATTCCCTCCTCGTAGAGCTTCATTCTGCTGACCTTTGATGTGCCGTTGTAGAACATCCAGTACCTCCTCTACAGGCAACGAAGACACGCTGTGTTTCCAAAGACAGGCACATACGTAGCCGAATGAGTTGTTTAGGCTGTGACAAGCACTGGAGATCCACCAATGTAGCATAATCAATCCACCGTCGCCGCCATTCACGAAAAGTCTGGAAAGTCACATCAGGCTTCAGTTAGCAGTGAGGCTAGATATCAAAACTTCAAACCGTGCACTATCTTCCAATCTCCTTTTTTCGTCCTCATCATGTCTTCTAGCTTCGTCCTCATGCCTTTCCTCCCTCATAAACTTCATTAAAGCAATTATCTCTGAAGGCAATGTTGAAGATCGAGGTGGAAGGCTTCGAGATGTGGTTGGAGAAGCTGGAGCGTCTCGCACCGCCTGGTCATCCATCTCTGTAGAGCTGTCACTGTCATCCGTCTGACGCATGGCTGCACCGCTACGTAAGGCACGAGACATAATTACTTAATCTGTGTACTATATCTCAAATCAGTGTTGACCGGTCAGCCCGTCGTATCAACAAGATCTGAGACAAAAAATTAATTGAATACACAGATAAGTAGATTATATATACAATATATATAAAGAAATGACTGCGGTCTCTGCGTTCGTGCATGTGTGTGTGAGTTGGTGTGTGGGTAGTGGGGTGTACGGGCGGCTGGCTCACCAAGTCAGTTACCCTCTAGACCCCGCCGGGGGAGGGTGCGCTGAACGCTGCTCCTCAAAAATGCCCTGTACAAGCCTTCCACCTTAGGGAATCCTTTAGAGAAGGTCACACACTTAAAGCACTACACAAACAAGGCACTTATAACACTTCACAGAAACTTGCTGTCACTGCAACACTTCTCAAACTTGCTATAAATTCAAAACGAGTATTTGGGGGAGAGGTGGAGACTGTGTTTGGCGGTTGCGGGAGCGGGGGGAGGGGGTGGGGTGGTCCATGCCCGGTCTTGTGAGACGAACTTTACACAAAAGCACTTGCACTAATCCAGTCAATTAACTCACTGCGCCATGTACATGTTCTGGATACTCAGTTCTAACTACAGGAGCGAACACAAACACCTGTAGAGTTTTTGTAGGTTCTATTTGCTGGATGTACAGAGGTGCACAAGAGCTGGTACGTCCCTTACTCTCTCTATGGGTCAAATGACCTCTCTCAGGCGACATGTGGAAAGTGATACATTAGCAGCTTCCAGATGTCGCCAGGCACATTATCTAAGCGTGTGGTGACATGGCAAATACATTGCCACACGTTGCTAGCTAGGCTGAATAAATAATGTATATAAATGGAGTACATACATAATATATATGTATTGTCTAATGGTAGACCCTCCTGCCATATGGCATCAAAAAAATTGGGACCAAGTTCCAGGTTGCTGATCTGACTTTCTGCCTCATTTACACACAATTGCACTGTTTCAATTATTTCTCTTACTTTGACAACACAACATACATACAGCCTATCGTTTCTCACTAATGATCTTTTTTTTGTATTTATTTATGGTTCTTTATTATTATTATTATTATTATTATTATTATTAATATTATTATTGTTATTATTATTATTATTATTATTATTATTATTATTATTATTAGTTTGGGGAACCATGTTATTCTTTGTACAACACTTATTATACTTACAACGGTAGACTGCCGCCGCCCAGACTTTTATTAGAATATAACATAACTCACGGAAATCTTTTGGGTAGTGTGGTAGAGTGTTTGTAGGCACGTGAGTACGTATTATTTTCTGGGAACCAATGTTTAAAAGGAATAGAGTGGTGATACTCGTAAATTACTAATTCAATATTTATTAACACAGCAAGTGAATAAGATGTCACTTAAATTCACTCAGACAAGGCTAGACCCTCAGGTCTTATTGTACCAATCAAAAGATAGACCAGCAATCCATCATTAACCAACTATTAAGTTCATTCAGACAAGACTGGACCCTCAGGTCTTACTGTACCATAGACAAAACAGATCTGCAATTACTTATTAATTCATTAAACACTTCAAGCACTTATTATCTCATCAATTCTTGGTTACAACATTTAACAGTCATTATATTATTTCATTGTCACTGCAAGTGGATAATATGACACACTTGACACTATCCGGAATTAAAATATTGTTTTTAACAACATGTTATTTCAGAATGATTAACGTGACACTTTAACTATTATTCAGTGGTTTGGTGGACTCATCTCCGAGAATACCAATAACCCTGGTACCACCAACATTCATGGATTCAATACTTAACCTGGGATGACTATATTTCTGCTAGTCATCCCCAAGCATGGATATTAATATTGCTCCATACATATAACCAAGAACAATGGACGGGCCACAATCACAAGACGGGAGTCAATGGTGCAAAGTTGTTTACAGGCTCGCTCGCTCGTTAGGAGCGCCGGAGGAGGGTTGACTCGTGGCAGTGTGTCGGCTAAGGCACCTGCCAAGGAATCTCGCCCTCTGATTCTAATCTCGCCACCTTAGAGAAATCCTTCGAGAGCCATCTTGCCCCTAGGCGGCTCCTGAACCTCAGTAGTGTTGCCAACACACAAACAGCGCCTGGAGATGCGTTTGAGGAGAAATCACAAAAGGCTGAATATTTAATTTCAACTATACAAAACATACGTCTGGCAACGGTACAGACGATATTTACGTTACTCCACTTATTTGGCACAGAATGTTACTGTGTTAAAACATGACGGCGAGAAAAAATCACACATACCTGGAGATGCGTCTGAGGAGAAATCACAAGAGCGTGATTTTTCTCGTGCATTGGAATATATGCGAGCCTGAGGGCATATCCCTACCAGAAAGACCAATTTTACTAACAATAGACCTTCTATTCACAGTGGTCGCTGGACACCTAGCTGTGACCGTCAGTGTCACAGGCCAAGGTAATTTTCTACGTCTATCTTTATGATCTAATTAGAGATTGAGTTTGTCAGGAAAGAGGTGAAATGGAGTTATATATGCCCCAGCAACTCTACTCGCCTGACCGCAGACCACATTCCAGGTCAAAACAGCCGTTAAGTTCTGGAGATTTTTACAGGTTGACAAACTGTTCAGTAGATTAATGACTTTCTAAAATAGACAACTGACACTAACTAAACTACAAGCATCAGATTCCCTGATGTTTGGGCGATCGGAAATTCAGGATAACCCCACGAACGACATAAAATATGCCACTCCAGCTGGCAAACTCGACACACTTACTTGACAAGTTTTACTAACAATAAGGACAATTGAAGCTTTCAACACCACTCACAATGGATCTTGAATGCTCCAACTGTAAACAGACATATCTAGGTTGCCTCACCAATTGCAACCACAGTTGCAATTTAAATTTCTGTCATTACTAAGGAATAATGAAGTCTCGGGTACATTTAAGGTTGAGAGAAAACGGAGGACTGAGGCGTCCTGAAGCGATGAGAAAACGGACTCCTCAGATGGGGAACTCAAATAAGAAAGCACAGCTACATGTTTTGTGGGCTATTGAGCGTAATATGAATGGTCGGATTTTACGTAAACTGACGTGTATGACCTGGTCATTACAAAGCTTTCCCCTCCCAAAAGATTCATATTATGCGGTATAGTCAACAAAACATTCACAGTATATACATAATTTTCAAAACACAATATCCTGTAATACTGGGGTAATGGTCAACAATACGGGCAACCTACATGTTACAAAATTTCAACATACAAAAAATTTTGCACCTCAAATGAATAATCACAAAAACTCCCAGACATGGGCAGATAAAACTAACAAAGCAATACTTGTCATGATACAAGGAAGAACATAGTCATACGTCAATATTACAGAACATAATAATAAAAAACAGGCCGGCCTCAATTACATTTTCGAGCACGTACTTATCGCTATAAGAACAGCCCAGTCCCAACAATTGTAAAAATTATCAACAACTCGTAATCAACCAATGTATAATCTTACCTTTTTGCACTGTCACTGTGTTGAAATGCCCTGTAGTATGACCTTCTCCCCACCTAGTTATTATACAGAGTATTCCGTAAATACCTTTCATAAATTAGGAGGTGTATTACTGAGACATAAATAAAGATAAATGACTAAATGACCAAACTGTCAATTCTCAGTAGTTTTGGAGTTACAGCACATGACAGGTTTGGTAGGAATGAGATGAAATCTATATGAAACATCCAGCACACTGTGCTAGTGACGATTATTAACAACTAGCAGAATCGCCGCCCTCCGGGCGGCTCATCCGCTAGGCAACGGTAGGACGCCACTCTCCCGGAGGCTCCACATTGTCTCACTGTTCAGTCCCCAAAACTTCTTCTTCCATCAATAGTTCATTAACGGTGTATGAAAGTTCCACCATGTTTTTCACTACAACGATACAGCAAAGTATATTTTTTAGCATTAAACTGTTATTATTTTATTGTCTAATCATCACTACATATAACACCACCCATCATCACTACATATAACATCATCCCTCATCACTACATATAACACCACCCATCATCACTACATATAACATCATCCATCATCACTACATATAACACCATCCATCATCACTACATATAACATCATCCATCATCACTACATATAACACCATCCATCATCACTACAGATCGGTAAAGTAGTTTCCCAGATTCTCGTGCGGACACACAAACAAAAGCACACACACAAACAAACAGATATACTTCTTTGTTTTATATAGATAATAGCGGAATCGCCGCCCTCAGGGCGGCTCTATCGCTAGGCCACGGTAGGCTCCACATTGTCTCACTGTAGTGCATTAAGGTAGACCACGTTTTTGGTTTTGCCATTAGCAACAAGTATGTACAGATTTTTACCAGTTCCCAATCTGGAGCATCCAACAGAACTGTCCATGAGAGAATCAAGGAAACACCAGGTTTAGGCCAACCATCTTTAGGGACTGTCCCTTGCTTTTGTAGATGGTCATGGCAAAGCTCACTTTAACCGGGAACTGAAGTCGCTTGAACTCAAATGGCAGGTCAGTGGTGATGAGAGGTATCCTTGGTATAAAATCGTCTTCTCCCTTAGCTTTTCCTGTCAGTATTGTAGCTTCCAGTGCAAGTGGCATCATGTTCTTCACCACCAGTCTTGTACCATTGCAGAGGATTGGTGGTTCAAGATTTCTGAAGAGCATTATAGGAGCTCCAATCTTGAGAGTGAGGTGGTAATGAGACATTCCAGCTGGCTCCAAAGAATTAAGGAATTCTGCAGGGTATTGGACTGCTTGATCCTGGTCGATTACTGTATTAACAGATTTGAATGAGGTCTCACTGCCTGGAAGCTGCCTGAGTAAAGTCATGTTGATTTTAGCCACTGTTTCATTCTTTGGTGCCAGAATTGCGCATTCACGCAACCATTTGTGATCCTTGTAGTGGTGGATAATGTTTGGGTAGACCATATTAGTGAGCTCAGTTGAGGACTTTACAACATTTCCACATCCGTGAGGAATGATTATTTGTCCTTCTGAATCAACAGGGAAAGTTCCATTCCCACTCTGTAGTAGAAATTTTGCAAACCGTCCAGCATCCTCATCTCCTTGTAGATGTACTCTCATGTTTGTGGATAGGGTGAGTGTCTGCACACTTCTCCAAAGGTATGATGCCTTGAGGCACGCATTCAGTTCATCAGCTGGAGTGCTTCCAGGAATGACAGGTAGGGTCTTGCCACGGTAGGACGTCACCCTCTGGGAGGCTCCATATTGTCTCACTGCTCAGTCCCCAAAACTTCTTCTTCCATCAATAGATCATTAACCTTGTATGTAAGTTCCACCACAGTACAGCAAAGTATATAACACCACCCATCATCCCTACATATAACACCACCCATCATCCCTACATATAACACCACCTATCATCACTACATATAACAACACCCATCATCACTACATATAACACCATCCATCATCACTACATATATCACCACCTATCATCACTACATATAACACCACCCATCATCACTACATATAACATCATCCATCATCACTACATATAACACCACCCATCATCCCTACATACTATAACACCCTCCATCATCACTACATATAACACCATCCATCATCACTACATATAACACCATCCATCATCACTACATATAACATTGTCCATCATCACTACATATAACACCATCCATCATCCCTACATATAACACCATCCATCATCACTACATATACCACCCATCATCACTACATATAACACCATCCATCATCACTACATATAACACCATCCATCATCACTACATATAACACCACCCATCATCCCTACATATAACAACATCCATCATCACTACATATAACAACATCCATCATCACTACATATAACATCATCATCCATTATCATTACATATAACATTGTCCATCATCACTACATATAACACCATCCATCATCCCTACATATAACACCATCCATCATCACTACATATACCACCCATCATCACTACATATAACAC
The DNA here is from genome assembly GCA_958450375.1 of Homarus gammarus. NCBI lineage: Eukaryota > Metazoa > Arthropoda > Malacostraca > Decapoda > Nephropidae > Homarus > Homarus gammarus. Next base: position 187,280 of record CAUDMG010003759.1, read on the forward strand.
CATCCATCATCACTACATATAACACCATCCATCATCACTACATATAACACCATCCATCATCATCACTACATATAACACCATCCATCATCACTACATATAACACCATCCATAATCACTACATATAACACCATCCATCATCACTACATATAACACCATCCATCATCACTACATATAACACCATCCATCATCACTTCATATAACACCACCCATCATCACTACATATAACACCACCCATCATCACTACATATAACACCACCAATCATCACTACATATAACAACATCCATCATCACTACATATAACATCATCATCCATTATCATTACATATAATACCATCCATCATCATCACTACATATAACACCATCCATCTACAAATCGGTAAAGAGTTTCCGAGATTCTCATGAGGACACATACACACAAACACACAAACAAACACACACACAGACATACTTCTTTGTTTTATATATATGTAATATTCAGAAATTTCAGAGTAATTTCGAATGCCCCGCCATTGGCAACACTGAGCGTTCAAGGTCATGGGAGGGGAGAGAGCGCTTCCCCCTCCTAGCGGGAGATGGTGGAATTAGGCCTATATGATATTAAATGTAGTTTACCGATTGAATAATGATGCGAGTCATGAAGTAAGGGACTATTATTGAATTTTAAATTATTATAGATCGTTTAGCAGTCTGAATAATGTTACGGGTGTCCCAAGGAGTTATTAGTTAGGCGGAAAATAAGTCACGTAGGCCTAAGCTCACGCCTTGAGAGAACGCGACGAGGCCTCTCCCCCAGTCCCGGAGAGCATTCACAGAGACAAGACGTCTCTGCGCGCTTGTCCCAGGAATAGTCACGTGGCCTAGTCACCTGTGTTGCATTATTGCAGAGTAACAAGTAAGTCTCATTCGATCTCAGACAGGGTTAGATAGGGCAGTGATAAAGTAAACTAGAGCTAACAGTGAGTTCATTTCAGGGTTTCCGTGAGAACCCACTTGACTGGAGTTGACCCGGAGTTGACTGCGAGAGATTGACTGCCGTTTGAGACTGGGGGTGGCGATTGTCGCCATTGGACCGATCAAAGTAGGCCTGTCACTGTTTAGCGGGGTAGCAAAGGATCTCTTGAGTGAACGAGTGCTCCCGACAACTAAACGACACGGGACCAGCAGTGGGTGAGCAGTTCTTACCACTCTGGGCACATCACCACGTGTCCCGAGCTGCTCGCGAAACCCTCTTGCTAACGGAACGCTAAAGCTTCTCTCAACTGTACAAGGTCTGATTGGCTCACTCCCGTCCGCTTTATGGACGCACTGGGAGTACACTGAGGCTATCTGAGTAGACTAATGGTCACACACTGAGACCGTGAGTCTAGGTCTCTAGGAGATACCTGGAGGAACATTTTCCCTCCCTTATTACGGGTGTAGTTTAATAGTTTTTAGATAATTTTGATAATATTGTTTTGAATGTTTGTGCCATCAAGTGGAACCAGAGTGATACTGTGATTTGATTCTTTTAATGCCTCTGATTGTTCTTCATAATTCTGATCTCAGGTATAACCTTGTTCCCCAGAGTAGTGGTTAGGTTAGGTTAGGAAGTGTGCATCTGTTGGGGGTGCTATAATTTTGTTGAGTGCCCTTAAGGCCTACTCATTGTAGAGTAGTTAATTTCTATTTTTTTAATACCTAAGTGACTGATATTATTGTGTGAAAGCCTTTAAGGCCTGTTTCATGTGTGCACGCAACAGTTCTTAATACTTCAAATTTATTGTTGCCTGAGTTTCTAATAATTTTTATATCATGTATAACTTTTATTCCCCAGAGTAGTGTTTTAAGTTCAAGTTGAGAGGTGCGCATATTGGTGTACCATTATTTGATTGTGTTTGTAGTGTTGGAGGGAATATAAGTGTCTAAATGTAACAGTGTGTCTCATTCATCCCAGTCACAGATGCTATCCTTCCACGGGTCACGGACAATTTATTTTGTTTAGTAGATTTAAGTGTTCTTGTGCTGGTTCGGGATTTTTCTCAAAGGGGCGCTTCCACTGCCATTACCATCTATTAATTTTAAATAAACCCCAAGTCAAGTGAGAAATTAAAGTCCAGTAAATTCCGACCGGTTACATATATATAGATATATAATAATGCCATATGATTTGTATTGGTATTAACATTTAGAAGGAATGTTCAAGTTCCGCCTCTCTTGCTCAATGCAGGACTCAGCCCGTCGCACTTGTGAGTATCGCACACGTTCAAAGACCCCAGGGGTTTTGCGAATGTCTGTCACACTGTCCTGTACACGGCGCCACAATTCCCCGCGGTTTGCAAACCTCTGTAATATACACCTTACTTTTTATGTGACCGCACAGGTATAAATCAAGGGGATTTATGTCAGGTAATGGTAGGTTTCATCACATTCCTATCAAACCTGTCATGTGCTGTAATTCCGAAACTATTGAGAATTGACAATTTGGTCATTCAGTAAATTATCTTAATTTGTATCTCAGGAATACACACCCTGAATTATGAAAGGTATTTACCGAACACCCTGTATATCATACTTGTGTCACATATGTTACTTGTATATTATTTGTCAAGAGACCCATTCCCCAATTATGCAACTGTATTTTTCAGCCTTCCGGCTGCCATGCTCTTTCGATAAACCGTTAATTATTATTATTATTATTTTATTATTATTATTATTGTTATCATTATTATTATTATTATCATTATTATTATTATTATTATTATTATTATTATTATTATTATTATTATTATTATTATTATTATTATTATTATTATTTTTTTATTATTATCATTATTATTATTATTATTATTATTATTATTATTATTATTATTTTATTATTATTATTATTATTATTATTATTATTATTATTATTATTATTATTATTATTATTATTATTATTATTATTATTATTATTATTACTATTATTATTATTATTATTATTATTATTATTATTATTATTATATTTTATTATTATTATCATTATTATTATTATTATTATTATTATTATTATTATTATTATTATTATTTTATTATTATTATTATTATTATTATTATTATCATTATTATTATTATTATTATTATTATTATTATTATTATTATTATCATTATTATTATTATTATTATTATTATTATTATTATTATTATTATTATTATTATTATTATTATTTTATTATTATTATTATTATTATTATTATTATCATTATTATTATTATTATTATTATCATTATTATTATTATTATTATCATTATTATTATTATTATTATTATTATTATTATTATTATTATCATTATTATTATTATTATTATTATTATTATTATTATTATTATTATTATTATTATTATTATTGTTAATATCACTCAAACACACATACAAATAAGCACAGAAATGTAGATGTATGGTGTGGTAACTGTGCATCTTTCAGCATCCTCAATATCCTGAACCATTGGGGTCTGATTAACACCCTTTGTGACTTCTGCACTGTAACCTTGTTTATACTACCACTCACAGGATGAGTATGGGGCGCACAATAAACTAGCTGCTGTCCGAGACAAAATTCAATCGATTCTCTCCCTCCCCATCTACCTCCCTCGCTCCCCCTACATACTCCCTCCCCCACCCTCCCTACATCCTCCGTCCTTTACTCTGCTACCAACTTCCCTCACTCACATTCATTCTCTCTCTCTCACTCACCTTCATGCCATCCCTCCGTACATCTCTCCTCCCTCATTGTCGCTCCCTCCCTTCCTCACCCTCCCTCCCTCCCTCCCTCCCCCTCATACCCTCCCTCTCTCCTCCTCTCTCCCTCACTCATCCTCTTTCCCTCATTACTTCACCCACCTCCACCCCCCCTCCCTCTCTCCCTCCCTCCCTCCCTCCCTCCCTTCATCCCTCCCTTACCCACCTTCACCCAGCAATATTCCCTCACCCTCCGTTATATCCTCCCTCTCTCCCAACAGGCACTGTTGGCACTGACCCCAGCCACAATATTTTGCGACCATTTACAGTGCAAAAAGGAGGTCTGTGAGTTTTGGAAAAGGCCTAGTGGTTGAATAAAGTGTCTGCAATGTCAATAGCAAATTATTTCTACATTTCTTAATGTTTAATATTAACTGTAGTGATAATAAGGATAAGAATACCATGCTCATGCTAATGTCAGATTATATTTACTGTATGTGGTTAAGTAGGAAGGAAAATTATAATGTTAGGAGACTATAGCCTTTATTAAAGGCAGGATATATTATAATAAATGGATGATCAAGTGTATTTTAAAAGAAAAGTCATCCAAATATTTCACTTACAAATATGTTAATACGTAATATTTATGTATACAGTATATGTAAATTGTAAAATTTCTAAAAAAAGAAAAAAAGTGATTGAATAATGAGGTAACTACGAATTACGGGTGAACTTTCTCTGGTGAAGAGCTGGCAGAGGTCGTAGGGCAAGTTGGTAAGGCGGTCATGTTTATGAGTTTTAATCATTGTTATAGCAGGAGTGTGATAGCGAGGAAAAAAAAGTGTAATAGCGAGGTGGTCCCTCCACGGTAACAGCTAAATGTAGAGACATGATAATACATAATCAAATATTGTGCCCTGTATCTTATTAAAGTTGGAACAAGTTAACTCTCCCCTTCAACTTCCTTAACCTATACAATAATAACAACTAACCGGAGCTACCCCCCCCCCCCCTACTGATCAACCCTCTCACTCTCCTCGTGGAGTGTTTTCACTGAATTATGTAACGACACACGAAATATTCTAGTACGAGTAATCTACAGAAGACCCCACACTAATGTAAGGAACTTTCTTGATAAATTATTGGAGCTTATCTCTATCATAAGTTCAGAGAGAAAACTTTGCTACGTTACAGATTTCAACCTTGATCTACTAAAATCAGAGATGGGTATCTCAGTAAGTGACCTTCTTGTTACCTGTCATTCTAAACTCTTCTTTAACACTATAACCACTAGAGTAACTGCCACCTCTGCCATTGTGATAGATCATGTCTGAACTAACAATACTCCTAACAATCTTGCAAGTGGAATGATTTATAACAATATCTTAGCGGGCAATGGTCGGTGGATTTGGCATCCTGTGTACCGCTGGCAAGGCCGTGGGCTCGTAACACTCGTCTTGCCCGCGGTACCCACCGTTATAGTGTAGTGTGATGCTACCCCGTTGTTTCACTATGCCACTATGACGCTCTAACTGGTGACGACAACCGCCACTACAAAGAATATCAATCCCTGACTCGATCTCAACAGCTTATATACATGAGACTGCGCCTAGGGTACAGGTACCCATGGGAGTACATTGGCAACCCTGAGCCTGGCCGCACTGTTTGTAAACTTTGTGGCCAACCCGACTCTCACACCCTCTCTCACTACATCCTCACTTGCCCTATAACCTCCTCCTATAGGTCCCCAGCCGTTACCAACACCTCTTCCCTCCCAGACCAGATATCCCTCCTCCTAGTCACAGGCCTGGCATTTGGCATTATTAGGGACCTGCCACTCTTTGCCATAAACAGATGAAATGTACCGGGACTTTCCCCCCACACACTCATCATTCTCTCACTTTATGTAACTTGACAAAACCTATGACCCTTCAGGCTTTTACGCCCTTAATGTACGAGTCATAAAGGCAAGTATGAACTTTTCATACTTCCCTGTTGGGCGCTGTAAACGCTTCTGCGCTTCACCTTGCACAGGCTGTAAGGGGGTGCCCAATAAACTAGCCCCCTCGGGGGCAAATCTGAAATCTGGTACCCACCGTTTCTGTGTGTATGTCGGTCACACTAGAATAACTCGTAGTACATCCTTCTTTCCTCACACAGCCAAACTGTGGAATGCCCTGCCATCTTCTGTGTTTCCATACTCTTACAATCTGTGTCACTTCGAAAAGCTGGTTTTCCGGCATCTTCGTGGTGTAGATTAATAATAACAAATATATATATATATATATATATATATATATATATATATATATATATATATATATATATATATATATATATATATATATTTTTTTTTTTTTTTAATTTCTTTTGCTCCTATTTTTTTCGCCAGTTAGGCCCCGTTGTGGGTCGATGACCTGTACCCGAGTGGGCTAGTCCCCGTAAAAAACAAATTAAATAAAAACAAAATAATAAAAAAAATAAATAAATAAATTACTTCCCAATTTTGGCCATGTATAAAACAGCCTCAAGATCTAAAAGTCCTAGTGAAGTCACAATAAAATATAGAGACTACTGCGCCGTGATCCGCTGCAACTTCTCTTGCACCTTGATAAATGCTCCCTTCTGAAGGCTAAGTTAGTAAAAACCATATCTATTTCCAAACCCTATACTACAATTAAAATCAAGGAAAACACAAACTCCAAGGAAAATTCGCAAAAAGACCCATAACTTTTGGTGATGCTTACCGAAATATCAGAAATAGAGTAACTCTAGGAGTTAGAAATCCCAGACGTAGCTATTAAACAAATAAGCTCCAATCAACACCAGGCAACAGTAAGAAAACCTGGAGTATCATCAATTTTATTCAGAACAGGAACACTTAACCTACTATAAGGTCCCCCACTCAGCATTTATGAAAAATTATACAGTCGTAACGTAATCCTCCCTCATTACCACCCACTTCAGTGATTATCACCATGAGGAATTTAGAGCCTACCTGCAAAACAGACAGCAAAATGAGCTGTTGTTATCCCCTGTTAAGGCAGTTACATTGCTGACCATCATAAAACTGTCCAAACACGCAGCAGCAGGCGATGACAATAAACCAAAGAGCATCATTAAGAAAGTAGCCCACTTATTACTACCTGTTCTCCTACACATTTGTAACTCCTCCTTCACTAGTGGTGTCTTTCCGGATAAACTGAAAATTGCTAAAGCTCACCCAACATATAACAAATCTGGGGATAAAGGTCTTTTCAAGAAGTATTGCCCCAAATCAGTCCTGGAGAAGCTAGCATGTAATAGACTAAATTCCTTCTGCAGTGTCAATAACATCCTTACAGACTTTCAGTTTGGATTTAGAGCTAGAAGGTCAACTGAAAGTGCTCTGCTATCCCTTACTAATGACACCTTAAACTTCTTTGATGACAATCAGTTCACAGTAGAAATACTCCTGTACCTCTCTAAAGCCTTTGATACTGTCTATCATACCATCCTCCTGTCAAAGCTTGAACATTGCGGCTAAGGGCATATCCCACAAATGGTTTACCTCATATCTGTCTAATAGGAAGCAGTATGTCTGCTATAATAATCATAGGTCTCAATAATTTTGTATGGCGTTCCTCAAGGCTAGATTCTTGGACCTGTACTGTTTTCGCTGTACATAAACGATATAGTCCACTCTATCACACTCGTAAAATACAAATTTCTATGCCAGCGACTCAGATCTCCATTCCTTGATGAGAACTATGAACACTGAAATGACCAAAGTCAGGACCAGGGTAATATGTAATAAACTGACCTTAAACCTCGAGAAACCCACTACGCAATCTTTCATAAAAGGAAATCCTTGCTTCCAAATTTGTACCCTTATACCCTGATAATACAGTTCTCAAGCGTGAACGAAATAATAAATTTCTTGTTTTTTTTTTTTGGGGGGGGGGGGGGGGTGATAAACTAAGCTGGAGAAACCACATACAATCCATTCACAGTAAAGTCAGTAAAGAGTGCGATATCCTGTATCACGCTCGTCAGTTAATCACTCTTTCAGCAATGAAAGAAATTTAATATGATCTTGTTAATCCACTATTTCATACACTGTCACAAACTATGGGGGGCTTCTGACTCTACAAAAACACTACTGTATATTATGTATGCTGGATTATATATCATGTATGTATATTATGTATGTGCTCCATTTATGTATTATTTATTCAGCCTAGCTAGCAGCGTGTGGCAATGTTATTACCATATCCCACACGCTTAATTAATGTGCCTGGCGACGTATGGAAGCTGCTAATGTATCACTTGCCATACGTCGCCTATAGCAGTTGACAAGGAGCCTAGCCAGGGAGACCGCTGCTCTCCTTTGTGTACATACTCTTATCCAGTAAACCGAACCTACAAAACTATACAGGTGTTTGTGTTCTCTCCTGTATATAGAACTTATTATTCAGAACCTAACATGGCGCAGTGATCCGATCTTACTGGATAATTACGAGTGATAGCGCAAACTTTGTGGAAAGCCGGCTATGGCCTCTATGGACTCTCGCTTGGGTCAACTCCCGCGCCATCTCTCCTCGAAGAATTTCAGCAACTTTGAGCAGTGTCAGTGACAGTGATTTTCTGTGAAGTGTTTAGTGCATTGTGTGTTCGTGCCATTCATGTGTGACCTTGTTCTAAAGGATTCCCAAGGTATACGGCACGTTCTGGGCATTTGTAAGGAGTAGAGTTCAGTGCACCCGTCTCTAACCGCGTTCTGAGGGTAACTGGACTGACTGGGAGTCGCCGCGCCTCTCCCTCCACTCCCCCTCACAGCGCCGCCTCCACCCCCCCTCACAGCTGGGGCGAGACGCTTTGCCGGCCCGGGACACACACTCACACACATACACGTACTAACACTCGCTGACCGCGCGGCTTCCTTATATATATTTTATATATATAACCTACTTATCTGTGTATTTAATTAATTTTTTGTCTGAAATCTTGTTGATACGACGGGCTGACCGGTCAACACTGATTTAAGACATAGTACACAGAGGAAGTAGTTATGTCTCACGCCTTACGTAGCCGTGGACCCAGCGTCTGGATGACTCAGACGGGTGATAGCCCCGCAGAGACCAGGCCGGCCACGACGCTCCAGCCCCCACATCGCGCAGTCCCTCACCTCAATATTCAGCGTTGTCTCCAGAGATAATTGCTTTACTGAAGTTTATGAGAGATGAGAAACGCGAGGATGAAGCCCACAGACGTTTGGCGGATGAGCACAGAAGGCAAGCAGAGGCAGAACGAGACAACCAACGGAGATTGGAAGACAGTGAACGGTTTGAAGCCTTGATATCTCGCCTCACTGTTAACCAAGCCCCAGGCTCTAACACTGCCTCGGTACTGACTGGTTCAGATACCTCATCCATGCTTCCTTCACACCCCCCAGCCCCACCTAAAGCAGCAGCTCAAACACCGCCCATCTTGAAGCCTGATGTGAATTCCCAGACTTTTCGTGAATGGCGGCGACGGTGGACTGATTACTCTACAATGGTGGATCTCCAGAGTTTGTCACAGCCTAAACAACTCATCCAACTGCGTATGTGCCTGTCCTTGGAAATTCAGCGTGTCTTGGAACATACGTTGCAGGTACCCCCAACCTCTTCGCTGTCTGTAGAGGAGGTACTGGACGTTCTACAACGGCACATCAAAGGACAGCAGAATGAAGCTCTGCGCAGGAGGGAATTGTTTAGCTGCAGACAGATGGAGGGTGAGTCTTTTGATGCCTTTTACGTGCGTCTTAAGAGAGCCTCGGAAGAGGTAGATATATGTCCAGGCCACCACCAGCAGTGCGAGGAGACCCAGTTGAAGCAGGTGATCCTGATGGGTGTTAAGGACGAGGAACTTGTCCAACGCCTCACCACCCTCGACTCTTCCTCTTCTCTTAAGGATGTGTTGACGATATGTCGCTCCTATGAGGCTGCCAGGTGTGCCACCTCTGCCATCCGCGCTCCCCCTACAGCTGTACGCGCTGTGTCCCGGTACAAGAAGGACAAGAAGTCTGTTCCTACGCCTTCGCCCACCACGTCCACGCCCGGTTTATTTTGCAACAACTGTGGTAAGCAGCACGGAACACAGGTGTGTCCAGCTGCTCAGTCTACCTGCAACAGTTGTGACCGTAAGGGCCACTGGTCACTCACAGTACGGTGCCCAGCCAAACGCGTCCAGTGCAATGTGTGCGGTCGTCTGGGCCACTATGACAAGTGTTGCCCTTCCAACATACCCAAGGGACCGCGTCGGCGGAAGCTTCAGCCCCCCTCCACCAGAGAGGGCCGCCCACAGTCTTCCAATCAGAGGTACGACGACTCTTGACAACGCTCGAGCCACATTAGGAATGTGTGCTCCCCCCAGCGTCCCAGGACCAAAGTCCCCCAGTACATCAGTGTCATTGTGACCTACCGCAGTGCTTCATCCCGTCTCCAGATGTTGCCCGACACCGGCGCTGATGCTACAGTCATCGGTCCCCAGCATTTGCAATGCTTGGGGCTCTCTCCAAGTGATCTAGGACCGCCCCCCAAGGATCTCCGCTTTATGGCAGATGGTTCACAGATGACCCCGGCCCTGGGTTCACTCCAAGCACAAGTCACCTTTGGCAACAGGTCGTGTCAAGCCTGGATTGATGTGCATAACGGTGTCCAGACTCCTTTGCTGTCCTACAGACATTGTCAGGAGTTGGCCATCATCTCCCAGGACTTCCCCAAACCTATTCTGGAGGTAAAACACGCCAACAGGGTGCAAAAAGGGAGCAGCAACGACCCTGCTGCCGCCCTACCCCTGCCTCTTGCCAGTGACACCTCTCCTTCGGATGCTCGGAAGTACTTCCTGAAGGAATTCAGCGACGTTCTGGTGACCAAGTCCGCTCTGGAATCCAAGCCTCTCAAGAAGATGGCAGGCCCCCCCATGAGGATCCACCTGAGGGACGACGCGAAGCCATTCGCTATTTACACCCCTCGACTGGTTCCCCTGGCCTTCCGCGAGGCGGTCAAAAACGAGCTGGACTCCATGGTCGCCCAAGAAATTATTGTACCAACCGGCGATGACCCGTCTCCATGGTGTCACCCGATGGTTGTCGTCGCAAAACCTAAAGGTGGTGTTCGGATCACCACTGACCTTTCCAAGCTCAACAACCAGGTGTCTCGTCCTGCGCACCCTTCTCCCACGCCCTTTGCAGCTATATGCAGTGTGAACCCGAAGGCGCGCTTCTTCACGACGATGGACGCCCTGTGTGGATACTGGCAGATAGAGCTTGCCGAAGAAGACCGACCACTCACAACGTTCATCACCCCGCATGGACGTTACAGTTATTGCCGTGGCCCCATGGGATTCGCCGCTACAGGAGACGCTTTCTGTCTTCGAGGTGATATGGCTCTACAAGGTCTGGCAAACTGCGTGAAAGTGGTCGACGACATACTCGTGTACGACGAGGATTATATGGATCACCTCTGCCGTATCTACGAGGTACTCAACAGGTGCCGGAAGCACGGCATTACCCTAAATGCCGACAAGTTTGTTCTGGCCAGCTCTTCAGTTGACTTTTGTGGGTACACCCTCTCAGGGAATGGTATCGCAGCTGACCCGGAAAAGGTCCGCGCCATTACGGATTTTCCCACCCCTGCTAACCTGACCGACTTGAGGTCCTTCATCGGTCTCGTCAACCAGTTAGCAGAGTTTTCGTCGGACATCTCCGCAGCTGCTCAACCACTTCGCCCCCTGATGAGCCCCAAGAGGACATTCCTGTGGACCCCCGACCACGACAAGTCCTTCCAGCAAGTGAAACAGGCCCTGTCTCGTCCACCTGTCCTCGCCACGTTTGACCCAGCCTTGCCGACAGTTCTGCAGACAGATGCCTCACGCTTGTATGGCGTGGGATACGCCCTACTGCAGGATCATGGTGGAGGGCAGTTCCGGCTCGTCCAGTGTGGCTCGCGTTTCCTCTCTGACACTGAGACGCGCTATGCCACTATTGAGTTGGAGCTGTTGGCTGCGGTTTGGGCGATGTCCAAGTGCAGGTTTTACCTCATAGGCCTGCAATACTTTCACCTAGTGACCGACCATCGCCCGCTTGTCCCGATCCTCAACCACTACACGCTAGACGCTGTTGAGAACCCTCGCCTCCAGCGTCTGAAAGAGAAGCTCTCGGCGTACATCTTCACTGCAGTGTGGCGTGCTGGTAAGGAGCTCTGCATCCCTGATGCCTTATCCCGCTCTCCTGTCAGCCGCCCTACTCCAGAAGACCATGTACTCGACGCCGACCTCGCTCTTTCCGTCAGGACTGTGGTCACTCTCCATGCCGTCCAATCCCTTCGTTCGGACCTGTCACCAGATGACGACAAGGCAATGGAGGACCTTCGAACAGCGGCCCGAGATGACCCTTCCTATGTCCGACTCGTCGAGTGTGTGAGGAATGGATTTCCTAGCAACCGCTACGATCTTCACAACACCCTGCTCCCGTATTGGAAACTCCGCGATGAACTCTACTGCGACGGAGACCTTGTTCTGTACGGAGCACGTGTAGTTGTCCCTGCTGCATCACGTCCCCACGCCTTGGCCCGCCTTCACGACAGTCACCGTGGAGCTGAGGCCACCAAACGACGTGCACGACAGACTGTGTTCTGGCCCGGCATCAACTCCGACATCTCCAATGTTGTCCGTGCGTGTGAGCCCTGCCAAGTATTACAACCCAGCCAGCAGCAGGTACCCTTCATGAGTGACGACAACCCCACCCGCCCCTTTGAGTCTGTGTCGGCCGACTTTTTCTGTGTGTCAGGAAAGTCCTTCCTCGTTATCGTCGACCGTCTCTCTGGTTGGCCGGTTGTCATCAAGTGCGGTAATGACACGACGTCTGCCGCCACCATCAGCAAGTTCCGCCACTACTTCCGTGACGTGGGCGTTCCTGTACGCCTGCGAACCGACGGAGGGCCTCAGTTCACAAGCCGGGACTTTGCTGTGTTCCTTGACCGATGGGGAGTCCGGCATGTGTTGTCATCGCCCCATTACCCGCAGTCCAACGGCCACGCTGAGGCTGCTGTCAAATCCCTGAAGCACCTCATCCTTAAGGTGGCCCCTTCTGGGAACATTGACTGCGAGGCCTTCGACAGGGGTCTTCTTGAACTCCGCAACACACCTAACTACACCGGACGCTCCCCTGCCCAGGTTTTGTATGGACGCCCCCTTCGTTCTTGTGTCCCTGCTCACCCTCAATCCTTCTCCAAGGAGTGGCAGGCCAAGACAGAGGATTGTGATCGCCGAGCCGCCGAACGTGTTCAGGACGTCGTCGCCCGCTACAATGACCACGCCCGTTCTCTCCCCAGGTTGAGTGTCGGCACCCAAGTCCGTGTTCAGGACCCGACCTCCCTACGTTGGGACAAAGTAGGCGTTGTCATGGGTCTCGGCAGGTCACGGGACTACCAGGTGCGGTTACCCAGTGGTCGTGTGTGGTGGAGGAATCGCCGTTTTCTCCGACCCGTAACAATGCCTTCTGCTGGCCCCGCCACCAGTGTTGAGTCCCATACCCTTCCCAGTGATGAAGTCCCTCGACGCTCAGAACGGATCCAAAAGAAAAGGTCCGCTCAAGACTTTGCTATGAGCGTATAGGGGGGAGGGAGGTGTATGTATATTATGTATGCTGGATTATATATCATGTATGTATATTATGTATGTGCTCCATTTATGTATTATTTATTCAGCCTAGCTAGCAGCGTGTGGCAATGTTATTACCATATCCCACACGCTTAATTAATGTGCCTGGCGACGTATGGAAGCTGCTAATGTATCACTTGCCATACGTCGCCTATAGCAGTTGACAAGGAGCCTAGCCAGGGAGACCGCTGCTCTCCTTTGTGTACATACTCTTATCCAGTAAACCGAACCTACAAAACTATACAGGTGTTTGTGTTCTCTCCTGTATATAGAACTTATTATTCAGAACCTAACAACTACCCCTGATCCCTGCACAGAAGAGAGTTGTGCCGACAATGACCTACTTGAACAAAACTGACCACACTAACGAACAATTTGCTAAATTGAAAATATTAAAATTTAAGGATATTAACACACTGCTGTACCCTATTTGTTTATAAATCTATCAATCACTTGATTGGCAATAATTATTCCCAGTTCCGGGATAATCGGAGATACAACTTAGGACACCAAGAGCTAATAAGACCACCGCCCAAGCGCTCCTCTTAGTCGCAGACCTCCATAAAATATCATGGTGTGAAGGTTTGGAACAACTTACCACTACCCATCCGAGCAAAGACGACGCCCCCTTCCCTTAAATCATCTCTTAAGAAATAACTATTGTCTAAGTATTTACATTTTTGTAGTACGTCTATCCTCGATAATCACGGGACCCGATAATCACCAATCTGGCTTATCACGGTATCTTCAATTGCGACCATGTGTTCACTGATCACTGATTGATCTGGGTTATCGTGGAATTATCGTGGGACAGAGGTGGGTCTGCGAGACTCAACGGTAGCAGTGACTGCCAAGAGGTGGCAGCACGGCTCGTAGCGCCAGCTTTGACAGCATTTGTTTCCCAGCACTTTTTTGGTCTGTGTTTGGAGAGGGTTTCCCGTTTCGTGCTTGTTTTTGATGCAATTTGGGTAACTCTTACTTACCCACCACCATGGCACCTGATCTAGCCAAGCGAAGAAGATGTGCGTATTCTCCACCTCTCTAACCACCCCGTCTTTCTGCTTTCTCACTCCATAATCTTAAATTGTGTAACATAATGTGGAAGGAATACAATGTTGTTCATTTTTACTTGCACTCGATTTTGTGGGTAGACATTAGCTGTACAGTTGTGACTGGCAGTGCTACAGCCAGTGTTACCAAACAAACCGATTGACGCATCATCTCCTCACTACTTACAACAATTGTCCCCTCTATTTCCAGCTCCATGATCACCACCCTCACCACCACTACCGCTATTATCACCACGTAAACCATAATTTCAGTGATGGATTTACTTTAGCCAGACCAGATTAGCGGGATATCCACTGCACGATATCCCACCCACTTCCCACCTTCCTTCCTCCCTCCCACACCCACTGGGTTTCACCGACACTGCCTCTCATGCTACTATGAATGTCATTCCTGAAATAATATTGTACAGTACTGTGCATTTTTCCTCTAAATTCTGTGTTTCGATATGTACGGGTTTGCTTATCATTGTAGTTTTCTGGAATCTAGCCCCCCGCCACTATCGAGGATACATGTACCTACTTTATATTCCTACTCTTATTGTACCACCAAAACCACTATATTTATATTGTCATGTAGACAGATAGAAATTACCATTACAATAATTATATATTTGCCGTCAAGACATGATACTGACAGTTTCTGTCCTCGTTTTTAACCTTAATACAACCCCATGTTGCAGTGCTTCCTTATTTATCATATTAATGCATAATTGTCATGGGTTGCGTTAGGCTTACCCACGCAACCAACTCCAAAGTTTGTTTTACTAGAGATAAAACACTCGGCGAGGCATAACTGGGACATATATTTTCCATTAGTGTATGTTAGCCAGCCTTTAGGGGGGATGGGCAGTGAAACAGTGTTGTACTGTTCATCGCTTCACATCCAAAGACCTCATTCTAAGTAGTATCCCCTGGACCATGGCATAGTTAAGACGTCGTCTCCATCCTCTCCCTCCTGAAAGGGGGCGGGACACCACACCACACAGAGTCCTCCACCGCCACTCCGTCCTGTGAACCGTCGTCGACACGATACTAAGCGTGTTAACCTAGGTTGTTATCCCTGTGGAAATATCACGTGTGGATGCCTGGTTGCGACAAGAGCAATCCAGGCTGGCCTATCAAACCTACAGTAAATGGTTACTCAATTCAGGCTTACAGAGTTCTCCTGCACGACACCCATCTACAGTGACCGTGATCGACACGAGACTAAGTGTGTTAACCTAGGCTTGTTATCCCGTGGAAATATCACGTGTGGAAGCCTGGTTGCGACAAAAGCAATCCAGGCTGGTCTGTTGCACCTAAATGGTTAACTCAAGTCACGCTTACCAGTTCTCCTTGCCGCGACAACAGTCTACAGTGACTGTCAGTGACGCGAGACTATGTGTGGTAACCCAAGAGTACTTTTTGTTGTAATGCCCGTGGAAAGAAGTTCTTGTGATGAAGCCTAGTTGTAACAAAAGCAATCCAGGCTGGCAGTAAATGTATCACTTGAAGAATTAAGGCTCTGTTAAGTCATATCCACAGTAGAGTAATTACATGTGTCCCCAAGTTGAAATTCTCTTTTAGAAGATTAATTTTATTACAGCGTGAACGTGAGTGACTCATATACCCATGCAAATTGTAAATCATTGTATGGAAGCTTGACAAATAAATGTAAGTGCATTTATCTGCCCGTATCTGTGATCCTATCTTATTATTACTAAAGATAATGACTGATTGGTTATGACAAAGTATAACCAATAACTTAGATGGATGTTGGAAATTAATGGAATTCATTAAATCATCATTTATCAAGTATAAATCATGGAATGTCGAGTGGTGGAGTGAACTTCTACGTAGATACGCCATAATCTCCTGTTAGTAATCAGTGTGAAGGCATCGAACTCTACGGCAAGAAATAAGAAATACGACATATTATTATCTTTATATAATGTAATCTACTCATATACCACCGATCTACCCAAAACCATGACAATTGGCGCCCGAACAGGGACACAGACCGCGGATAATTGCACTCTTGTCAGCAGTTTGTGCAAACGCGTATATTGTACTACGAAATGATTACTAGTACATATGAGGGAACCCTAAGAAACTTTGAATCTGAAGTTAAAGGTGGAAAATAAAGAAACAGAAGAGGAGTTGTGATGTTTGTCAAAACCAGCGACGGAGAGCGAGTTCTACCTGCACTAGGGTGTGTCAACTTTGTCAACATGTTAAAAATCAAATTTGGTAGTCAAAATATTGTGCCTCTTTATGTCTAAACTTGAGATTAGCAAACAAAAATGAATTGAAATAACCCTCACCTACATCAATTATACCTTAAAGTTTCAAATATCAGTATTTCAACAAATTAATGAGACTTGATTAGAATTATTCACTTGATATTAACTAATCTCATGTAAGCATATGGATTATGGAGTATTTTATGGTTCTATAGCTTGTGTACAATATGCATGTCAGAACATGAACATGAACAGGCTCTCCGTGTGGGACAGTTTAATTCTTGTTTTGACTTGTACCAAGTGTGAGGATAAGGCGCCCGGCTCACTCTCCTTCTAGATATCATAGACGGTGGTTTGCTCTCATTGCACTTGCACCTACTCTACCAGACGAATTCTACATTTTAATTATTGTAAGTAGGGCATATTGATTGTCGCAGTTACTTATATCATTGTATAAAACATTATGTTCTAAGAAATTATTATGTTATTTCTGTTACAGCATTTTTGATAAACAAATTGATATTTTTTGAAACAACAATTGAATTATGAAACATTGAAATATTTTTCTATTTGTCAGATAGTGTGAAGATGTCAAAATTGAAGACAAGAAGTCAGTTGTCAACCCACTTGAGCCTGCTAGTTGGTAAAGGGAAGGAGCTTCCTGTATCAGAACTTCCAACAGTGAGAGACATGCTAAGATTAGGGTTACTCCTTCGAGAAAAAAATGCAAAGGACAGAAGGAACTATACAGATAAAGAACTCATAAATGACATGATAGTCCCTCTTCTGCATCAATGGACAAAAGCTAATGCACTATTCAAACCACCTGTGATTAATCAGTGTCGAACTATTGAGCTAAAACTAACGAAATTATGGCACAAAGCAGTTGAAACATCACTTGGTAAAGGAAACTTGGCCAGGAAAAATGAATTTCTGCACACACTTGATACTCTGTTTGACATTTTGACCTGCAAGTGCTCCATACAATTATGTTCTGAATCCAACTGTTCTCACTCAGGTAAGAGAGAAAATAATTCCCACATTGATTGTGGTTGTCCTCGTGAAAAGAAGATCCCTGTTTTAGAGCTTGAATTTATAAAGGCACAGAGGACAAGGGCAGAAGGCCAAGGAAGTATGCAAATGGGTTCAATAGATTATTCAGAAACAAAGAAGCAGATTGCTAATGCCAAGAAGAGAGAACAAATCCGAGAGAGGGAACAAAAGAAGAAAATGAAGAGTGAAGAAGCCATCCAAAGAGAGGAAGAGCTGTGTCAAGATGTTTATCACTTCTTTGATAGTTCTTCTGATGAACAGGAAGCAACATCAGATGATAGTTCCAAAGAGCCATCTGAACCTTTACCAAAGAAAATGAAATACAACACAAGAAATATTTCAAACATTGCTTTAGCTAGTATTCGCCACCATGCTGGACTTCGTGAGGCTGCAGAAATTGCAACTGCCGCTTGGATAGATGCAGGCCTCATCAGCCGAGAGGATGTATCTTTGGTGATAGATCATAATAAAATTAGAAGAGCACAAGAAAAAATAATGAAGGAAATATCTGATCAGCATGAAAAAGATTTAAGCGAGGGAGGGCTCTCCTGTCTTTTGTTTGATGGAAGAATAGATGACACCAAAGTTTTGCTAGAAGTAGAGGGAATGAACAGAAAGTTTCCAGGTCTCATCAAAGAAGAACACTACTCTGTCTGTTCTGAGCCTGGTGGTCGGTTTTTGTTTCACTTTGCTCCCGAAACTGAAGTAGAAGGGAAGAAACATGCAGAGGTCATTGCTGATCATATTTTATGTTGGGTTCAGGAGAGAGGACTTGGCAGTTCACTGCAGGCTGTTGGTGGAGATTCAACTGCAGTGAACACCGGATGGCAGGGGGGTGTAATGACGCATTTAGAGAAAAAACTAGGAAGAAGACTTGTTTGGATTGTATGTGATTTACATACAGGCGAGCTACCTCTTCGTCATCTCATCCAGGAACTTGATGGTCCTACAAAGAGCAACAACAAGTGGTCAGGTCCCCTTGGCATCATGCTGGATGAAGCAACACAACTAGAAATAAATACAACCTTTCCAAAGGTCGAAGTTGGCCCTCCCCTTCCGGCGTTGTCTGAAGGAGTCATCAAAGATCTCAGCACAGATCAATCCTATGCTTATCGTATTGCACAAGCAATAAGATCAGAAGTGCCTCAGTCATTGGCTCTCTTGGAGATTGGACCTGTCAGTCACAGCCGTTGGTTAACTACAGCTCTTCGTTTCTGCAGGATTTGGATTTCCAAACACGAATTGAAGGGCAAAGTGCTGAAGAATTTGAGGTTAATTGTTGAATTTATTATTGGAGTTTATCTTCCCCAGTGGTTTAGTGTGAAACTTAATCCTATGTGGGTGGATGGGCCCAATCACCTTTTGTTTCAATTGCAGCTAGTAAGAACACAGAGGAAGGTAGTGAGGGACATCGTGTTACCTGTGGCAAGAAGGTCCGCTTGGTATGCTCGATCAGAAGCAGTTTTGCAAGCAATGCTTTGC
This sequence comes from Homarus gammarus, assembly GCA_958450375.1. Taxonomy (NCBI): domain Eukaryota; kingdom Metazoa; phylum Arthropoda; class Malacostraca; order Decapoda; family Nephropidae; genus Homarus; species Homarus gammarus. The sequence goes on from CAUDMG010003759.1 coordinate 206,484, forward strand.
AGTCAATGTACCAATCTCCGAACCGAGGCTGTAGAAGTCATTCTAAAGATTAGAGGAACGCTAATAGATGACGACCAGTTGGGAGACTGTTCGTTTCATTCAAGAAAAGTTCCCCCAATAAACGTCAATGCCACCAAATTGTCAGAATTGGTTGACTTGAGTTTGGAAGTCTTAGAGCCACCATTGACAACAAGTCTAACTAGCCAAGAATTGAGAAACCTTAAAGAGACTCCAATGCAGGTGCCGAAGTGGCCTTCCCACACTCAAAGTGTGGAAAGATGTGTGAAAATGGTCACAGAAGCAGCGGGCCATGTTTACAGCCACGAGAGGCGAGAAGGTTACATCAAAGCACAAATAGCAAGCAGACTACTGATGACAAGAAACCAAAGCAAAGAGAGTATGAAGGCATTGGTTACTTTCAAATAGACTACGGATAATAAAATATAATAATTTGAAACTTGAAACAGTAACATGTGTGCAAACGCTGGTTATGTTATAAATTCACAAATATGTACATTTAAAAATCCATTTGATGTAGGTAGGACTTATCATAAAAAAAAATTTATGCCAGAATATTGTTTTGCATGCTTAAAGACTACAATATATTGCTACCAAATTACTCGATTTTCAATTTAGCCAGTTCACCCCCTAAATTGACACACCCTAACCTGCACCCCTGTGGCCTCTCACAGTGATCCCCGAACCCTTGAGAGGGTGGCGGCGGACATTGTGGTCAGCAAACCCAGTTCCACATCAGCCAACTGATTCAGTACGAGGCGGTGGACTGCACACCCAAGGGTGAGTGACGGGAAGAGTACCTCCACACCTTTGGGGGTCCTCATCAACGGAGGGACCCAGTTCCACCTCAGCCTCCCGATTCACTACGAGGCGGTGGACAGTAAACCCAAGGGTGAGTGATGGACAGATTTACATCCTCATCTTGGTGGACTTCAGCGTGAGGCGGTGGACAGTAGACCCAAGGGTGAGTGATGGGCAGAGTACACCCTCACCTTGGGGGTCCTCAGCGACAGAGGGACCCAGTTCCACATCAGCCGGCTGAAGGAATCCTTCTCTTCACCCACCGGGGGAAGTTCATTCGCCATTGCAGGGCGTGTCTAGGACCTGACCTATGTGTGGGAGTGTCCATATGTTCTGGTCAACTCGAACCTCCACGCATCTGACGACTCTTCAAATGTTATGTAAACCTTTTCACACCTCTCTACATTTAAGAACATAACACGACACCTGTACGAACCTAAACAATGTCTACATACCCTACACTACACAACACGTTGCTGTAACATAAATGTAGCGTGTTTACGCTTAGCATGAACTATTGCCCGGGAATTGTCACCCTCGGCTCGGAGTTTTCCTCCAGCCTGAAAATCTAAAGTAAATGTTGAGGTTTTCCCTCAGTGGCGATTGGCGACTACATCCCGTTGCAGTGTTAGTGTCACACCCACACCACAGTGTGAATGTTGAATTGTGTGTCTGGGCTAGGCATTCTCTTGATTGTATACAGGTGCTGAAATTTTTATTCTCCGAAGAAAAATTTTTCTTAGTAGGGGCGATTGTCATGGGTTGCGTTAGGCTTACCCAGGCAACCAACTCCAAAGTTTGTTTTACCAGAGATAAGACGCCCGGCGAGGCATAACTGGGACATATATTTTCCATTAGTGTATGCTAGCCAGCCTTTAGGGGGGGTGGGCAGTGAAACAGTGTTGTACTGTTCATCGCTTCACACCCAAAAACCTCATTTTAAGTAGTATCCCCTGAACCATGGCATAGTTAAGACGTCGTCTCCATCCTCTCCCTCCTGAAAGGGGGCGGGACACCACACCACACAGAGTCCTCCACCGCCACTCCGTCCTGTGAACCGTCGTCGACACGATACTAAGCGTGTTAACCTAGGTTGTTATCCCTGTGGAAATATCACGTGTGGATGCCTGGTTGCGACAAGAGCAATCCAGGCTGGCCTATCAAACCTACAGTAAATGGTTACTCAATTCAGGCTTACAGAGTTCTCCTGCACGACACCCATCTACAGTGACCGTGATCGACACGAGACTAAGTGTGTTAACCTAGGCTTGTCATCCCGTGGAAATATCACGTGTGGAAGCCTGGTTGCGACAAAAGCAATCCAGGCTGGTCTGTTGCACCTAAATGGTTAATTCAAGTAATGCTTACCAGTTCTCCTTGCCGCGACAACAGTCTACAGTGACTGTCAGTGACGCGAGACTATGTGTGGTAACCCAAGAGTACTTTTTGTTGTAATGCCCGTAGAAAGAAGTTCTTGTGATGAAGCCTAGTTGTAACAAAAGCAATCCAGGCTGGCAGTAAATGTATCACTTGAAGAATTAAGGCTCTGTTAAGTCATACCCACAGTAGAGTAATTACATGTGTCCACAAGTTGAAATTCTCTTTTAGAAGGTTAAATTTACTACAGCGTGAACGTGAGTGACTCATATATCCATGCAAATTGTATATCATTGTATGGAAGCTTGACAAATAAATGTAAGTGCATTTATCTGCCCGTATCTGTGATCCTATCTTATTATTATTAAAGGTAATGACTGATTGGTTATGACAAAGTATAACCAATAACTTAGATGGATGTTGGAAATTAATGGAATTCATTAAATCATCATTTATCAAGTATAAATCATGGAATGTCGAGTGGTGGAGTGAACTTCTACGTAGATACGCTATAATCTCCTGTAAGTAATCAGTTTGAAGGTATCGAACTCTATGGTAAGAAATAAGAAATACGACATATTATTACCTTTATATAATATAATCCACTCATATACTACCGATAAAACTAAAACCATGACAATATTACCTCCACTGTAAAATATGTATATACTTATATTATAAATGTAAACAAATAAAATAAAATAAATAAAATATATAAATAACAAAATGATAATCGTGGTAACATTCTGATATGTTCTTACTAACACCATGTTATGTGTACTATTCCAGATGATACTAAATGTTACTTAATACTTCCTTGAGATAAATGTACAGTATATATCAGGTGCCATTATGAGAGCTTAGGCTCTCAATTGACTTTGCCATGTAAATATTGTTGTTATTATCGACGCTGTATCTGTATTTTTCTGTCTTAATAAACTGTTTCAATATCAATATTAAAAACTACCCTACTCTTCTCCTTCCTTCCCTTAGCCTAACCCACCTTCACCCTTCCCTCACCCTCCCTTGTAACAGCACCTTTGCTTTATATAAATATTCACCCAAATGAATAACGCCAACTTATTCACCGAGTTATTGAACAATGACTCAGTTTTTCAAGATTATTCATGGCTGAGCTTGTAACTATCACAGAGGTCGAGCGTAGGTTAGCTGATGAATCAAAACAGCTAGCTCGCTCCCACGCCTTGTCGTCTCCGCTTTCACACTCAGAGGAGGGAACAGCTCTATACCACTTGATCAGGGAAGAGGACATAACTCAAGTGTTTTCTCTAAGTGTATTCATAACACTTCCCTGGAGAGAATTCATAATTTATTCTCTCAGATTACAACTGTGTATATATTTGCCTCTCCAATAAAGGAAAAACAGCAAGAAGTGTTTACATCAAGCCCTGCCACTTAAAGAGTTCCAGAACTTATTTAAAACCATTAATGTGAAAACAAAATAGCTTTCACACCCTCCCACCCTCACCCTCCTTCACTCTTCTCGTTTACAATGCTTAAGGTCCTTTTGGAGTTTTGGAAATCGTTAGGTTAGGTTAGGTTTGGGATTAGCCCACCCTGGGCACGGGTCACTGACCCACATCGGGATCTGGGAGGCTGTAGCAATGTCATGATTGTTTCCGGCCTGAGTGTTCCTGCCAAGCATGAGCCAATCACAGTGACCTATGAGGGTGAATGCCTTAGGCCTGAATCAATAAGAAAACCTATGAGACGTGGCAGCATAAAGTGGTGGCTCCCCTTTGTGGGCGACGCAGTTTGAAAAAGACAGTCGGGTTTTGGACAGAGTTAAGTGTGGGCGTCTGGGTGTCATCTCCTCACATGGTGAATATATATGAGTACCATTCAGGTTTATCCATTTTCACGAAATATATTGCGATTCATTTGACCCCTGGTTAGCTAGCTAGAAGGATAGGTTATTGTTTTGAAAGTGCAACTGTCCATTTTGAGTAACGTCGTTAATACACACAGAACTGTGATTAGTTCTCAATTCCCTTGTGTATGGACTAGAGTATTGTACTTTCTAAGTGTCTTTGGAGTATGCAGTAATTCAGTGACCCATAAAAAATAACATAGTCCTATTTCCCAGTCATCAGCCTTCCTCTACCTATCTACCTCCTCAGTCCCCCCATGTGTGATGGCCAACTGTAGGCCTCAACAATGACCACAACCTCCTCTTGTTACCCCACCACATTCATTAACATCCCTCATCCAACCGCAAACATAAACAAGAACCTTCCTCACTCAATCCTTTCCTCAATTCTTTCTCCACATCCACCATCTTACGAGTATAACGAACAGAGAAAGAACAGGAAAAAAGAAAATACAAGAAATAAAAGAAGTAAATGTAAATTAAAGTAAATAAAATAATTAAAAGGTAAATATAAAATCTATAATTCTTACAAGTCAAAAATATGATACTACTACTACTACTAATAATAATATAATACTACTACTACTACTACTAATAATAATAATTATAATAATATACTACTACTACTACTACTACTACTACTACTACTACTACTACTACTAATAACAATAATAATAATAATAATAATAATAATAATATATTACTACTACTACTACAACATTTTTTTTTTTTTTTTTTTTTTTTTTTACTACGTGGCCTCCAGCCTCCCCCAATAGCCACACCTTCACCACCATTTAATTACCATAATATTAAATATCCTAATACATAAGTAGCTATCCTATCTGTGTTAAATTAGTTGAGCCGCAGATCTATGCGGCATTCAGTGACTGTAGCCTCATAGTCAATATCTGCAGCAGTTGTCGGAGTTGGGGCAGAAGCTCTCGTTCCCCTGAGGCAGAGCAAAGCCGACCGAAGGAGAGAGAAAGACAGTCGACATCTCATCCAGGCTGTAACACAACTTCTGGGCTGCTGCTTCTGTTCGGAGATCAACTCCGCGAGTCTGGCGTAGAAACATCTTGCACTTGGTCCCATCCCACCAGAGGTTGTGAACACTAGGGGAGTGAAGCTGCCTTGATCAACGTTTCGAATTCTCTCCACATATGCCCTTCTCTTCTCGTTCTCGTTCCGCCTATGTGCAGCATCGAGAGCTAGGTTACGGTGACATGCGGCCATGGGATCAAAAATCCTGATGTCGAAGAAAGCTGGCTGTCCCGGCGTCCAGAATCCTCGAGCACTGACGTCCACACGGGCTTCATTATATTTGTTTGAAGTCCTGTGTTGGAAGATCTCACCGTCCAATGGAAGGAGGGTCGGTTCTACCATGACATCCCGGCAGATTTCCTTCAACATATTTGCTGTGAGATCCCTTACCTCGTCATGCCTCATGCATATGAAGCCCCCCTTCTTGCACACCATGGCGTGATCGCCATCATAGGAAGAGCCACACACGCATTGGGAGGGCAAACCTTTTACTGGCCGACCGTACCTTAGAGCAATGGCATCTGTAAATTCTTGTTTATTAAGACTGAGACTATTTGCCCTTATCGGTAACGTAGTTAACCAGTTCAAGGCGCCCACCTCCTGCGCTATAGCTACTTTTTTTTTCAAATTTTCTGGTACCTGCAGCAATAGCTGCTGCAACTTATCATTTTGGCAGTGCTGTCGATCTGTCGTAATGGACCCACGAATCTTATTTACTTCACTGGTATCCACTTCCCCTGTTGCATTCTGGGCTATTATGTGGTCCGTGAGGGCTGCCGTGAGCTTAAGTGAATTTTGATGTTCAGTGGCAGCAATCTCCTCTGGATTTGTTAGTCCCATTCCTCCCAGTCTTTGTGGAAGTGCAAGAAGTGCTCTTTCTGCTGGGGTTAAGTCAGTGTGTTTCACTAATTTGGGAATGAGCTTGACACTGATAGCTTCTTCCAGAGGGTGGAGGTGGGGTCCGATATCAGGGATAGTACGCATCAGGTAGTTCCAACGATGCTTGACTCCATGGGTGAATGCAGCAAAGGCCGCATGTGGCTCTGTGTTAGCAATTTCAGACTGAGCTTGGATTTCACTAACCCACTCATTCACCTTTCCCGCTACGTACTCAGTCTTGAAGTCCGTAGTGCCAATTACTGCGCCTAGATGTCTTTGGCCGTCCTTAGTTATTTTGACCTCACTTCCACCAAAAACCTCCAATGCCCGTTCATAATGTTCTGGCTTCACGATGAGGAAGGACTTGCTGGCGTTTGGGTGGTACCCTATTTGTGGACCTCGCGATGTTACCAAGTCCCACCATCTTTTGATGCCCTCCACTTTTCCTGCTCCTGTAAGGTCATCAGCATATGCCACTTGTTTGACCCCAGTTGTTTCAAATTTTATTTCTTGTTGGAGCACTGATAGGCCAATTGCATACCTTGCCATTGCAACAGGGTCCCCCTGTGTTGTTCCCTCGGTTGACTGTAAGATGGTATCACCTCTTAGAGCCTTGTTGTTTACTATGTAGAGGTCTGATGGATTCCTATATGAATTTTCAACATACATCGCAAAGCTTGAACACTTGATCTTGATGTTGCGCAGTGCAGCCTTGCGGTTAAGTATGTTGAATGCGTTTGAAGCATCCACCAGGAGAACGGCCTCACAATCACGCTGCTCAAATATCAATCTCATGGCGTGAATGGCAGCCTCCCCGCCAGCCTGGTGGCCAGCACACACTTGTAGGTTCCCTGCTGCTGCCCTGACATCATCCTTTACCACCTCCATTATGCATTTTCCGATGATCCGCCTCAGCACTTCCCCCACCCCTATAGGTCTACATCCTGGTTTCGTTTCCAGAGGAATAAGGCGGCAGGCCGTCAGGGCCTGGAGGTGATGGCAGCAAGAGCATGCAAGCTTTCTTGCAAGGGCGGCAATGGCAGTGCAGAGATCGCTTGCTATAGGGCCAAACTTGTTTGTCCTGAGGATGACTCTCCAACCGTTTGCATCCAGACCTGAAGGGCCGGCTCCTCCTTGAGTCTTCAGTGCCTTTTTCCACACCATCTCTCCTGTTATTTTCTCGAACAGGACAGAATTTGGAGGGATATAGTGACCCTGGAACCTGATGCCTTCGTCTTCGCTTGCAGGGGGATGTTTCTCTTTCAATAGTTTAATGTCTCTCTGTTTATTGGCATCACCCCACCGGAGGATTCCTCTGTGAGAGATCTTACCGCAAGAGACACTTTTCCCACACGCATTTTGTTTCCAAATTTTCTTGCCACGTCATCGGTGTTTTGCTTTCCGTCACCCGTAATTTTTAGTCTCTCCTGCAGTGTTCTTGCTTCACATTGGAGATCATCTAGGGCCCCAGTCTGCCACATTGCTAATCTTCTCTTCATTGCTGCCACATTTTCTTTGTGCTTAGCCTTTGTGTGTGTCCTCTGACAAAAAAAATGTGGTATTATTGCCAGTATTTGAAGAGCTAGAGGGGCGAGGAAGCGGTCCTGAGTGTAATCAGTCATGAAGCGAGTCATCTCCCGAATCATTTCTTTGGTGGCCGCACACTTAGGTGGTTCAAATAAGTTAGCGGGCGACCACTTGACAATTTCTGAGTAGGTTTCTTTGACCCATATGTCTGCATTTTCCATCGACATGCCATTCCACTGAGGTGGCTGTCTCTCATTCTCCTCGTGGACACCTGCTACTAAGGGAGCAGCATTTATTAGTACTACTACTACTACTACTACTACTACTACTACTAATAATAATAATAATGTTATGCCAAGGCATAATTTGGAATTATAATGTTTGTAAACTAAGTTTTTTATTATTTTCTGTCCCAAGCAGCAGTTATTTTGGCAAGTTTAGGGAGATGTTCTTGTATATATTGATGTATTACTTAAGTAAGAATTTTCTACAATGTGTGTGTGTTTCTTAATTTCTTACTGTAGAGTTAGATACCATCACACTGGTTACTTACAGTAGAGTTAGATACCATCACACTGGTTACTTACAGTAGAGTTAGATACCGTCACACTGGTTACTTACCGTAGAGTTAGATACCTTCACACTGGTTACTTACAGGAGAGTTAGATACCTTCACACTGGTTACTTACCGTAGAGTTAGATACCTTCACACGGGTTACTTACAGGAGAGTTAGATACCTTCACACTGGTTACTTACCGTAGAGTTAGATACCTTCACACTGGTTACTTACAGGAGAGTTAGATACCTTCACACTGGTCACTTACCATAGAGTTAGATACCTTCACACTGGTTACTTACCATAGAGTTAGACACTAGGGTGTGTCAATTTAGGGGGTGAACTGGCTAAATTGAAAATCGAGTAATTTGGTAGCAATATATTGTAGTCTTTAAGCATGCAAAACAATATTCTGGCATAAATCTTTTTTTTATAAAAAGTCCTACCTACATCAAATGGATTTTTAAATGTACATATTTGTGAATTGATAACATAACCAGCGTTTGCACACATGTTACTGTTTCAAGTTTCAAATTATTATATTTTATTATCCGTAGTCTATTTGAAAGTAACCAATGCCTTCATACTCTCTTTGCTTTGGTTTCTTGTCATCAGTAGTCTGCTTGCTATTTGTGCTTTGATGTAACCTTCTCGCCTCTCGTGGCTGTAAACATGGCCCGCTGCTTCTGTGACCATTTTCACACATCTTTCCACACTTTGAGTGTGGGAAGGCCACTTCGGCACCTGCATTGGAGTCTCTTTAAGGTTCCCAATTCTTGGCTAGTTAGACTTGTTGTCAATGGTGGCTCTAAGACTTCCAAACTCAAGTCAACCAATTCTGACAATTTGGTGGCATTGACGTTTATTGGGGGAACTTTTCTTGAATGAAACGAACAGTCTCCCAACTGGTCGTCATCTATTAGCGTTCCTCTAATCTTTAGAATGACTTCTACAGCCTCGGTTCGGAGATTGGTACATTGACTGCAAAGCATTGCTTGCAAAACTGCTTCTGATCGAGCATACCAAGCGGACCTTCTTGCCACAGGTAACACGATGTCCCTCACTACCTTCCTCTGTGTTCTTACTAGCTGCAATTGAAACAAAAGGTGATTGGGCCCATCCACCCACATAGGATTAAGTTTCACACTAAACCACTGGGGAAGATAAACTCCAATAATAAATTCAACAATTAACCTCAAATTCTTCAGCACTTTGCCCTTCAATTCGTGTTTGGAAATCCAAATCCTGCAGAAACGAAGAGCTGTAGTTAACCAACGGCTGTGACTGACAGGTCCAATCTCCAAGAGAGCCAATGACTGAGGCACTTCTCCTGATCTTATTGCTTGGGCAATACGATAAGCATAGGATTGATCTGTGCTGAGATCTTTGATGACTCCTTCAGACAACGCCGGAAGGGGAGGGCCAACTTCGACCTTTGGAAAGGTTGTATTTATTTCTAGTTGTGTTGCTTCATCCAGCATGATGCCAAGGGGACCTGACCACTTGTTGTTGCTCTTTGTAGGACCATCAAGTTCCTGGATGAGATGACGAAGAGGTAGCTCGCCTGTATGTAAATCACATACAATCCAAACAAGTCTTCTTCCTAGTTTTTTCTCTAAATGCGTCATTACACCCCCCTGCCATCCGGTGTTCACTGCAGTTGAATCTCCACCAACAGCCTGCAGTGAACTGCCAAGTCCTCTCTCCTGAACCCAACATAAAATATGATCAGCAATGACCTCTGCATGTTTCTTCCCTTCTACTTCAGTTTCGGGAGCAAAGTGAAACAAAAACCGACCACCAGGCTCAGAACAGACAGAGTAGTGTTCTTCTTTGATGAGACCTGGAAACTTTCTGTTCACTCCCTCTACTTCTAGCAAAACTTTTGTGTCATCTATTCTTCCATCAAACAAAAGACAGGAGAGCCCTCCCTCGCTTAAATCTTTTTCATGCTGATCAGATATTTCCTTCATTATTTTTTCTTGTGCTCTTCTAATTTTATTATGATCTATCACCAAAGATACATCCTCTCGGCTGATGAGGCCTGCATCTATCCAAGCGGCAGTTGCAATTTCTGCAGCCTCACGAAGTCCAGCATGGTGGCGAATACTAGCTAAAGCAATGTTTGAAATATTTCTTGTGTTGTATTTCATTTTCTTTGGTAAAGGTTCAGATGGCTCTTTGGAACTATCATCTGATGTTGCTTCCTGTTCATCAGAAGAACTATCAAAGAAGTGATAAACATCTTGACACAGCTCTTCCTCTCTTTGGATGGCTTCTTCACTCTTCATTTTCTTCTTTTGTTCCCTCTCTCGGATTTGTTCTCTCTTCTTGGCATTAGCAATCTGCTTCTTTGTTTCTGAATAATCTATTGAACCCATTTGCATACTTCCTTGGCCTTCTGCCTTTGTCCTCTGTGCCTTTATAAATTCAAGCTCTAAAACAGGGATCTTCTTTTCACGAGGACAACCACAATCAATGTGGGAATTATTTTCTCTCTTACCTGAGTGAGAACATTTGGATTCAGAACATAATTGTATGGAGCACTTGCAGGTCAAAATGTCAAACAGAGTATCAAGTGTGTGCAGAAATTCATTTTTCCTGGCCAAGTTTCCTTTACCAAGTGATGTTTCAACTGCTTTGTGCCATAATTTCGTTAGTTTTAGCTCAATAGTTCGACACTGATTAATCACAGGTGGTTTGAATAGTGCATTAGCTTTTGTCCATTGATGCAGAAGAGGGACTATCATGTCATTTATGAGTTCTTTATCTGTATAGTTCCTTCTGTCCTTTGCATTTTTTTCTCGAAGGAGTAACCCTAATCTTAGCATGTCTCTCACTGTTGGAAGTTCTGATACAGGAAGCTCCTTCCCTTTACCAACTAGCAGGCTCAAGTGGGTTGACAACTGACTTCTTGTCTTCAATTTTGACATCTTCACACTATCTGACAAATAGAAAAATATTTCAATGTTTCATAATTCAATTGTTGTTTCAAAAAATATCAATTTGTTTATCAAAAATGCTGTAACAGAAATAACATAATAATTTCTTAGAACATAATGTTTTATACAATGATATAAGTAACTGCGACAATCAATATGCCCTACTTACAATAATTAAAATGTAGAATTCGTCTGGTAGAGTAGGTGCAAGTGCAATGAGAGCAAACCACCGTCTATGATATCTAGAAGGAGAGTGAGCCGGGCGCCTTATCCTCACACTTGGTACAAGTCAAAACAAGAATTAAACTGTCCCACACGGAGAGCCTGTTCATGTTCATGTTCTGACATGCATATTGTACACAAGCTATAGAACCATAAAATACTCCATAATCCATATGCTTACATGAGATTAGTTAATATCAAGTGAATAATTCTAATCAAGTCTCATTAATTTGTTGAAATACTGATATTTGAAACTTTAAGGTATAATTGATGTAGGTGAGGGTTATTTCAATTCATTTTTGTTTGCTAATCTCAAGTTTAGACATAAAGAGGCACAATATTTTGACTACCAAATTTGATTTTTAACATGTTGACAAAATTGACACACCCTATTAGACACCATCACACTGGTTACTTACTGGAGAGTTAGATACCTTCACACTGGTTACTTACAGGAGAGTTAGATACCTTCACACTGGTTACTTACAGGAGAGTTAGATACCTTCACAATGGTTACTTGCCGTCGAGTTAGATACCTTCACACTGGTTACTTACCGTAGAGTTAGATACCTTCACACTGGTTACTTACAGGAGAGTTAGATACCGTCACACTGGTTACATACCGTAGAGTTAGATACCTTCACACTGGTTACTTACAGGAGAGTTAGATACCTTCACACTGGTTACTTACCGTAGAGTTAGGTACCTTCACACTGGTTACTTACCATAGACTTAGATACCTTCACACTGGTTACTTACCATAGAGTTAGATACCATCACACTGGTTACTTACAGGAGAGTTAGATACCTTCACACTGGTTACTTACCATAGAGCTAGATACCTTCACACTGGTTACTTACCATAGACTTAGATACCTTCACACTGGTTACTTACCATAGAGTTAGATACCATCACACTGGTTACATACCGTAGAATTAGATACCTTCACACTGGCTACTTACAGGAAAGTTAGATACCTTCACACTGGTTACTTACCACAGAGTTAGATACCTTCACACTGGTTACTTACCATAGAGTTAGATACCTTCACACTGGTTACTTACAATAGAATTAGATTCCTTCACACTGATTACTTACAGGAGAGTTAGATGCCTTCACACGGGTTACTTACAGGAGAGTTAGATACCTTCACACTGGTTACTTACCATAGAGTTTGATACCTTCACACTGGTTACTTACAATAGAATTAGATTCCTTCACACTGATTACTTACAGGAGAGTTAGATGCCTTCACATTGGTTACTTACCATAGAGTTAGATACCTTCACACTAGTTAGTTACCGTAGAGTTAGATACCTTCACACTGGTTACTTACAGGAGAGTGAGATATCTTCACACTGGTTACTTACCGGAGAGTTAGATACCTTCACACTGGTTACTTACAGGAGAGTTAGATACCTTCACACTGGTTACTTACCGTAGAGTTAGATGCCTTCACACTGGTTACTTACCATAGAGTTAGATACCTTCACAATGGTTACTTACCGTAGAGATAGATACCTTCACACTGGTTACTTACCGTAGATTTAGATACCGTCACACTGGTTACTTACCGTATAGTTAGATGCCTTCACACTGGTTACTTACCATAGAGTTAGCTACCTTCACAATGGTTACTTACAGGAGATTATGGTGTATCTGTGTAGAAAGTCACTCCACCACCCGACATTCATAAATGATAATTTGCGAATTTCATTAATTTCCAACATCCATCTAAGTTATTAGTTATTCGTTTTCATAACCAATCAGTCATTTCCTTAAATAATAATAACAAGTGATCGTGGGTACTTCGTGCCCGGTGGCGGGTCCGGTGGAACGGTTTACTAAAGCGGGAAAGTTCAAATGCTCGTGCGAGGCTAGCGTAAATAAAATGGTTAATTAATGCCTTCTTAAAGAAACCTTCGAAATGGGACCAGCTTTGTTCCACTCTACGAGTTTTTTGTGATTTTTCCACCAAGTTTGATGAAAACGTTTGTGCCGTTTCAGCTGCCCAGAAGAGACACACAGACACCCGGCGATTCCTATACTATATGAGATAATCATGGTCGTGGTTGTTATAATCATGGTCGTGGTTGTTATAATCATGGTCGTGGTTGTTATAATCATGGTCGTGGTTATTATAATCATGGTCGTGGTTTTTATAATCATGGTCGTGGTTATTATAATCATGGTCGTGGTTGTTATAATCATGGTCGTGGTTGTTATAATCATGGTCGTGGTTGTTATAATTATGGTCGTGGTTGTTATAATCATGGTCGTGGTTGTTATAATCATGGTCGTGGTTGTTATAATCATGGTCGTGGTTATTATAATCATGGTCGTGGTTGTTGTAATCATGGTCGTGGTTATGATCATAATCGTGAATGTTATAATTATGGTCGTGGTTGTTATAATCATGGCCGTGGTTGTTATAATCATGGTCGTGGCTGGTATAATCATGGTCGGGTTTGTTATAATCATAGTCGTGGTTGTTATAATCATTGTCGTGGTTGTTATAATCATGATCGTGGTTGTTACAATCATAATCGTGGTTGTTATAATCATGGTCGTGGTTAAGATCATGGTTGTAGTTGTTATAATCATCGTCGAGGTTGTTATAATCATATTCGTGGTTGTTATAATCATGGTTGTGGGTGTTATAATCATGGTCGCGGTTGTTATAGTTATGGTCGTGGTTGTTACAATCATAGTCGTGGTTGTTATAATCATGATCGTGGTTGTTACAATCATAATCGTGGTTGTTATAATCATTGTCGTAGTTATGATCATATTCTTTGTTGTTATAATCATTGTCGTGGTTATGATCATGGTCGTAGTTTTTATAATCATGGTCGCGGTTGTTATAGTTATGGTCGTGGTTGTTACAATCATAGTCGTGGTTGTTATAATCATGGTCGTGGTTATGATCACGGTCGTAGTTGTTAGAATCATGGTCGTGGGTGTTATAATCATCGTCGTGGTTGTTATAATCATAGTCGTGGTTGTTATAATCATGGTCGTGGTTGTTATAATCATAGTCGTAGTTGTTATAATTATGGTCGTGGTTGTTATAATCAAGGTCGTGGTTGTTATAATCATGGGCGTGGTTGTTATAATCATGGTCGTGGTTGTTATAATCATAGTCGTGGTTGTTATAATCATGGTTGTGAGTGTTATAATCATGGTCGTGGTTGTTATAATCATAGTCGTGGTTGTTTTATTCATGTTTTTGGTTGTTATATTATTCATGGTCGTGCTTGTTATAATCATAGTCGTGGTTGTTATAATCATGGTCGTGAGTGTTATAATCATGGTCGTGGTTTTTATAATCATATTCGTTGTTGTTATAATCATGGTCGTGGTTGTTATATTCATGGTCGTGCTTGTTATAATCAAAGTCGTGGTTGTTATAATCATAGTTGTGGTTGTTATAATCATAGTTGTGGTTGTTATAATCAAAGTCGTGGTTGCTATATTCATGTTTTTGGTTGTTATATTATTCATGGTCGTGCTTGTTATAATCATAGTCGTGGTTGTTATAATCATGGTCGTGAGTGTTATAATCATGGTCGTGGTTGTTATAATCATATTCGTTGTAGTTATAATCATAGTCGTGGTTGTTATAATCTTGGTCGTGATTGTTATAATTATACTCGTGGTTGTTATAATAAGGGTCGTCGTTCTTATAATCATAGTCGTGGTTATTGTAATCATAGTCGTGGTTGTTATAATCATATTCGTGGTTGATATAATCATGGTCGTGGTTGTTATAATCATAGTCGTGGTTGTTATAATTATGGTAATGCTTGTTATAATCATGGTCGTGGTTGTTATAATCATGGACATGGTTGTTATAATCATCGTCGTGGTTGTTATAATCATGGTCGTGGTTGTTTCAATCAGAGTCGTGGTTGCTATAATCATGGTCGTGGTTATGATCATGGTCGTAGTTGTTATAATCATGGTCGTGGGTGTTATAATCATAGTCGTGGTTGTTATAATCAAGGTCGTGGTTGTTATAATCATGGTCGTGGTTGTTATAATCATGGTTGTGGTTGTTATAATCATAGTCGTGGTTGTTATAATCATAGTAGTGATTGTTGTAATCCTAGTTGTGGTTGTTATAATCATTGTCGTGGTTGTTTTATTCATGGTTGTGCTTGTTATAGTCATAGTCGTGGTTATTATAATCATGGTCGTGGTTGTTATAATCATAGTCGTGGCTGTTATAATCATGGTCGTGGTTGTTATAATCATAGTCGTGATTGCTGTGATCATAGTCGTGGTTGTTATAATCATAGTCGTGGTTGTTATATTCATCGTCGTGGTTGTTATAATCATATTTGTTGTTGTTATAATTATGGTCGTGGTTGTTATAATCATGGACGTGGTTGTTATAATCAGAGTCGTCGTTGTTTTAATCATGGTCGTGGTTGTTATAATCATAGTCGTGGATGTTATAATCATGGTCGTGGTTGTCATAATCATAGTCGAGGTTGTTATAATCAAGGTCGTGGTTGTTATAATCTTGGTCGGGGTTGTTATCTTCATGGCCGTGGTTCTGATAATCATAGTAGTGGTTGTTATAATCGTGGTCGTGGTTGTTATTATAATGGACGTGGTTGTTATAATCATGGTCGTGGTTGTTATAATTATAGTCGTGGTTTTTATAATCATTGTCGTGGTTATGATCATAGTCGTGGTTGTTATAATCATTGTCTTGGTTGTCATAATCATGGTCGTGGTTGTTATAATCATAGTCATGGTTGTTATAATCATGGTCGTGGTTGTTATAATCAAGGTCGTGGTTGTTATAATCTTAGTCGTGGTTGTTATATTCATGGTCGTGGTTGTTATAATCATGGTTGTGGTTGTTATAATCCTAGTTGTGGTTGTTATAATCATGGTCGTGGTTGTTATATTCATGGTCGTGGTTGTTATAATCATAGTCGTGGTTGTTATAATCATGGTCTTGAGTGTTATAATCATGGTCGTGGTTGTTATTGTAATGAGACAAAACTCACAAGAAGAAGATTACATATAGGTAGAATATTGATAGTATAAGAGTATAAAGAGAGGAAGACTTTGGTAGCGTGGCCGTGATAGTTATTTACACTGTCAGTACACTTATCGTATCTTATATGTCAATACACATCTATTACGTTCTTGAAGGCGACTTCTCAAACACAGCTTCGTTACAACTCTTTATGAATTACGAGCATGACATGGACACATTAATAACATCTTCTATTGAAGTTACTAGGACCTTATTACGTTACTAGACACTGATTCTCGGACACGAACATGAAATGAATACACTTCCCTCATAAGTTTCTCATCCCGTGGAAAGCTCTGACAAACACTCACGTGACCTAGGGGAGGCCTAGCAGGGAGACTGCTTAGCTGGAACACTGGTGTCGGGAGGGCGACTGCTTAGCTGGGACACTGGTGTCGGGAGGGCGACTGCTTAGCTGGGACACTGGAGGGAAGTCGGGGAGGGAAGTCCTGCTTCACTCTCCTCCAGTGAGCGGGACTCGGCTGTGGTGGACCTCCTCCTCCGATCCCTGTGTGTCTCTCTCTCTCACTCTGTCTCCGGGTATCTCTCTCTGCCAAAGACTCTGAGGGAGGACTAGGACGTCCTATATATTGGGATGCGAGCCGTCAGGTTCAGCTGGCCGGGGGGGGGGGGGGGGGCGGCGAAGGGTCTCCTTACATTTGACCTCGCCAATGTGAGGTCAGGTCTGGACTTTTCAGAACTATCTGGGAAAGTCATCAGGTGGGGCCGTGTGTATATTGGGAGAGCAACCGTGAGAGTTCCCCTACACTTGACCTCCCTAATGTCGGGTCAGACTGGAGTTTCTGAGATGTAAGGAGAAGTCATCAGGTGGGGCCGTGTGACACGAGAGGCCCTGGTTGATTTGTGGCCCCTTGAGTTGGGCTCCGAGGGTTACATTTGACCTGGCTAATGTGAGGTCAGGTCCGGCCTTTGTTCAGAGAGTAGGTTATTGTATCTTGGAAGAGAGTCGGCTGGTGCCTTCTTACATGTCTGTTGTGGTGACATGTCACATGGGAGGGGAGCTAGTTGATTTGCAACCCCCGGTCCACCGTGAGAGCCACCCTACACTTTTGACCTGGCTAATGTCGGGTCAAGTCTGGCTTTCCTCGCGATGTAAGCTGTGGTCTGACAACCCATCACTACATTATAATCATATTCGTTGTTGTTATAATAATGGTCGTGGTTGTTATAATCATGGTCGTTGTTGCTATAATCATAGTCGTGGTTGTTATAATCATGGTCGTGGTTGTTATAATCATATTCGTTGTTGTTTTATTCATGGTCGTGCTTGTTATAATCATGGTCGTGGTTGTTATAATCATAGTCGTGGTTGTTATAATCATGGTCGTGGTTGTTATAATCATGGTCGTGGTTGTATAATCATGGTCGTGGTTGTTATAATCATAGTCCTGGTTGTTATAATCAAGGTCGTGGTTGTTATAATCATGGTTGTGGTTGTTATAATCATGGTCGTGATTGTTATAATCATGGTTGTGGTTGTTATAATCATGGTCGTGGTTGTTATAATCATGGTCTTGGTTGTTATAATCATGGTCGTGGTTGTTATAATCATAGTCGTGGTTGTTATAATCAAGGTCGTGGTTGTTATAATCTTAGTCGTGGTTGTTATATTCATGGTCGTGGTTGTTATAATCATGGTCGTGGTTGTTATAATCATGGTCGTGGTTGTTATAATCATGGTCGTGGTTGTTATAATCATAGTCGTGGTTGTTATAATCACGGTCGTGGTTGTTATAATCAAGGTCGTGGTTGTTATAATCTTAGTCGTGGTTGTTATATTCATGGTCGTGGTTGTTATAATCATGGTCGTGGTTGTTATAATCATGGTTGTGGTTGTTATAATCATGGTTGTGGTTGTTATAATCATGGTCGTGGTTGTTATAATCATGGTCGTGGTTGTTATAATCATGGTCGTGGTTGTTATAATCATGGTCGTGGTTGTTATAATCATTGTCCTGGTTGTTATAATCATGGTCGTGGTTGTTATAATCATGGTCCTGGTTGTTATAATCATGGTCGTGGTTGTTATAATCATGGTTGTGGTTGTTATAATCATGGTCGTGGTTGTTATAATCATGGTCGTGGTTGTTATAATCATGGTCGTGGTTGTTATAATCATGGTCGTGGTTGTTATAATCATGGTCGTTGTTGTTATAATCATAGTCGTGGTTGTTATAATCAAGGTCGTGGTTGTTATAATCTTAGTCGTGGTTGTTATATTCATGGTCGTGGTTGTTATAATCATGGTCGTGGTTGTTATAATCATGGTTGTGGTTGTTATAATCATGGTCGTGGTTATTATAATCATGGTCGTGGTTGTTATAATCATAGTCGTGGTTGTTATAATCATGGTCGTGGTTGTTATAATCAAGGTCGTGGTTGTTATAATCTTAGTCGTGGTTGTTATATTTGTATGTATATTATGTATGCTGGATTATATATCATGTATGTATATTATGTATGTGCTCCATTTATGTATTATTTATTCAGCCTAGCTAGCAGCGTGTGGCAATGTTATTACCATATCCCACACGCTTAATTAATGTGCCTGGCGACGTATGGAAGCTGCTAATGTATCACTTGCCATACGTCGCCTATAGCAGTTGACCGGGAGCCTAGTCAAGAGAGAGTGCTGCTCTCCTTTGTGTACATACTCTTATCCAGTAAACCGAACCTACAAAACTATACAGGTGTTTGTGTTCTCTCCTGTATATAGAACTTATTATTCAGAACCTAACAATATTCATGGTCGTGGTTGTTATAATCATGGTCATGGTTGTTATATTCATGTTTTTGGTTGTTATATTATTCATGGTCGTGCTTGTTATAATCATAGTCGTGGTTGTTATAATCATGGTCGTGAGTGTTATAATCATGGTCATGGTTGTTATAATCATATTCGTTGTTGTTATAATCATAGTCGTGGTTGTTATAATCTTGGTCGTGATTGTTATAATTATACTCGTGGTTGTTATAATAAGGGTCGTCGTTCTTATAATCATAGTCGTGGTTGTTGTAATCATAGTCGTGGTTGTTATAATCATGGTCGTGGTTGTTATAATCATAGTCGTGGTTGTTATAATCATGGTCGTGGTTGTTATAATCATGGTCGTGGTTGTTATAATCATGGTCGTGGTTGTTATAATCATGGTCGTGGTTGTTATAATCATGGTCCTGGTTATTATAATCATGGTCGTGGTTGTTATAATCATGGTTGTGGTTGTTATAATCATGGTTGTGGTTGTTATAATCATGGTCGTGGCTGTTATGATCATGGTCGTGGTTGTTATAATCATGGTCGTGGTTGTTATAATCATGATCCTGGTTGTTATAATCATGGTCCTGGTTGTTATAATCATGGTCGTGGTTGTTATAATCATGGTCCTGGTTGTTATAATCATGGTCCTGGTTGTTATAATCATGGTCGTGGTTGTTATAATCATGGTCGTGGTTGTTATAATCATGATCCTTGTTGTTATAATCATGGTCCTGGTTGTTATAATCATGGTCGTGGTTGTTATAATCATGGTCGTGGTTGTTATAATCATGGTCGTGGTTGTCATAATCATGGTTGTGGTTGTTATAATCATGGTCGTGGTTGTAATAATCATGGTCGTGGTTGTTATAATCATGATCCTGGTTGTTATAATCATGGTCCTGGTTGTTATAATCATGGTCGTGGTTGTTATAATCATGGTCGTGGTTGTTATAATCATGGTCGTGGTTGTTATAATCATGGTCGTGGTTGTTATAATCATGGTCGTGGTTGTTATAATCATGGTTCTGGTTGTTATAATCATGGTCCTGGTTGTTATAATCATGGTCCTGGTTGTTATAATCATGGTCCTGGTTGTTTTAATCATGGTCCTGGTTGTCATAATCATCGTCCTGGTTGTTATAATCATGGTCGTGGTCGTGATACCTACAGTATCTAGTATACTATAAGAAGGAATAGAATAAACATTAGAATAATTAGTTAATGAAATATTCGCCATAAGGAGAGGTTAAAATCATAAAAAAAAAAATATTATGAATCACCGATGATCATTCCGAGATAAATTATATTATGAAGAGAAGTGACCTTGATTCTGGTTAGATTAGTCACCATCTGCTTAAGTCATCACCTGTGTTAAGTCATCATAGTCATCATGTGAACCAGTCAGTCAGCTGTCTGTCTGTCCTGTTAGTTGCCATATTGTCTATTTGTGCATGTATGACTCTGTCTATATTTGTTAACCTACTGTCTGTTTCACTGTCTGTATTCACCCTGTGTCTATTGTAGTCATCTTCTCCATGCATTCCTGTTATTATCTTTTTATCTCTTTTCCTTTTCCATGTACAGTCACCCACAGGAATAAGTATACACTGTAGCTGTAAGGTCGTCTGGTAATGTTGAAACTGCGCATCCAGACGCATGATGATATTCAGCTCCCCCCCCCCCCCCCCCACCTGTTATCTCTAACTATTTTGTTTCCCTTCTTTTTCTTCTATTTACTCATCTTCCTTCCTTTGCTAATCCAAACAACATTACAAAAAGTAGGCTAAGAAAAATGTGAGGGGAGGAGGAGGGAGCCCTACGATAACTGCGATAACTGCAATCGTGGGCTGACAACGTCCAGTGAATGAGGGTGCGCCAAGTCCGTAGACTTGCGTCATTTTCCAGCGTAAATAAAATGGTTATGTAATGGCTTCCTAAAGAAACCATCGATATGGGACCGGGTTTGTGCCACTGTACGAATGATTTGCGATTTTTCCACCAAGTTTGATGAAAAACGATTGTGCCGTTTCGGCTGCCCAGAGAACGACACACACACCCACACACACGCCTAGTCCTATAGTATATTAGATATTAGATAAAGGGATCTCAGATACGGACAGATATTTGCACTTACATTTACTTGATAAGCTTCCATACAATGATTTATAATTTGCATGGATATATGAGTCACTCACATTCACGTTGTAATAAAATTAATCTTGTAAAGAGGGAATTTCCAACCTGGGGACTTATGTGATTACTCTACAGAGCCTCAATTCGTCAAGTGATTCATTCACTACCAGCCTGGATCGCTCTTGTGGCAACCAAGCTTTCACACGTGATCTATCCAAGGGGAATAACAAAACCTTGGGGTTGGCAAATATACTGTAGTATCGTGTCACTGACGGTCGTTGTAGAGGTTGTAGACGGTGTCACGCAGGAGAACTAATAAGGTGACCTGTGTTTGGCACACACAGTTTCTTTTCACTGACAGTCCACAAGACAGTGTAGTGGCAAAGGACTATGTGTAACCCATGGTCTAGGGGCCTACTGGCTAAAATGTAGTTTTCGGGCCTGAGACACGATGAACAATACAACACTGTCTCAGTCCCCCGCCCCCCCCCCCCCCCAAGACTGGCTCACATACCCACTAATGAAATGGTGATGACGGAGTCACAGCTCGCCTGGTGTCTTATCTCCCGTAAAACAAACACTAGAGTTGGGTTGCATGGGTAAACCCAACGCAACCTATGGCTATCATTTTTGTTACGATTTACTTCCTATTGTAAGCCTCGATCAGATTAGAACAGACTAGAACTTCCCAGACCTCTCTGGGTTGTTCCAGGATAGTCTGACGAGACGTATATAAACACCACCAAGCAGGCTAGGAGTCAGTCAGCCAGCCTTCGCAGTGATGGGACCCCTCACCGCTAACCAGCCAGCCTTTGTTATCCAACTGTTGACGACAGGACCGAAACCGACACTCACATTTAACAAGTGAACACAGAATCTTCTCTGGAGGATTCACTAGAGGGAACACCCTAACTGTGTCATCCCGACTGCTCTGGGAGTACTCCCAGACAAGTGCGGCGCAGTTTGGCCAGCAGCACCAAACGACCGAACGACCGTCACCGGACTACCCCACTAGCGATCAGGATTGTCAACACTAGCTAGCTAGTCCACCCTACAGGCAGTGTGAGTGACCCACACTCCTGCTGGAGGGCAGCTATAGTGTGGCGGTCTTGACGTGGTTTGGGGTCTATCTCTACAACTAAATCTTTCTTTTTCTTCGTTCTGGCCTGGGGACCTACACCCTCATAGGTGTATTCGTCTTCGGGTCCCCCCTGTAGCTGTTCACCTCCCTCCCAGGAGTTAGTGAACACTGGAGGGGGACAGGAACAGAACCTATCCCTCCGCCAAGCCTTCCTGGGTAACCGTGATCGTGCGGGTCCACCGAGGAAGGGGGTCGCATTCCTGAATCCTTAACCCCCTGAATAGGTACACTAGCTCACACCTATAAGTGAGCAAATAAAAACACTAGGAAAGTAGGCTCCCCTAACGGGACTTCTGGGAGAGAGACATTGGAACCACCCCACGACCACTCGACCATCAAGCGGCGGTGGGGGGAGTGTTGAAATTCCTTTATTAGGTTACTCTCCTGGAATAGGTAGGACACAAGCTTCGCCCCACGTAACGGTGGCCTTACCCACCACTGGACGGATGGGAAAAAAGACGACCCAAGCATGACAAAGACAACGAGTAACAGGATTCGGGTACGCTCCCTCCGCGGGGGCGTATCCGAAAAACGCAAAGAAGAACTTGGCACTATCTTATGTGTCCACCTCAACATCAAATTCGCGGCCCTCATAGAAGCAAGAGACTCATACATAGTTCTCTGCTTAGAAGAAAAGATGTCGACCTTATGCTTGCCACAGATGCTGTCAAAAAACTGAAGAGGGAGAAATTTGAAATAGTTGTACCACCCCAAGTAAAAGAGAGGAAATCCGTCGTAATGAAGAGGGTGGACAAGTTCATCACGCAGAAGACACCAAGCGACATCGTAAATGAAATAGAAGAGAAAAACACCTGGGCAAAAGTGGAGGAGGTAGTGTTGATGCCAAATGCACCAACTATGATAAAGATCAGATTCACTGAGATCTCCATGGCTCAGAAGGCGATGGAAAGTGGTATAAGCATATCACAATACCATATACCCGAAACACCAAATAGAAAAGGAAGAATTTTACCCAATAACACCATGCTGGACATGCTATAAAGGACAAGAAGTACTGCTCTGAATGTGCGGCGGAGGGCCACACATTCAGAGACTGCACAGACAAGGATAAGCCAAAATGCCTAAACTGCAAAGAGGATCACCGGACACTGGCAGCCCGGTGCCCCACAAGAAAAGAAACAATAAAAGAACTAAAAGAGAAAGAAAAGGCCAATAAGAAAATGGAACAAGACCTATGCAGCCATTGCAAAACTTCAGTACACACAAAAAAGGCCCTGGAAAAATCAAAAGAAGTGCAACCAACTCAAGCCACCTACCTCAAACTTAACGAAGGCCTCCCATTCACAATTCTAACAGCAATAATACACGCACACGTCAACAACGTTGCCAAACCAGGAACCTTCGGGAAAACCATAAAAGAGATGTTCGCTGCAAACAATCTACCGCATGTGAACTTTCCAGACGACGCTCCATCGACAGAGATATTTAAAATTATAACAGAAAGCAGCCTGGGAATAGAAAAAACTCAGGGCAACCGCACCAGAAAACAACGGATAAGAGAGGAACCAAAACGCAAGCATCAAATTTAGAACAGAAAAGTGAGGAGAGGGTAATGGGGACAGATACCGAGGACTGACTAAACAGATCATACCCTCAAGTAATCATTACAACAGACAAGCAACAGATACAAAAAAACGGACTCAACAAAACCAAAGGCACGGAAGGAGATCACCACTGGCCACCGAGCCCCACCATCATCACCAACTAAATCTCAGAAGACTCCTGACTACGGCGAGAATATCGGCATCCGATTTTTTTCCGTCAACTCACAACCGATAATCCCTAACGAAAAACTTATACAAGAAATACAAGAAGGCAACATAAAATACACATTTAGGGACAATAGAGTGGATTGATTGATTGATACGTTTATTGAGATACAAAAAACATTCGTACATCTCAAAGGGATGAAGTGACATAAGTCATCCCCACCCCAGTCCAGGAATGTCCCTCTCAGGACTCACATAAATCCCAAATATTTCACAGTTATATTCTAGATGCAAAATTTCTATATTTCTTTAGTATTTCATCTATTTTCCTATTTTTAAACAACCACTCTATTTGCATGAGGACATTATTTATATGGGCATTTCTATATACATTAAGCAATGGGCATTCCAGTATATAATGTGGCAGGGAGTGGGATCTGGATGTTCTACAAACTCTACATTCTTTATCCTGTTCACTTCTCTCAGCTCCAAGTTCCCAATAATATTTATATCCTAATCTTAACCTCATATACACTGAATCATTCAACCTACTCCTATCTTTCCCATATGTAAATTTTGTGTTCATGAGAACATGATGGTAATGTTTCATTGTTTCACTTTTCTCGTATATTTCATTCCTTTTGAAATTATCTTCTATTGATTGTAGTTTCCGTAATTTGCTCCTTAATTGTTTCAAGGTTTTAGAACATATTATGTCGATCTCGGCCTTTTCCGTGGCTCTTTTTGCTATTATATCTACTGCTTCATTAAGACCAATGCCTACATGTGAAGGGACCCATACAAATTGAACATTATGGCCATTTTTCCTTATTGTATTTACTAATTTTCTACATGAACCAATAATGTGTTCAAAGACTGGACTCCCACTGTTCAAAGAATCCAAAGCTGCCCTACTATCAACAAAAAAATATGCATCTTTATACATATTTACAACATTTTCCAATCCTACTAACATTGCATATAACTCAGCTTGAGTTGATTATATAAAACTGCTCAACCGAAGTCCAATTTTGATGTCATTATTTCCTTGTTCTGTGTACCGTCTTATAAGGATCCCACACCCTGCCCTGCCACTTGACATAACTGAACCGTCACAATATACATGCAATGTGTTTATTTTAGACAAATTACTAATCTTATTCCTATATAAAGACCTTAACTGACCTGTTTCATGTAATGATTTCTTCATTGTGAGAGGCACTATGTCTAAATCTACTTCTCGTTCTTCCCAGGGTGGATTCTTACAACTCTTCTGAACAGCTGTACACCAGTATACCAGATTACATTTTTTAATAATATTTACTAATCCATTCATGTATCCTCTCTTGCCTTGCCTGCAGAAGGTCCTTTTATCTTTTAAACCATCATTTATATCTTGTACAAATTTACCCCCACTGTTCCCTCTCATTAATCGAACTGCTGCAACTGTATTAATTTCATTGACCCTCTGTGAAATGCTCTGTAACCCTAGTTCCATTTTCATTATCTCAAACATTTCATTCTTTTGACACCCTAAAATTATTCTCATTGCTTCATTTTGCATGATCTCAAGCTTCCGTAGCCTTCCTTCACCAGTACAAGAGAGGACAGGTGCTGCATAGTCTATAAGTGATCTGATGGTAGAAATATACATCATTCTCAGTATGGGTACCCCAGCACCTTTACCACAACATGCTAGAGCATTCAAGGGCTGTAATCTTGCTCTACATTGAGTGAGGACATGATATATTTCTGCCTCTTTACTTTCACAAGTAAAGCCAATATACATTCCTAAATATTTATACTTTGACACTTTCTCAACAATTTTTCCATTTAGAAAAACGGATTCAGTTCCTCTTCCTTTACATTCACACTTGGTTTTTTCTTCATTGATAACTAAGCCCATCTTTTGAGAAAGAACACTAAAATTATTTAATGCAATCTGCAAATTTTATACAGAGTTTCCTTGAAATAAGATGTCATCTGCATAAATGATGGTTACAACATTGGACTCAATACTCCCCCTTGGGGAGTGCCTAGTTCAAGTGCTCTTTCCTCAGACAAACATCCCTGATACCATACACAGATTCTCCTTCCATGCAAGTAGTCACCTATCCAGTGTAACAACTTTCCTGATACCCCTAGAGCAGCCAGTTCATTCATAACTACTTCACTGTGAGCTTTATCAAATGCTCCTTGTAAATCCACAAAAACTCTACATCTGTCTGCATCTTTTGATAAACATTTTATAACACAGTCTGAGGTACATTTCCCTTCCAAAAAACCAAATAACTTACAAGATAGATTTTCTCCCACAATATATACAAGCCTATTTAATAATACTCTCTCCATCATCTTGGAAAAACAAGATGTTAAAGACACTGGCCTGTATCCACCAGTTGCCTTAGGGACAGGAATAACTATCGCTTTCTTCCATTCTGTTGGTAATCTACCCTCTGTATACCTCATGTTGAATAAATCTAATAATGGACTATTTTCCATACCAACTAAGCAGTTCAAAATTTCATAAGTCACACCATCTTCGCCTGGTGCTGTAGATTTTCCTTTTTAACAGCATTTGGTAACTCATCTTGAGTAATATCTACACATGTTACATCACAAATATTTAGAGCTGATGAAATAAATCTTCTTCTTTCATTTTTCCACTCATCTAACGCTTCTATTGTCCTGTTAGGCAGGGAGGCAACACTAACTGCTTTAGCCCACCTGTCAACCAGTTTATTAGCTTCTTCCTCTGGATGAGGATGACTAATAAAATTACTCCTTTTTCCTCTAATTTTGTTAATATCCTGCCATATTTCTTTGAGATTTTTACTCTCCCTAATGTGCTGTGGAAAGTCTTGCCAATATTTCTCCCTTGCCTCCTCCTAGCCTGCCTACATATTTTGGCTATATCCGTGAAGATTTCCCTATCTTCTTCTCTTCTACCATTCTTTACCCAATCTTTATGTGCTGCCCTTAACATTTGTGTCCATCCCTTCAACATTTTGTCATTGGTGTAGCAGTGTTTCCTAGCCCCATGTGTCTTATCATTTATCTTTTTCTGTGTTGACTTAGTTAAATATCTTTCTATCTCCCCAACTAAGTCATTATAAAAGCTATCCATACAGGCTGGTGTATAATTTCTGTACCATTTCTCTATATTTTGGGTAAACACTTCTGTGTCAGCCTTGTTTAGTTTCAATCTCTTCCTCCTATATCTCACCTGTCTCTTCCCTAATGGTAATTGAACATACACAACAAAAGGGTCACTGACTAGCTCCCTTATTATCTCACATTCTCCCTGGACTCCCTGACTGCTTATCATGCAAGCATAGTCTAACCTTCCTCCTTTAATATGAGTCACTTCCTCATTTCCTAACAAGTAAGCATCTGGGTGATCTTGTAAAAATTGCCAAAATTTTATACCATTACAATTAATTCTCCCCATTGTTTCGAGTCTTGGATGTCGAGCATTAAAATCTTCTACAGCCAAAGTTGAGTCCAAAAACATGCAATCTGGTAAGAAGTTGAGGTCAAAACAGCCTCCAGAAATATACATATTTGCTATGTTCAATTCTCCTTCCTTCAAATATAACTTTATACAGACACTTTCTATTCCTTGTACTCTACTCGGGCTTCCAACTAGTTCTGCTGGTATGAAATTCTTAATGTATGTTGAGACCCCTCTTATACCTTCACCCGAATAGAGATCAAATCCCTTATATCCAGACAGTTTAAGCAGGTCGCCTTTCCTGTCCTCAGTCTCTTGAAGGGTAATTATGTCAATATTATTTTTAAGGGTATAGTAATGTACATTAGGGTTGCTCATTTTTTCACACTTTTTTAAAATTGTGGGTGGGGGTGTTTTTTCCCATTATTTTGTTACTCCTGAATTCATTGGTGCCAGAATTAATGAAATCCAACATGTTCTAGGGGTCGCGAATCCAAATATAAAAAATTAATTTTTGCGAAAAAACGTCAAAACTAAAGCTTTTTCTCTTATAGATCAGCAATCGCGCTGCTTTTCACTACTTAACCCTAATGGCTGGCTAGAGCAGCTATTCAGCTTTCCATTGACACCTAATTCGATTGCATGCACCTCTTATTTGACCTTCTAAGTCAGGTCAAAGGCTGTAGCCTACCTGGTTTAACGGAGTTATAAATTCACTAGGTTCACATTGGCAGCTTTAAAACCCTGCGCTTCTTTGCAGTGTTTTGACATGTGTTGTGTTGTTGTTGGTACTGTGGTGTTATTTTATAATTTACTCAAATCTGCTATATAGTGTGGCAGTAAATTTATGGTTATCTATTTATGTTGTATTTTCTACAGGTGATTAAATTGCTCTTATGTGACCCTATTTTGTTTGCCTATTTTGTTTTATTACAAAACTTTTTTTTCTTACAGAGTTCATCTGTTTATATACATACAATCATGGAAGAGAGTGAGTCGCAGTCGGGGGAGAATGCTAAGGGGACTGTCAGGCCAACATCATCCACTACCCGTTCTGCCACTGAAATCTATCTAGTAGGCCAGCCAGCATCGTCAATTAGAGGCAGTAAACTCCCGACGATGCGTCAAGTCCTGAAGTTCTTCTTTCACACAGTGAATGAATCTGGTGACAGACAGGAGACGTTTAAAGAAACAGTGAGAAACGTACTCACGTTCTGGAATTTAGCTCGCATCAAGACTATCTCAGAGAGGGGGTGCCGGGAGAAGCTGACAAGGTTATGGGAGCACTGGAGAAGTCTACAAAAAAGTCGGGACAGGGCTGCAAAGGACAAGGTTGAAAACTTCAAGTCTCAACTTGACCTGTTGTGGGACATCGGAGCACCGGACGCCGTAGAGGACATCGAGAAGAACCGGCTGCTTACACCGGCCGACAAACAACAAGACATCGCCTTCTATCAACACGAACGCCGAGAAAGGAAAGCGTTCATGAGTGGTAACGATAAGATTTTTGCCGCTAAGAAGAGAAAGCAGGAGGAACGAGTCGAGAAGCAAAGGTCGAAACAGGGAAGGTTCTCAGCCTGTGAACCAAGCAGCAGTGATTCGAGACCTCAAACCTCTGTGGTGGCTGACACCCCAACGGAAGTAGAAATGGAGAAAAAGGACACAGCGATACAACCTGGCAGGTACACATCAAAGCACCCTTATGTGACGGTTCAGCTTCCACGTCGCATTCTCCAAGAGCCAGCATTAAAGGAACTCGCTGACCGTCTTCGGATATCCAATAACGAAGTAAGTGTATCCATAAATGTGTTTGGAATGTTTGAAATTTCTGTTAATTATTTGATAAGCACTTAAACAGTCGACATTTTCTACTGACACCCTTGCCTGCTTTTGCCCGCAGATAGTTTCGGTGGTCGCAGCAGTGCTGCGCTCTCCTAACCCGCCAGGCGATCTGTCTGAGTTCCGGATCTCGAGAGAGACTGCGAGACGGGCGCGAGCTTCACACCGTCGTCAGGTAGCTGCCGCACAAAGGGAAGCCTTCACGCCTCCACCACATGCAGTGGTGCACTGGGATGGTAAGCTGGTTAAGGTGAGAACACGTTTAGGTACTACATTAATATTTTACCAAAGCCTAGACTATTGTAATATATTGTTAGAAATGTATCAAATCATTAACAAAAAGATTGGAGAAAAAGGCAGCCTTGATAATTCTTCATTATCTGTCTGAATTTTTATATTTCTCTCATTTCAGAACGTCGTGGGAGAAGAAGAACACCGACAGGCCATCTTCATCTCAGGGCGCGGCCATGAGGAAGGGAAGCTGCTTGCTGTCTTGCCAGTGAAGGACGGCACTGGCCTGACCCAGGCACGCGCAACAGCTCGTGCTATCGAGGACTGGAGCTGCGCTTCAAACGTCAAGGCACTGTGCTTTGATACAACGTCGTCCAACACAGGGCGAGTCCAAGGTGCGGTTGTCCATCTGGAGGCGCTGCTGGAAAAACAGCTGTTGAGGCTTGGGTGCAGACACCACGTCATGGAACTGGTGGTGAGAGCCGCTGCCAACAACATCTTCGGCAAAACATCGGCCCCTACGGACCCTCTCTTCCAGACTCTTAAGATAAGGTGGAGTCAACTAGATCACTCTCAGTATCTCAGGCTGGACATTGCAAATCTACCAGAGTCTGACTGGCTCAGTCACCTCCGACACAGGACCGTTAGCTACCTGCTGACCGTCACAGAATGGGCCAGAGAGGATTACCGAGAAGCGGCAGAACTAACGCTCCTCGTCCTCGGTGTGAATCCTCCGCGCGGCACGCACTTTCTGCGTCCTGGCGCATGTCACCACGCTCGCTGGATGGCGAAGATCATATACTACCTCAAGATCTACATGTTTAGCCACCAGCTAGAGCTCAGCAGTGACCTGTTCGTCAAGCTGCAGAGGATGGCGATCTTTGTGTCTCTGCTGTACACACCGGCGTGGCTGAAATCACCACTAGCCGAGGATGCGCCTGTGAATGACCTGCAACTGCATCACGAACTCCTCCGCTACAGGGCCGTGGACTGTGAGGTGGCTGATGCGGCGCTGGCGGTCGCGAGCCGCCACCTGTGGTATCTAAGGCCACAGACCGTCGTTCTGTCGCTGTGCAGCGAGAAGTTGAGTGCGGCAGAGAAAAAGGAGATGGCGACCAAATTGAGCTGCCTAGAAGAAACGAACGACTACGCCAACGACAACTTGGTCATCCAACAGACTACACGGCTTTCCGACCTGATAGATGAACGTTCATGGATGATCTTCAAGGAGCATCATGTGTGCGGCACAGCATGGCTGATGTCACCGGTGGAAGACTGGGAGAAAAACGAAGAGTTCATGAAGCTGAAAGATTTCTCCAGAAGCCTGAAGGTAACCAATGACGTGGCCGAAAGGGGAATAAAGCTTATGCAGGACTTCATTGGTTCAGTCACGAAGGATGAGCAGCAGCTGCAGGTTGTCATACAACTTGTGGAAAAGCACAGGAAGCAGATGAGTGGCTTCAGCAAGTTTGCTCTGATGCAACTGTGAGAGTTGAATAGAGGGGGGATTGAACTTTCAAATTGCATCTCCTCCTAGAGTTATTGACCTATTTCAATGATGTTTGTTTTTTTAAGAGGGAAATATATCATGGAAAAGACTGTGACGGCAAAATATTGATATGTGTTTTCGAATAAATGGAAAAGTCAAAACTATGAATATTTTGGAATCTGGTTCCCTTAACGCAGGTAAAGCCTTTGACCTGAACTAGAAGGTCAACTAAGAGGTGCATGCAATCGAATTAGGTGTCAATGGAAAGCTGAATAGCTGCTCTAGCCAGCCATTAGGGTTAAGTAGTGAAAAGCAGCGCGATTGCTGATCTATAAGAGAAAAAGCTT
Source organism: Homarus gammarus (assembly GCA_958450375.1). Taxonomy (NCBI): domain Eukaryota; kingdom Metazoa; phylum Arthropoda; class Malacostraca; order Decapoda; family Nephropidae; genus Homarus; species Homarus gammarus. The sequence goes on from CAUDMG010003759.1 coordinate 237,939, forward strand.
GAGTTTTGACGTTTTTTCGCAAAAATTCATTTTTTATATTTAGATTCGCGACCCCTAGAACATGTTGGATTTCATTAATTCTGGCACCAATGAATTTAAGAGTAACGAAATAATGGGAAAAAATACCCCCATCTACAATTTTCTAAAATTGGGAAAAATGAGCAACCCTAATGTACATCTGTCACTCTATTTCGTAGACCATTAACATTCCAGGACATTATCTTAAGGCTAGCTAGATCCATGATTAATATTTACACATTTTATATCCTTTCCAATCAGATTCTTCAAGAAGGCCCAATCCTCCTGCACAGATTCCCATTTCCTCAAAAGTTTTTCTTTATCAGCATCTTTACACTTTACCAACACATTTTTTAAACTTTCAGTTGTTGTTTCCTGCACTACACAATCCTTTATTTTCCTCTCCTTCCCTTTAATACTTATTTTAAGCACTGAATTTTTCAAAAGCTTGAGCTCTTCACTTTCCTCTTTCCCTTCTAATTCTACATTATTCACAGCTTTGTTTTCCCTTTCTTTATTTATCACTGTATCAAGTCTTTTCTCTATCACTTCTATTTTCTGACCTAACTTTTGCAAAAGCTGAAACATCTTACGCACCTCTTCTCCAAGAATTTCTTGCACAGTTTTACCACTAACCTGGAGGGCTGCATCACTACTCCCACTTGCTACTTGTTTATTACTCTGTTTGTTCCTGGCATAACAACTCTTCCGGCCGCAAGCGCAGTCCTTATTCTTCTTGAATCTTCATGCCAGGCATTCTCAGGGATCACTGTCTCCACTGTCTGTGTGTTCTCCTGCTGTCTTGTCACTGTCAGACCACAGCGTACTTCTTCAGTGTTCTCTGAATAATTCCTTTGTTGGTCACTTCTCATACGTGGCCGCATCTCGCATGCAATTGAACTAGCATTGTGAGTTTTACCACAGTGACAACAACAAGGCTTCACATTCTCTCCTGCATTGATCTTGTCCTTACAGTTGCTGGATTCGTGCTTCTTCCCACAGAATCTACAACGTGGGTCCAGTTGACAGCTCCAGGCCTTATGTCCCCATCTGCAACACTTGAGACACATTATTGGTCCCTCCACATATAGTGCCACCTTCCTATACCCTGCTCCTGTGATGAACACTTTCTCTGGAACCTTTCCTCTCATTAGAGCAATAACCTGGCTTCTCTCTTCGCCCCTTATTAAATGCCTCTTGACCCAAACAAATCTTTCGTCATCCAATAAGTATTCTGGATCTAGTATTACAGGGTACCTGAAGATTATAACCTTTGTAAGTAGTATGTCGCTCTCCTCTGGCAAAACCATCAGTAATCCCTTGTACTCAACAGTTGTCAACATTTCCACAGCCTCCATGGTCCCCACTGTAAGATAAGGCTTGTGTGTGCCTTCTTTCAAAAGAGGCTCAAAGCTGAGATGCTCCCGTCCTAGTTGTACTGCCCATTTTAATTTTTCAAGGAAGGTCATTGGGCATGACTGGAAAAATTAATCTCTTCCTAACACGGACAACATTACATTGTGTGTGTTCTTGTCTGTTTCCTTCAAATTCCATACTTTGCTCTGTTCTTGATCCATTCTCCACTATCTCCTTTCTGTTATTTCGATTATTATTACCACCCACACACGTTTTTTGTCCTAGATTTTTTCGTCTCTTCTCCTCTCTCACTTTTCCGCTTTCACTGTCGTCTTGCCAGCTTGTCTCCCTCATCCTTTTAGAAATTTCTTTCATTTTCACTATGTTACGAACCACGCCATTAATTGTCATGATCTACCTACCCAGCACCACGAGTAACGCCATCTAGGGACGAAACATGAGTATGACTCGTCTTAGTTACCACTCTGGGGTTTCCCTTCTCCATATCCTGGTTGTTGTGTCACCTCCTACAAGTCTTCTTCATCAGCTCCAGTTTGATGAGAGTTCAGTTCACTCTGGGAAGTGACCACAGGATCACCTATCCTGGAAACCTACGGCACAGTGACTACCTACCGTCTTCTACAATACTCAGCCTTACTCGTCAGCCATCTCAGCTCCGCACTTAAGTATTTGTAATCCTCTCCGCCTCCACCTTGCTTCAAATTATTGTATGTTGTATAAATATGTATATACTGTTAATGTTTAGGTTAAGTATGGTTAAGGGTAAATTATAGAAAGCTGAATATTTTGTTAAGGAATTTATGGTACTTTATTATACACAACGAAAACTCGCATCCTTTGTCTACCCTTTTATAGTCCGATTGTCTTTGTTTTTTTTTGTTGTTGCCTGTTGGGATCTGGGTAGACTTTTAGCTACTGTATATTCAAAATCCCCAACTCATAACAAATGGCGACCGTGACAGGACCCGACCTTAAGTGCCATATTCCTTCCGCCCTTGTTACTCAAGTGTTAATTATTCCTCCCAGTCACTTCTGTTCATAATTGCTTTACGGTGGTTTAAAGTTTCCTTCATATGTGTGTGCATATATTGGTATTACCGTACAGTAAGAGTGACAGACGTAGGATATTAGGTTCCAAGTGTCATAAGGCTTACCTGTTATTACACGTGGCAGTCGTGTGGTAAGTCTTATCGAGTGTAGGGAAGAATCCGGATCTGTTTAATGCCGTACCCTCGCTCCAGAGTAGACTGTTCCATAGTCACTAATTTAGGGTGAAGTGATATCTTGGGACGCCCCGCTCTACCAGGACCCCATAATTATAAAGCCTCAATTATTGTTCTTCTCATTATCTCATTCGGGGTCAATCATAAAGTTACTCAGGGTTGTTAATCCGGATCTTTATGTAAATGCCGTAATACGCCCTTCCTGTTTCAAGTATCTCAGGGTTGTTAATCCGGATCTTTATATTAATGCCGTAATACGCCCTTCCTCTTTCAAGTCTCTTATCCTTATCTAAGGATCTTATCAGAAGAACAATATTCATAAGTGTAATTTCCCTAGGTATAACTTGGTTAGTTTCCGGGACTTTCTGGTTATCCACTGCCGTGATATTTTCTAGGGTAATCCACTTATCTTATCTTTTGACCATTAGTTAATTTATCCTAGTTTTCTTAACAATGGCCACCTCAGGTTTTGATCTCCAGGATTTTATTGAAAATCCTTCCGTAGCTAAATTACGTGTTAATATCCTGAAGAAAGAATGGAAAGAAATAGCCAACTATTACAATATCCCATTTTCACAGCAACTGACTGAGGAAATGTTAAAAAATCATGTAATTGAAATGTTGGTTCAACAAGAAGTTTTAAAAGAATCCGCTGTTGACCGATTAACGCCCATGTCCAAGAAACTTCAACCACTATCCACCACCCCTCCTCACTCAGAAGTTGCCTCAAGTCTGGCTAGCCCTCAAGAAAAAGCACAAAGAGTAGACGTCTTAGAACTAGAACGAGCTAGGTTCGAGTTCCAAATCAAAATGAAAGAACTCGAGTTGGAACAGGCCAAGTTGGAGCAGGAGGAAAAGTTGGAACAGGCCAAGTTGGAGCATGAGGAAAAGTTGGAACAGGCCAAGTTGGAACAGGCAAGTTGGAGCAGGAGGAAAAGTTGGAACAGGCCAAGTTGGAGCATGAGGAAAAGTTGGAACAGGCCAAGTTGGAACAGGCCAAGTTGGAACAAGAGGAAAAGTTGGAACAGGCCAAGTTGGAGCATGAGGAAAAGTTAGAACAGGCCAAGTTGGAACAGGCCAAGTTGGAACAAGAGGAAAAGTTGGAACAGGCCAAGTTGGAGCATGAGGAAAAGTTGGAACAGGCCAAGTTGGAACAGGAGGAAAGGATGGAACAGGCCAAGTTGGAGCAGGAGGAAAGGATGGAACAGGCCAAGTTGGAGCAGGAAGTTAGACTGAAAGAACTACAGGTGAGAGAGACAGAAGTCACCTTAACATCGGAGTTTAAATCAAAAGAAGTGGCATTAAAAGAGAAACTCGCTGCTTTTAACCCTGCTACTGCTTCTTCCCTTGTTCCCGGGTTTGATGAATCCGATATGGACGGGTCATTTAGGACTTTTGAGAAAAAAACCGGGAAGAATGAGTGGCCAAAGGACCAGTGGGTGTCGGTGCTAGTTCTTAAATTATGTGGTAAGGCTCGTAGAGTTTATAACTGTTTAGACCAGACTGATGACTATGATAACGTAAAAAAGAATATCCTCACCTCTTATGCTATCACGCCAGATGGATACCGGCAGAAGTTTCGTAAACTAACCAAACCATTTTCACACACCTTTGTTGAGTTTGCTCAAGAAAAGCTTAGGTTTTTTAAGAAGTGGTTAGAGGCTACAGAGACCTCCACATTTCAGGATTTGTTAAATTTGGTAGTCCTGGAGGAGTGGAAGAGCAAGATACCATTTCACATCTTGAAGCATGTGGAGGAGCGTGGAGAGGTTAATTTAGGGCGTGCGGCTGAGCTGGCTGATGAGTACCCCTTGCTGGTGGAGTCACTGGGCAGTAGAGAACGTGGTACTTCCCGACATGTTACGTCCTCCTCTGATAATAACCTTGGGGGCGTGAGTGGTAGGTCGAAAGGTCCCACACCTACCCCCCCCTGATGCAACCAAGTTTACATGTTCTTACTGTAAAAACCCAGGCCATACGATCCAGACTTGTAAACACCCAAAGTGTCGAATTGCTAAAAGTAGTTCCCTGGATCCCAAATTCAAACCAATAGCAACCACCAATGTGGAAAGGCCCCATCAGGATCTCTTCTCTTCATTCACCTATGAGGGAAAAATTTCAATCATAGAGGGGTCTCGTTCTTTCCCTATTCGTATACTACGTGATACGGGCGCAGCACAATCTATCCTGTTTAACGTCATTCCTGATATATCTACCGCATTTACTAATGGGAGTGTTCTAATTTCAGATCTCTCGTCCCATTCTTCCTATCCCTTAGCTAATTTGCACCTCCAATGTCCCTTGATTACTGGGGAAGTGCAAGTAGCCATTAGGAAAGATCCAATGCCTGTGAGCGGCATTCATTTATTATTGGGTAATGACTTGGTAGGAGATCTAGTGGTTCCCAATATAAAGACAGTCGACTCTCCCTTACCTGTCAACTCCACCACTGACCTTGAAGAAACTATTCCTCACCTTTTCCCATCTTGTGCTGTCACCCGGTCACAGGGTGTGCGAAATGGGCCCTCTTCATCTAAAACCACCTCCAATATCTTCCTACCCACAGAAGATGTGTACAATAAGACCATTAGTAAGGATGAGCTCATTAAAGCCCAACAATCTGATCCATCTTTGAATAAACTTCATCATGCAGCAGTTGAGGGTAAAGATTTAAACACCCTTCCTTGTTTTTATTATCAGGAAGGGGTTTTGATAAGGGCCTATAGACCCCCAGAGCTTGCCCATCTAGACACATGGTCTGAAATACATCAAGTGGTAATTCCCTCCTCAGTCAGACCAGCATTAATTGCCCTTGCCCATGATGGTATTTCAGGACATTTGGGAATCCTGAAAACATATAAAAAGCTCCTCCAACACTATTATTGGCCTGGACTTAGGAAGGATGTGTCAAAGTACCTAAAATATTGTCATATTTGTCAATGGTAGGAAAACCAAATGAAAGTATACCAGCAGCTCCCCTTAAGCCCATCCCAGTATTTTGTACACCATTTGAAAAGATTGTTGTGGATTGTGTGGGCCCATTACCAAAGACTAAGAAGGGAAATCAATTCCTGCTCACAGTTATGGATACCAGTACATGTTATCCTGAGGCTTTTCCCCCTTAAAAGCATCACTTCAAAAAAATGTAATCAAACCTCTTTTACACCTTTTCACTTCAGTGGGCATTCCTAAAGAGATCCAATCCGATCAGGGCACCAATTTTACGAGCAATCTTTTCAAACAGGTGATGAAAGACCTCAGTGTGGACCATTGTACATCTTCGGCTTAACACCCACAATCCCAAGGTTGCTTGGAACGGTTCCATCAAACTTTCAAATCAATGCTCAAAAAATACTGTATAGAACACCAAAAGGAATGGGATGAAAGCATAGACTTGTTACTCTTTGCCATCAGGGAATGTCCCCAGGAGTCATTGGGTTTCTCCCCGTTCGAGTTACTATATGGGAGACAAATTAGGGGACCCCTTAAAATAGTAAAGGAGCAGTGGTTTGACACTCCATCTATTAAGCCCGCAACAGCTTCCCAATACATTGACACTTTACGGGACAAATTAACTGAAGTCCGAACCATTGCTCAGTCAAACTTAAAAAAAGTCCAAGAAAAAATGGTGAAGTCCCAACCTAAATTAGTTGAAAGATCATTTTCTCCAGGTGACAAAGTGTTACTCTATCTACCCATTCCAGGCTCTCCCCTTAAAAGCAAGTTTACTGGTCCCTATATAGTTGCTAATAAACTATCTCCCCTCAACTATATAGTCCATACTCCTGATCGCCGAAAAGATTCACAACTTCTTCACATTAATCTCATGAAACTTTACCATTCCAGGCAGTCAGAGGAAGACATCCTAGAGGCTATAAGCTTACCTGTATTGCATACGGTTTTGTCAGGGCCGGAGCCGGAGACAGATGACATGGACCTATTGGAGAATTTAGACTTCCCTCTACCTAAAGAAAACCCTGCTAACAGTCACATACTCAACAACTTGGATGAGTATTTTTCTGTTCTGAATCCATCTCAAGCAAAAGATCTCACTAAGTTATTATCAACATTTCCTAAAGTCATGTCAGACCCATTAGGCAATCAGCATATCGACTAAATCCACAAAAAAGAGGTTATGAAAATGGAGGTAGATTTTTTGTTAAAACATAACTTAGCTGAGCCTAGTACCTCCCCCTGGGCTTCACCTTGCCGTCTCATTCCAAAACCCGATAGCACTTTTCGTTTCTGTACCGATTATCGTAAAGTGAACCAGGTCACTGTCTCAGACTCCTACCCTTTACCTTTGATTGAAGATATAATAGACCGCATAGGCTGTGCAAGATTTATCAGTACCGTGGACCCATTGAAAGGATATTATCAAGTGGGACTCACGGATAGGGCAAAAATAATCTCCGCATTTATAACTCCATTTGGTCTTTTTCAATATTTGGTTATGGCGGTTGGCTTTTCTAATGCTCCGGCCACATTCCAGAGGGCCATCAATTACCTGATTCAGGACCTAGGTGGGACGTTCGCCTACCTGGATGACCTGATGGTGGTGTCGGACGGCTGGGACGAACATCTGGTGCGTTTGGAGATACTGTTCGCATGACTGCAAGAGACTGGATTCACCATAAATCTGCTTTTGGCCGGGCCTCAGTGACTTACCTGGGACATATCGGTGGGCATGGTATGGTGAGACCCAAGGACGCAAACGTTAAAGCCATCTTGTCCTTCCCCACTCCAAGGACGAGGAAGGAACTCATGCTCTTCCTGGGGATGTGCGGCTACTACCGTCGGTTCTGCAGTAACTTCTCCAGCGTGGCCGGACCCCTCACAGACCTTACCAGTTCTACGGTCCCTTACATCTGGAACCAGAGGTGCGACCAGTCTTTCCACCGCCTCAAAGCCTTCCTTGCCTCCAAGCCTGTAGTCCACCCCCCTGACTACACCTTACCCTTCCATCTGCAAATCGACGCTAGCGGTGTCGGAGTGGGGGCTGTGCTCCTACAACCCGACCCAACCACTGATGTCCTTCACCCTGTGGCATACTACTCCGCCAAGTTGAAAAAAAACATCAGACTAACTACTCGACCATAGAGAAGGAGGCCCTGGCTCTGGTGTTGGCAATAAAGAAGTTTGAATGTTACCTCCAGTCTTGCCCACAAGCAACCCGAGTCTTCACCGACCATAACCCACTCACGTTCATCCAAACCAACAAGACCTCCAACCAGCGAATCCTCCGCTGGGCTCTCCTCACCCAGCCCTATAATCTACAAGTCCGGCACATAAAGGGGGTGGACAACCTGATTGCCGACTCCTTATCCCGAGCTCCAGTGGAAATGCAGCAGCTTCTTTCCAGACGCACCAGGTGATCACCTCCTTCACGCCGGCGCTACGGAGGTCTTTGGAGGGGGGGGGGGTGTGTTACAAACCACGCCATCAATTGTCATGATCTACCGACCCAGCACTACGAACCACGCCATCTATTGTCCTGATCTACCTACCCAGCACCACGAGCAACGCCATCTAGGGACGAAACACGAGTATGACTAGTCTTAGTTACCACTCCGGGGTTTCCCTTCTCCATATCCTGGTTGTTGTGTCACCTCCTACAAGTCTTCTTCATCAGCTCCAGTTCGATGAGAGTTCAGTTCACTCTGGGAAGTGACCACAGGATCACCTATCCTGGAAACCTACTGCACAGTGACTACCTACCGTCTTCTACAATACTCAGCCTTACTTGTCAGCCATCTCAGCTCCGCACTTAAGTATTTGTAATCTTATAATGCCTCCCCGCCTCCACCTTGCTTCAAATTATTGTATGTTGTATAAATATGTATATACTGTTAATGTTTAGGTTAAGTATGGTTAAGGGTAAATTATAGAAAGCTGAATATTTTGTTAAGGAATTTATGGTACTTTATTATACACAACAAAAACTCCCATCCTTTGTCTACCCTTTTATAGTCCGATTGTCTTTGTTTTTTTTTGTTGTTGCCTGTTGGGATCTGGGTAGACTTAACTTTATTCAAAATCCCCAACTCGTAACAACTACCTCTTGTTATAGCTCTATTTTCTCGCTTTCGAACTTCCCTTGTGCTTCATCACTCGTATTAGACTCATCACTACTCAACTCAAGGTCTTCAAGAACTTCGTCCAATACTATCTTTTCTTTACTCTTCCATGTAGAGTTCTTAAGCGATAATTCACTTTCCATGGGGCAATGTTGACATCCCACAACACCCAGCCAGGAGTGATGGGACCCCGAGCAGTTATTTTCGTGTGGTAAACGGTAAGTTCCCAACACCAAAGTTGCTTGACGTTACTTATTTTATCCTCAGGTCCTTATACACAAGTAGGTAAGTCTATATATCCTTCAGATAATGTAATAGGCTCGAAAACATCCCAAATTTGGGAAGCTAGCACTCACAGCTGTGTTTACCTGTGCCCGCCCGCCAACCGAGCAGGAGCGTAGTCTGCTCGAATGAGGAGTCACACATTGAAACCCTAATCAGAAGCTGGAGAATCAACACCAAATACAACAACATTGAAAAAGCCGACAATATAATATATAAGAAAATAAGAACAGGCCTAAAAGAGGAACGGCAGAGATATCCGACAGGAGAGACAAGAGCCGTCAAGCAATTTGGACTGAGTTTGCGGGATTCACGATTGAACAGAACCGAAACATAAGGATTCTACAACATAATGTCCTTGCCTGGACACAGATACGGAAAACAGAGCTAACAAATGCATACAACACATTGGACCCGGACATAATACTAATCAACTCAGAAGGTCGAAAAAACAATGACTAAATCAATATCTTTAACTACCATGTACATCAAATGAACATACACGACGAACCTCATGACGGAATAGCAATAGCTATAAAACGCAACACACAATACAAACTCATAGACAACTTTCAAAGTCACTTTCTTGCAGCCGAAATAAATACAAGAGGCCCAATAACTATTGGAACTTCATATCTAACATTCAGAAGGCCAATATTCCCGACAGGGGACATCTTAAAACTAATAAGGCAAAACAATCCAGCATACTTCATGGGAGACCTCAACGCTAAACACACAGCCTTAGGACACAATAATAGAAACCCAGGAATAAAAATCCTCCATGCTCTAATCGAACACGGGACAATAACACACCTCGGGCCTGACTTCGAAACTTACGTATCAGCCGGTAACTATGGAAAACCAGACATTGTTTTAACCAACAGGCATCACCATCTAAACGTACATCTAAAAGCTGGACCCACAACAACCAGTGATCATCTACCCATAATAGCAACTCTATCCACATCCCCGATACAAATTCCATCAATCCCAAGATTTTCACTCAATAGAACAAATTGGGAAAAATTTAAATCGGATCTTAGTAACAACGAACCAACACTCCTACACAACAAAGACGCAACAGTGATTGACAAAACACTGGATACATGGTACAATGAAGTAATAACAGCAATGAAAAACAACATCCCAAAAACAACATACCGTACATTACCATATGCACAATTAACATATGAAAAGAAAATGATCCAAACCAGATTCACCAATCTACATGAATACACAAAAACACACGGGTGGAACTATGACAACAGAATATTATACAGGAATTTATAAGAAGAACTGAAAGTCATAAGCAAGAACAAACACAATGAAAAATGGAACAAACTGATTAATGACACACAAGCAGACTACAGAAACCCAAAAGCATTCTGGAAAAAAATACAAAACCTAAAGGGAATTGACTCAGAAGAAATTAGCTACATAAAGGACAAAAACGGAAGAAAGGCAACAGAACCACACGATAAAGAACCAATATTTAAAGAATACTGGAAAGACATATTCAGAATCAACGACGAAGACAATAGAAGCTTCTATCAAGAAACAGAACAGGCAACTAGAACATATATGAGACAGCACACAGAGAAATGGAAACCTACTTGAAAAATCAACCTTAATTCATTAAATAATATCAACCCAATATTGCTCCATTAACCCAAAATGATATTGAAAAAACAATAGCATGCTTTAAGAACAAAGCACCTGGCATAAGCTAAATTAATAAAAACGTACTACAAAGCATTCCTGAATCAATGATCGAACAGCTTGAAAATATATATAATGCCTCACTTGCAACTGGTTTCTTCCCTACCAAATTTAAAATAGTCAAAATCAGACTCATCCCGAAAGTAGGCAAGAACTCTACCCAAGCAGAGAACTACAGACCTATCTCACTTCTGGAAACACCCGGTAAGATATTGGAAAAAATAGTCAACCACAGACTCAGAAATTATCTAGACCAAAAAAACAAATATATCCTGAGACAGCACGGCTTTCAGAAAAATCGAGGTACCAACACAGCAATAGCACTAATATACGAATCAATTGTAAATGCTGCAAGCAACAGAGACCAATGTAATATAATTCTAAGCGATGTGTCAAAAACATTTGATAAAGTCTGGCATGAAGGACTGAAGTTGAAAATAATCAAACTGGACATGCCTCCCAATATCACAACACTACTATGCAATTTTTTAGACAATAGAAAGGCCAAATTAATCATCGACAACTATCTAGGATAAACTTTCAACCTTCACAGTGGAGTTCCCCAAGGCAGTAATATATCGCCGACATTATACACTTTATACACGGCAGACATGCCACAACCACGGCAATCAGAATATATAGCATACGCAGATGATGTAACACAGATAGTCAGGTACCCAGGAAAATCCAAACAAATGATGGCCATTAGAACAAGCAGAGAAATAGAGATAATAAACAACTATGAACGAAAATGAAAGATAAAAAACCAATGTCCAAAAACTCAAAATAATTCAAATAGCAAAATCAAATCCCTACCCCATTATTGTCAATAACCAACAAATACCATATGCTGCCAACGGAATAATATTAGGACTCAGGATAACCAGAAACGGAATAATCCCCCACGTCAATGAAAGAATAGCAATAGCAAAATCACATCTTACAATGCTCAGAAGATTCCGCCATTTAAACACCAACACACAACTGCACCTATACAAAGCACTGATCAGACCATACTTAGAATACCCTCCGATTCCTCTGAACATAATCATAAGAACAAACAAACTTAAATTTCAAGCAGTGCAAAATATTGCCCTCAGAAGAGCGGCAAAACACAGACCACCATACACACAAACAGTACAAGACATACACACAGAACACAGTACAGACCCACTCAACACCAGAATACACACCCAAGCAAATGCAATATGAGAACAAATCCATCAAGAACAGGATCCCATACTTAACCAACTAAATGAGGAAAACAACACATCACACAGATGGTGGCCTAGAAGCAGGAAAACTGATAACGAAGAACCAGAGCCTCTATATACACACTAACAAAGAACCAAAAAATGGGAACAACTCTCCAGTCACACAAGGACCTGGAGGGACCCCACAAACAAAGACCTCAAAAGATCACGAACACCCACAATAAAAACTGGAAACGAAAAAGATGGGGATCATCCCACCAGTGCCACAAGGACCTGGAGGGACCCCACCCCTCCCCCCCCCCCAACATAATATGCCCCAAGCAAACATCAAATAGAATAACTTAGCTTACCCGAGACCGGCCTTCCCTAACCGCAAGAGTCCTCTAATGCAGCACTGTTGACGGAAGACAAAACCTCGTCTCCGCAAGGTGGATAGCCCACCTGCTGTCAACCTCCTCCTATATTTCCCACTTCTGAACTTTACCTTGAACTGTACCCTTCTTGCACCCTCAGGGTTAATGCTCTTTTCTCTCCGTATCACCAACCAACCAGGAGTCAGTCGACCGTTTCTGCTCAGACTGTAAAGTACAACTAAAGATAGTTGTTGTGCAAGTATTGTGGAATTGTTGTGAACAATATAAAGTGAAAAGACAAAGGAATTATACACTGTTAGTGTGCTGACTATCTATTCGAAGTGAGAAGTCCAGCTGTGAGGACATTACCCTGTGAACGGAGTTGTGGAGAATTAGTAACTATTAAAGAGGGCTACAGTGCACAAGTGTGTTCCTGTGACCTTGTGGAAATCTACCTGCCTGTTGTTTGTCTGTACACTAATACCGATCGTCGGGAAATTACCGGAGACTGGATGCATGGACAGCCAGTGGTAATTCGACGACGCCTGTGATCAAAGTCGAAATAAACCATTTCTACCCAAACACACGGGCGGAGCTTATTATGTGACATCGTTGGCGTGCAGTAAATCCCGGGTGAGACCACCTGTTACGAGTGTCCGCCATAAGTTTCTGTTCTTGGTATGATACACTTTGGTTGGGATGGTGTGCGCTTGGCTGGAGCAGTTTCGCTCGTTACTCGCCCACACTGACTGAGTTATTATTTAAGTATTAACTTTGTTTATTACATTGTGTATTATGTTTATATTCGATTGTATTAGGTTTGTATATAGGTTAGATAAGTGGGCTTGATGTCAGTAGGGTTATTTATATATAGTTTATGTTTCGGCCAATCAGGATATGTTACGTCAGTATTTGGCGGGAGAAAGGTGGAGTCGGTGACCGGCTGGTAATCGATAGTCAGTCTTGGCACAACTGTCATGAGTTAAGTAGTATACCCTCTCTCTGGTGTTTTGAGAGTGGCATTTGACTATTGAGATTTGGTTTGCTTGATATTGATTTTGTGTGATCTTGTTGGACCTTCAGTCCTTACTCGGCCACTTCCAAACATCTTGTATTATTATTGTTATTTATTTTATTTTATGTGCACATATGAGGTGGTAGGAATAAGTTAATAAATGGTCATATTTTTATTGACTTGTTTAGGTTTGGACCTGTTAACTTGACCTTTGTTGGGAGAACTTGGGATTAAGAATATAATAATAAATACTGATATATTTGAAAGACTTAAGTGATTTGTGTTTATGTAACGATCTACCCTTGGGTCGTAACACCACCCCTCTGTACTGGAAGATATTCTTGCCATCTATCCTGGTTTTCTCATCCCCTGGCACACTATCTTTCAGTCAGCCACTTGAACTTCTCATGTAATCATTATTTTTATAATATTCCTATTCTTATTATTCAAAAAATATTGTTAGTACTATTTACATTCCTCTTCTTCCTCTCTTTATAATTATTTATTCCCTCATGATCTTGCTGCCAGTATCAGTGTAATAGCAATTAAGTAATCATAGGCATATGGGCTAGCTATTTACTGAGGGGGGGGGGGCACAGAAGGAAGACGATAATTAAATAAAATGGTTTAAGAAAATGATAAAAAATTAATGATTATAATTATCATCATTCTCTCTCCCCATGTTATTACAGTAAATCAATGAATACAAGTATATATATGTGTGAATGTTTTAAGTTTGTCAATATGGCCACTAGATATATTACAGATGCCTAGCAACAAATAGGTACTTGTCTCTCCACATGCGGTTTCCTGGCTGAAAGTTAGACTTTAGGGAATTTAAATTTAAAATTGCTAATGGCTCTCAAGTATTACCCTTCCTCCTGTTGCACCCTATAAATTTGCTGCATGCTCAATGAAATCCAAATTTTTCTGTTTTTCATCCTTTGCAAATCGATGAAATCTCACAAACTTTTATCATATAGTCTGTAATTTGATATGCATCAGAGTAAGGAATATTTATCAGGCATTGTTATAAACCTTCGCACCATGACAGCCAGCTGGTAACTGAGGTCCCACCCAACCCCCTCCCCAGGGCTGCCTGTCAGATAACGTCAGGCGAGGTGAAGGCCGAATTTTCGACTCGAAGTGGGTTGACTTGGTATAATTAGACTTTGCTTGTGATATCTACTGCTTCTGTACATACGACTCCGGCCTCTGGTAACCAGTGGTGGAAGCTGGGTAAGCGGTGAAAGGAGGGTTATAACAATAGTAGTAATAATAATAATAATAATAAAACATAAACACATACAAAAATTAAATAAATATCAACAGTGAGAAACATTATACTGAATGTATGTTTTGTTGTCAAAGTAAGAGAAACAATAATATTGAGACCTTGCAAATTGTGTGTAAATGAGGCAGAAATTCAGATCAGCAACCTGGGACTTGGTCACAATTTTTGTGATGCCATATGGCAGCAGGGTCTACCATTAGACAACACATTATGTTTCCAATATCTTCCCAGGCGGTAGTACCTCCCTGTTTCATAGTTGCTTACTACCTGTAGGTTAGGTTAGGTTTTATTGTTTAAGGTTAGGCTGGATTAAGCTAGGTAAAATTAGGTTAAGTTACGTTAAGTCGGACAATATAAACTAGCAAGTGTTTGACACTACACTTGATCATTCTCAGTTCCTCAACTACATAATTTGGTTATGTACGTATTCTCAGCTGGGTGGACTGGGGGTTACCTCGGAGAAAACTAAACTATAATTTATTTCCCACGTCATTACTGGTTGGTACAATCTGCGATGATGGTATAACCTGAAATGATGTTACAACTTGTGTGTGTGTGTGTGTGTATGTATCAGGTTAGTAACAGAGAGAAAGAGAGATTAATTAGGTCAAGCTTTGCAACCTGGGTGAGCTACAAGAAGTAAACTCGGTGTTCCTGACGTGGCGTATATAATGACAAAAGCCCGGCAATTAGTGGGTCAAACCCCACCTTTAAACAGTCTTGGGATAAAACGCTGGAAATCGACAGCTGGTGATCCCGTCACTGGAACTAACAGTCGTGACGAGACACTCTGAGGCGTCTGATTGGTTAGATGGTATTAGAGAGGCGAATGCTACACGTGAAAGTATTCCTCGGATTGGTTGAATTCTACCAGAGATGCGTAGTAAGCTGTGTTGCGAATGGAGAAGATGGTCTGGGAGGCGTGGTTAGGAAGGCATCGCAGCGCTGGGATTGGCTGTATGAGGTGGGTGGGCGGAGCGAGGGCAGGATGACCCCCGGAGTGTTGTGGCGCGGGAGACGTGCCAGCACTCGGCACTCAGCCCTCTCCGTGGTCATTCATGCAGTCCTCGCCACACAAGTAAGTACCTGACGCTCTCTCTCGTGGTCTTCCCCTTCCTCAACATTATCATATATTTCCCCTCGAGTAAGAGAACAATTATATATATATATATATATATATATATATATATATATATATATATATATATATATATATATATATATATATATATATATATATACTGTATATATGCAAGTAGATCACTGTAGGTGAGCGTGATCCAAGTATACTGTATGCTGATAACCACAAGAAAACACGAAGTTCTCAAGCGCTTTCCTGTAATTCACATCTTCAGGGGTGAGTACAGTCTCTGAATTACACGAAAGCGCTTGGGAACTTCGTGTTTTCTTGTTTCCTTGTGGTTATCAGCATATACAGTGCTTGGATCAAGCGCACGTACAGTGATTTACTTGCATATATATATATATATATATATATATATATATATATATATATATATATATATATATATATATATATATTGTATATGTGTGATGTATTATTTTTCTTAAATTCATATCTACTGTGTTAGGAAAGTGAAAATAAATATTTAAAGTGTGTTTTTAAGATTTTCTGGTTTCTTTTAGTACTTACTGTATGTTAAGATCTGTGATCTTCCACTGTTCTAATAGGGAAGGCAGTGGCCTTACGCGCCAAAACATTTCTCGTATCACATAATAGACAGTGAATATTGAAGTGGCGTTTTACAGAAAGCCTGTGACGTCGTAACTCGAGTGAGGTGAAGTAACGTCGAGGCCTCACAAATGTTATTGATTATCCTGCCCACTAACGTTCCTGGAGCTTAAGAAAAAGTTTATATATTTTAAGTATATTAATAACTATTGCTTTCATGTATACATTTTTGGGCTCAAGTCAGATGTTAGTGCCTGGGAGAAAGACTGGTGTTCTTTTGCATGCGTATAAACGTTTCTATTATAGTGAAGATGACGTGGACTGTCACCTGTGTATAGTATACAGAAGCGTTAGTTCAAAAGAAGGGTCTCTCGCACCATTGTTTGAGTGAAGCATCATCAGCTGGAGGGGATGAATCTTCAGCTGAAAAAAAAAGAGAGGGGTGAGTCTCCAGGTGAAATGAACTAAAAGGGGCGAATATTTAAATGATCAGACTGCATTATAGGAAAGAGAACTTAACCTTCTCTTACCAAACAAATGTTAACAAGGGAATTAATCAATAATACCAAGAAGAGTGGATCGACACTTTTCTCATCATTCACTGAGGCTTGTTTACCTGGTGGGCGACATGAGTGAGGCTTGTTTCTGAGCAGGTTGACGTTTAGTATACCTTAAGAGTGTACAAGCGTTACTCCCGGAAAGTTAGACTTGGGTGGGATGGAGGAGGGGAAGCATTTTTATATAAAAATGCTGCCCCCCCCCCCCCCTCCATCCAGGGAGTAACTCTCGTAACCTGCACAAAAACAGCTTCACTTACGTCGCCCACCAGGTAAATAAACAAGGCGGTAAGGACTGGTAAAACGTTTATAGGGATAGCGAATCGATTGAATAGAAGCAGGCAAACGTTCTCTCCCGCTAGCCAAATTAATCTCCTGGGAACTGTCTACCACCTTCCAAAACCACTGGAGCAAATTGAGAGAAAAAAACGTTTCATCCACGCTTGTTGATTGTATGTTGTTTCGGAGGCCATAAACATTTGTGTGCTGCTGTGGTGTGGTATCAATATTTCTAGGATCCAGCATTTGATACTAGCAGCTGAACAAACGTTTGGTTCTTGAGAAGGAACTCGTCCGAACGTTCGTTTCGGTGGGAGAGGGGGGGGGGGGGGAGTTTGATCATAAGAGATTAACAAACACCGCTTTTAGTATTGCCCGAGATTTTTTTTTTATGTTCAGACAAAGTATACACCGAAGAAGGGGTGTATATTGATTTGCTCCTGTCCGTCTCTACCTCCGTCCGAACTTCCGTCTCCGCTAATATTATCAGCTGGATAATATAAACACTGAGCTCCTATCGGTTGATATTACTTCATCCTTCGCTTACGTTTATTAGAATCTCCTGATTGGTTAAATTTCGCCACCTGTGGGGTCTTACATACGCCAAAAATACACTTGTAGTTTCATTTTGCTTTAATAAAGGGAAAAATACACTACGGTGAACAGGTTTAATGGGTTAGTGAATACATTCAGGGGCTCATTGGATAAAATTTTCTCACGCGTGTGGAGAAACTCATTCATTCGTCAACTCACGGAAGGCGGGTGTTAAGGTGACTGTACTTACACAAGAGATTGACTTCAAACGTTTACTTTTTAGAAGATAAACAGAATGTGTTTCCTGTCGTCACACGTTTGAGACAGAAACTTTTTCTTGAAACTATACATAAGTGAGAGAAAGAGGGAAGAGATAGAGTTAGAATTAGAGGAGAGGTAGAGAGATGGAATGAGAGACAAGGGAAGAGAGTGGTGAAGTGTGAGAGACAGAGGGAGAAGTGAAGTGAGAAACAGAAGGGAAAGGTAAAGTGAGAGAAACAGAAGGGAAAGGTAAAGTGAGAGAAAAGACGGAAAACAGAGAAATAGATGAGAGAAGACTTTTTCTTTTCCTATTTACAGTTCTTATCATTTATTATCAGGATTAACTCCCTTCTTCTCCCTTTTCCGCCTCCTCTTCTTTTTCCTCTTCTTCTTCCTCTTCCACCTCCTCTTCTTATTCCTCATCCTCCTTCTCTTCTTCTTCCTCTTCCACATCTTTATCATCTTCTTAGACCTGACACCTCA
Source organism: Homarus gammarus (assembly GCA_958450375.1). Classification (NCBI taxonomy): domain Eukaryota; kingdom Metazoa; phylum Arthropoda; class Malacostraca; order Decapoda; family Nephropidae; genus Homarus; species Homarus gammarus. The sequence goes on from CAUDMG010003759.1 coordinate 256,318, forward strand.
TTTATTGTCTTGTTCCATTAATGTATTTAGATCTCTCTCTCTCTCTCTTTAAACCTTTGATGGGTGGTGGTGAGGTGGGTGTGTGTTCACAGGTTGGCGTGTCCCAGGGGAGCACGTCGACCACTACCCCCTCATCTGTTCTCGACGACCCTCTCACTCTCATTATTCCCTCCCTCCCTCTCTGAAGGACTCACTCACTCCCTACCACCTTACCCAACCCAAAGGATTCACTCACTCCTTCCCATTTTTATTTCTTACCCGAAGGATTCACTCCCTCCCTCTTTCTTCGAAGGACCTCATTGGGTTAGGTTAGGTTAGATATCCTCCAAGTTGTTGATATTCCGATACGGTAAGGTTATCTATCCTCCGTTACCGTTGACGGTACAGTACGGCACTGCACCATTATAGTATTTCCACGCTATCCTGGCCTATAATCCACGCCCCTCTTCAATACTAATAGCTGTTTGGTTCAAAGAAAATCCAAACTAAATATTTTCACAATTGGTAAGCAGACCTGTTATTCTTTAAAATAATGTTAAATATCTGGACTATCAAAATGCAGATGATTTCAGGGCATTATCACTTCAGAGAGGATGTTAGAAACGTTTAAATATGTATAGGAAAAAGTTAATAGTTCAAGTTGTTTGGGATTTCTGGCCTCTTCGCCGTTAGGCTATTTCGGCCGAAGCTGATTGGTTGGTCTTCTTTTTTCTCTTTGTTCTTCTTTTAGTTTTTACTTTCCATTCTTCTTCTTGTTCTTCGTCTTCGGGTTTTTTTGGTTTATTCTTGTCTTGGTTGTTCATTTCTTGTTCTTGTTCTTCGTCTTCTTCTTCTTTCTGGTCTTCTACGTTATCAGGTTCTTGATTGTTCTTTTCTTGTTCGTTTTTGTCTTGTTTGTTCTTTTCTTGTTTGTTTTGGTCTTGCTTGTTTTTTTCTAGATTCTTGACTGCAAGGAGAGCCTCCTTGTAAGTCAATTTTTCCTTAGCCCGCAGCCTGGCCACCCTGCACTCCTCCCTCCACTTGGGACAATGCCGATCGGAGGAGGAGTGAGGGCCACAGAAGAAAGAACAGAAAAATGCTAGTGACAGGGGGGAAGGAGGTTCAGAGGAAGAATAAAGGGAGGATGGAAGTGAATTTTAGAAGGAGAGAACAGATGCAGTGGCTAGACACTGCTTGCGTGAGGGGTTCAGGGGTGGGGGCAGCTGGGAGGCGACAAGACAAGGCCAGGCCGGCGATTGGTCACGCGTCAGGTGCAGCGCGGTTGGGTTGGGCAATGGATGTTCAGTGCTTGGGCGGCTTGAATGTGTTTTGGTTTCTTGTGTGGAGGAGATGTCTTGGTCTTCTTAGCTTGGGGTCGATTTTCTTCTCACTCTTCTCCTCTTCTTGCTTTCTTGGAATGTCCATTCGTTTGTGTTTGGGTCTTGTTGTTCATCTTCCACGAGAGATGGGCTCTCATAGGTGTGGAAGAAGTCAGAGGCGGTGAGGTTGACCACGTGGGCTTCAGCTTCACGGGCCACGTGGTGATCTTGGTTTTGTGCGGTGGGCGTCTTCTCGACAGTTTTCTTTTCTTGGTTTTTCTTTTTTTGGTTTTTCTTTTGTGCTGGTTTTATCTTTTCTTGAGAGCGTACAGCAAGGAGGGCCTCTTTGTAGCTCATTTTTTTCTCGAGGCGAACTTTGGCTACCCTGCACTCCTCCTTCCATCTGGGGCAGTTCCGGTCGGCGGAGGAGTGTGGGCCACCACAAGCAGCGCATTTCTTTTCTTCGTTGGGGCAGACCGTGTAGCGGTGTCCAGGGCTGCCACACTTGGAGCAGGTGTCCTCCTGCGCCTCACACTTATTTACAGTGTGTCCATAGTGTTGGCACTTGTAACACCGATTCGGTCTGCAGTAGGGCTTCACTGGCACAGTTACCCACGCCAGTTGAGCCTCTTCGGGTAAGGTGGTGTGGTGTCCGACAAGGGCAGTGGTGTCGGACAGCATCTTTACAACTTGGAGCTGCCCCTGGAGGAGCTCGCTTAGTTCGTCTTGGTCCATGTGGGCAATTTCGGCGTGGGAGATAACTCCCAGCTTCAAGTTGTCCCACATGTAGGCAATCATTTTGAATGGGATGCCGTTGATGTCAGGAATCTCCGCGAGCTGGGCGGGCATGCCCTTTTCGGCGAAGGTGATCCTGATGTCTCCATGGAGCTTTAGACGCTCCACCTTGGTGACTCCCAAGATCCCATTAGCTACAAAGAACTTCTGGAGAACTAGGAGATTTAGTTTCTTGGGGCAGGTCGGCGTGTCCGGACGAATCCGCGCCACGTTATCGAACTCGTAACCGTTCATCGTGAGAGGGTTAGAGAGAGTGTGTGAGGGCCACCACAAGCCGCGCACTTCTTAACGGCCGCCTGGCAGTCAGCGTCGGTGTGGCCGGGTGCCCCGCAGCTTGAGCACACCTCGCGAGCACGACACTTCTTCGCCAGATGGCCATACTTCTGGCACTTGTAACAACGAGTGGGTCTTTGCTCGTATGGTTTTACTGGGATTTTCTCCCAACCCAGTAAAACGGAACTAGGAAGTTCCCTAGGAAGACCAACAAGGGCAGTTGTGCTGGTCAGCTTCCTAAGGATTGTGAGCTGATCTCCGATCAGCTCAGCAAGCTCTTCTTTGTCGAGATGTTCAATTTCTTTGTGGGAAATGACTCCCAACACGAGGTTATCCTGAGGGCAGGCTTGAGGTAAGATGCTGATTCTATTGAGGGTTCTAACGTTTTCTAATTGCCGAGCCTGTCCCCACTCGGCGAAGGTGACGATAAGGGTACCGCCGCTACTCCGGACGACACCTGTCACCCCCTTGATACCGAAGAGGTCAAAAAATTTTCTCATAACAAGGAGATTGAGTTCCTTGCGCGAAGGGTTTCTGACCGGAATCAGTCTAACGACCTTCGCCTGGTCAAAAGTGAACATGGTCACGCGGTACCTGGGGGGAAGGAGCGGGGAGCCGGGAGAACCTACCTCGCCGAGGTTCAGGTCTCAAGTCGAAGTTGAACAGAACAGAAAAATGCTAGTGACAGGGGGGAAGGAGGTTCAGAGGAAGAATAAAGAGAGGATGGAAGTGAATTTTAGAAGGAGAGTCGAAGTTAATATAAATAAGCGCTTATATATACGTAGTCCGGGGAGAGGTATCACACAGGGGAACCAATCAGCTATTTGTAGCTATAGACGAGGGGCGGGGCTTATGGGCCAGCTTAGCGTGGAAAGGGTATAGTAACTAACTACGATATAGTGCCTCTAAAGCTCGGAGAGAGATGTGTAAGAGAAAAGGAGAGAGAGATAGAAAATAATAGGTTTGTGTGTGTGTGAGATACAGAGAAAGAGAGAGAGGTGTGTGTGTGAGATACAGAGAAAGAGAGAGAGGTGTGTGTGCGAGAGAGAGAGAGGCGTGTGACAGCGTGCGGGGCACCTCTAACAGATGACGTCTTCAAGTTAGTCCATTAATCCACGTTAGGTCTTGGGCAGGGCGAGAAGTGGCGGGGCGGCCCCTCCCACTACTGTCTTCTTCACGTGATATACAACACCTCCTACATGAAGAGTTATACATATAACTGTAAATTTATCCCTTCAACTTGTATATACCCAGCAATGTATATGTTTGTATTACTGGTATACACGAGTGACTGAATTACTTTTTATTCCCTCTTAATTTATGTTGATTTATGTATGAGTTAGTCTTGTCTGTCTGTCTGTTTGTTGTCTTATCTGATTATTATTATTGTTAGTGAAGAAGAGTTGTGCATGTGAGTGAGCGGTGTGTGTGTGTGTGTGAGCTGTGTGTGTGTGTATGTGAGCTGTGTGTGAGCGGTGTGTGTGTGTGAGCGGTGTGTGTGTGTGAGCGGTGTGTGTGTGTGTGTGTGTGTGAGCGGTGTGTGTGTGTGTGTGTGTGTGAGCGGTGTGTGTGTGTGTGAGCTGTGTGTGTGTGTGAGCGGTGTGTGTGTGTAAAAGACAATTACTCTTGGGTGGTGATGTCTTCAGCTCAAGATCTTGATACACAAACTATTATGAATAAATATTTAAATAGATTACACGACAAATAAAATAGAAGTTAATGTCGACGTGAAGTGTTAGTCACTGGTGTTATGACCGTATTTGGTGGATGTGTGTTTTTATATCATGAGTGTATATTTACATGTAGTTAGAAAGGAAAGTTTACTCTGGAAAGAATTAACGCTGCTTAAGTACATGAATTCACGTCGGTGTGACGCTATCAACAAATTACTGATAGTTAAAGAAATAAACAAACCCTTAGGTTTTGTCGTGCAAGTAGACACAAACCTATTTTTCCCTGGAAAATAAACACAATCCGAACTGTTCCCGCGCACAAAAAAACCAAAAACATCTCGAACTTTCTCCTGCGTAATTAAACACACTCCAAAATTGTTGAGAGCAAATAAAAAACACACTTATTTTTTTCTGCGCTAATAAACACCTTGTACTTTCTGCGCTAATAAGCCCAGCATGAAATTTGTCAGTGCCAATAAACATTCCCCGATTTTCCGTTCAAACTCAACTTTGTTTCGGTTTTACACGGACAACTCCAAGGTTGAATTCATACAGAATATTCTTAATTTTCCTTCATCGAGTAGTAGTTTGAGCTTATAAACCAAGGAGAATGAAATACAAAATCCGTCACGGTATTTAAATCATATACCCCAACCCGTCGCTACTTGTGTATCTGTTTGTCTGTTATAATCATAAAGTACAGTACATGTAATGAAGAGTGTTGTCGATAACTTTTTGTTGTAAAATCTTCTCTCCGAATTATTTTGTTCAAAGGAATTGTACGTAATTTTGGTACAAATGGCGCGTGATGAGATAGTTCAAAACTCCGACGGTTTTCTGGCAGAGTTGTGTGGTCTTGTTTTGAGACGCTGTTATGTGTTTCCCAAGTGACTCGGATAATTAGAGAGATTCACTTACATGACTCAAGGAATTATTTCAAATGACTTTTAGGGGATTCTCTCAAATGACTTAAGTGATTCTCTCAGATGACTCGGGTGACTCTTTGGTGATCCTCTTGGCTGATACTCTCAAAAGACTCCCTAGTGAGTCATATGACTCGTTATACAAGGTAAGTGGATGGTAAACACACTCCAGACTCCAGAGTGTTATACCTGTGTAATATTCCCAACACGTCTACACAAGCCAAAACACATTTCCCCGTGCTATCGTCGGCCCCGGACTCTGTAGTTATCTGTTAATTAAGATAAAGGTAAGGGAAGGAACGTGACGAGCATTTAAAGGGAAGGGGAGGAGGGTAAGAGGAAGGGATGACGCAAGTATAGGCGCAACAGGTCGAGCACTTGTTGACATGGCAAAGTTTGTGTCCGGGCGAATGTGGTCGATATTTCCCACGACGTCGTCGCCCACGAACTTAACCCTCTGATTCTCGGAGCGTAAAAAATTCTTGGGTTATTTTTTATGTTTTATTTTTACGTCTAAACTGATGGTAAGCGATCGTATTTATCTATGTTACTTTAGCTGAGATACAAAAAATAGATTTTCAAAAGTTCCAACTTACATCTCCCAGTCTCCCTCACTTATTCAAACATGGACGCTTTCTCAAAGTCTCCAACGTTTAATTTATCTTTGACTCTCTCACATAAGCCTCAGTGTGGTATAAGGGTAGATAGCTTCAGTAAAACCTTCATATAAGATAATTATTATTAAATAAGCGGGTACATAGATAGTGCAGGTATACAAACAATGTACATAGACATTGCAGGTATACATACAAACAAACTACATAGACCGTGAAGATATACAAACAATGTACTTAGACAGTGAAGGTATACAAACAATGTACATATACAGTTTAAGTTTTCAAACAATGACCATAGACAGTGTAGGCATACAAACAATGTACATAGACAATAGAGGCATAAAACAATGTACATAAACAGTGTAGCTATACCTATACTGTTTAAGTTTTCAAACAATGTACATAGACAATATAGGTATACAAACAATGTGCATAGACAGTATAGGTATACAAACAATGTACATAGTATAGGTATACAAGCAACGGTAAACAGTAAATCGATAACCAAAGTCAACCCATCAAAACCATCATACTCTTATTTTCGGTCGAAATTCTTCAAGAACCGTACGGCAATACCATGCAGGTCTACCGGGTGATGTGAGAGAGGCTGATTCACTTTCCTGACTCACGACACAAAGATGGATCCAAGGTGACCTCGATGATGCTGTAAGACTCGACCTTCAGCACACCCATTCCTTCATCCTCTCTTGAGTTGAGAAATATGTTGGCGTTCATAGTGGCCAGCAGGCTCATCTTTCAAGTTTGTGGTCCCGGGTTCGATTACCGGGCGGGGTGAAACCTGGGCAAGTTCCTGTAATTAGGAACCTGGATTTTGATCGTATTGGGGATCATATTGTGCCGTGATAATGGGTAGATAGTAGGTGGGGTTGGTAACTTGACTGGTCTTGTGGGCTCCCGTGGCGCCAGGTTACACAGTTTGCTAAAGATACGGTCACACTAGATTTTTCCGTACAATAAATCAACGATAGCATTTCATACACAGGCAATAAATCAACAGTACGATCCGCACACTGGCAAAAGGAACCATTCGCCAGGCGCACAGCTCGCGCGGCTGGAGACCAGGATGTCTTCATTGTATGTTTCTATGGCAGCATTATCCACTTTAGTGAGATGTGTGGTCCTATTAAAGAAGACCAAGACGAAGATTACACGATTGTAGCGTCCAGGCGATGTTTGTTTACAAAACTGGCGCAAGTACTCTAGAGTCAAATGAAATTCCCGTCGTGATATCGTCTTATATTTATTATTTTACTATGAAATTTGTGCCCGTGTTTTGTTATTGAAACACACTTTTTGTATATTTTTTGTACATTTTAGCATTAATAGAAAACAATGAGAACAGTGTAAATTTTATTAATACAATAGACTCTCTATAGCAAATGGCATCCCACTTTACCGTGAATTGTAAGACTGGTATCGTCCCACTTTCGACAACAAATATTGTAAGTTGTCGCTGTAGAGACAACTTGAGGAATTCATTGAAAAATCAACGCTACGGTGGATTTATTCTGGGAAGAAACTCTAGTATGACCGAAGCTTAACATAACCCCGAGTTGCAGGTGTAGTTGGGGTGGCTTCGTATACACAGACTCTGCAATTGAATGAGTCTACACCATACATAAATTTTAGCCTTGGTGATCTGAGGAGAGGCTAGTACCCTTTATTATTATTATAATGATTATGATTATGATTATCTTTATTATTATTTTTATTATTATTATTTTACAATACAGTGAGGGTTATAGGTCACGCATAATTTACAAACAGAGCACCGTGGTCAGCACTAATGTGTCAGTCTCATAGTTGTAGACTGAAAGTGGTGATGTAGTCCAGGTACACTTCAGGTGGTGGTGGTGTAGTCCAGGTACACTTCAGGTGGTGGTGATGTAGTCCAGGTACACTTCAGGTGGTGGTTGTGTAGTCCAGGTACACTTCAGGTGGTGGTGATGTAGTCCAGGTACACTTCAGGTGGTGGTGATGTAGTCCAGGTACACTTCAGGTGGTGGTGATGTAGTCCAGGTACACTTCAGGTGGTGGTGGTGTAGTCCAGGTACACTTCAGGTGGTGGTGGTGTAGTCCAGGTACACTTCAGGTGGTGGTGGCATAATACAGGTACACTTCAGGTGGTGTTGGTGTAATACAGCTACACTTCAGGTGGTGGTGGTGTAGTCCAGGTACACTTCAGGTGGTGGTGGTGTAGTCCAGGTACACTTCAGGTGGTGGTGGCATAATACAGGTACACTTCAGGTGGTGTTGGTGTAATACAGGAACACTTCAGGTGGTGGTGGTGTAGTCCAGGTACACTTCAGGTGGTGGTGATGTAGTACAGGTTCACTTCAGGTGGTGGTGATGTAGTACAGGTACACTTCAGGTGGTGGTGGTGTAGTACAGCTACACTTCAGGTGGTGGTGGTGTAGTACAGGAACACTTCAGGTGGTGGTGATGTAGTACAGGTACACTTCAGGTGGTGGTGGTGTAGTCCAGGTTCACTTCAGGTGGTGGTGGTGTAGTCCAGGTTCACTTCAGGTGGTGTTGGTGTAAGACAGGTACACTTCAGGTGGTGGTGGTGTAGTCCAGGTTCACTTCAGGTGGTGGTGGTGTAGTCCAGGTTCACTTCAGGTGGTGTTGGTGTAAGACAGGTACACTTCAGGTGGTGGTGGTGTAGTACAGGTACACTTCAGGTGGTGGTGATGTAGTCCAGGTTCACTTCAGGTGGTGGTGGTGTAGTACAGGAACACTTCAGGTGGTGGTGGTGTAGTACAGCTACACTTCAGGTGGTGGTGGTGTAGTCCAGGTACACTTCAGGTGGTGGTGGTGTAGAACAGGTTCACTTCAGGTGGTGTTGGTGTAAGACAGGTACACTTCAGGTGGTGGTGGTGTAGTCCAGGTTCACTTCAGGTGGTGGTGGTGTAGTCCAGGTTCACTTCAGGTGGTGTTGGTGTAAGACAGGTACACTTCAGGTGGTGGTGGTGTAGTCCAGGTTCACTTCAGGTGGTGGTGGTGTAAGACAGGTACACTTGTTTGGACTTATTTCCTAGCCCCCATTAGTCCCTGTTCACCTATCAGTAAAGTAGGTACCTGCTGTAAGTCGAAAGTTGCGAATTCGTATTCAGGGAGTTGTTGGAGCTTCCAATAACTTGATGACATAAAACCATTGACTCTTCAGGCTTCTACGCCCTTAACTCGTGAGACATAAAGGCAAGCATGAACTTAGCATGCTTCCCTGTTGGGCGCTGTAAACACTACTGCGCTTCACCTTACACAAGGATGTAGGGGAGTGCCCAATAAAAAAAAAATATACAGGTACACTTCAGTTGGTGGTTGATGATAGTAGGTAATTGTGGTAGTTATAGTAATTCAGTGTGAGATGGTGTTAATGATTATTGTAGATATTATTGTTCTAGTAGATGGTGGTGGTGCTAGTGTTTACAGTGGTGTTAATGATGATAGTGGTTGTGCTAGGGGGTGGTATGGTAGTGGAAGTAGTGGTACTTCCGTTAGTGGCATCGATTGTATAAGTGGTGGTGATGTTATTGATGATTGTAATTGAGGAAAATTGTGGCAGTGGTGATAGTGATAGTAAGTACAGTACAGTAGTAGTGGTCGTAGTTGTAGCTGCATTGATACTGATGGTCGTAGTTGTAGGTATTAGTAATGGTAGTGATAACGGTTGATTATGAGGCATTTGTTGACGGTGGTAGTAATAGGGGTGATGGTGGTGGTAATAGAGGTGATTGTAGCATTATAATGATAGGTAGTGATCATTATTAGTAGTGGCAGGTGATGGTGGTGGTGTTACCTCATTGAATTGAATTGAAACAGATTTATTTCGCCAGAAAAAACACAGATACAGAGTGGATAATAATAACAATATTCCCATGGCTGAGCCAGTTGAGAACCTGAGCTCTCCTGTAGGCACCTGATATATATACTATACATTTATCCCAAGGAAGTATTATGTAATATTTAGTATCATCTGGAATAGTACAAAAGCATAGTGGTAATAAGAACATCTCATAATGTTATCACGGTTATCACTTCAATATTTATTTATTTTATTTTTGTTTTATATATAATAAGTATATACATAAATTACAGTGGAATTGTAAAACAAAAATATGATGGGGGAGCAGTACAACATGGGTTGTACAGTATTAAGGTTGAACAAGGGGACAGAGCTGTCATGATTATGTCTAGTTGGCAAATATATTTATTGCAACGGTAAAATCTTATCTATTTACATGATAATTTCCGAAAAAAAACGGGTTTGATGGTACAATAAAAGCAGGCACAAGAAATATTAATACTTAGAGTCTTAGACAATAGATATTTTTTATGAGATGATTTAATGAAGGGAGCTAGTCATTGATCGGATGAGTGGGGATAAATTGTTCCACACCTTCACACCTTGATATTTTATGGAGGTCTGGGACTGAGAGGAGCACATGGGGGTGGTCTTAGTAGCTCTGGGTGCCTTAAGTTGTATCTCTGATTATTCCGGAACTGGAAATAATTATTTTCAAGCAAGTGATTGATAGATTTGTAAACAAAAAGGGCACAGCAGTAGGTGTTAATATCTTCGAATTTTAACATTTTCAATTTAGCAATTTTTTTCGTTTGTGTGATCTGGTTTTTTCAAGTAGGTCATTTTCCGTACAGCTCTCTTTTGTCCAGTAACCAGGGATTGTGTTTTTAAAGAGCCAAAGGTCCCCCATAGTGTGTGACAAAGTATCATGATAGATTTCTTTTATTGCTGTGAGAGTGAGTGTCTATCGAGTGTGATACATGATACCCCACTGTATATTGAATATACTGTGAATGGCTTGTATGTGGTTTCTCCAGTTAAGTTTCTCATCAACAAGAACTCCGAGGAATTTAGTATTTTGTTAGCGTTTGAGGAGTGTATTACCAAGGTACAGGGGGTCCAAGTCTGGGGGTAAGCTTTTCCTTCTGTGAAAGATCGTGTAGTGGGTTTTCTCAAGGTTTAAGGTTAGTTTATTACGTATTACCTAGGTCCTGACTTTAGTCAATTCAGTGTTCACAGTTCTCATCAAGGAATGGAGGTCTGAGTTGCTGGCATTGAGATTACTGTCGTCTGCAAATAAGTTGTATTTTATGAGTGTGCTGGCGTGGACTATGTCGTTTATGTACAACAAAAATAGTACTGGACAGAGAATGAAACCTTGGGGGACGCAATACAAGATTGGCGAGGCGTCAGATTGATGATTATTATAGCAGACATACTGCATCCTGTTGGACAGATGTGAGGTAAACCAATTGTGGGACAGGCCCCTAACGCCGTAATGTTCAAGCTTTGAAAGGAGGATGGTATGGTCGACAGTATCGAAGACTTTAGAGAGCTCCAAGATGATACCGACTGTGAACTGACTGTCATCAAAGGAATTTAAGATGTCATTAGTAAAGGATAGCAGAGCACTCTAAGTCGACCTTCTAGCTCTAAATCCAAACTGGGAGTTTGTAAAGATGTTATTGGCATTGCAGAAGGAATGTAGTCTACTATATTAGAGTGTGTCATATGGAGGCGATTTTTTTTTTTTGAGTTTGAAACATCAGCCCATGGTATTAATGATGTAGTTCCATGTGCAGAATCATGTGATATCTTCAGATTTGAAAAGTTTTTATTTTTGCTAGGTAAATTTTAACTTGAAATCTTATGAAAATTCAGTATTCCCACCCTTTTACCAACACCACTAAATAGCTTATTTAAAGTAAAGTAAATGTATCAGGTTAATTTAATAGGATGAAAATGATCCAGAATAGTGAAACGAATGATCTTGACACATTTATTAAATTTAATATTCCTTTAGAAAACAAAATCATCAAATACAAAAACCGGTTTTACTACCATAGAGAACATGTCTTTCTTGCTTCTGTTTCTACTCATCACCTCCCTGCTAACCACCTGAGCTCGGATGTAGCCTTCCCTCCTCTCCTGGCTGTACACGTGACTGCTGGCCTTGCTCACTTGCTGTACACAACGCTCTATACTCTGGGTGTGCGAGGGCCAGGCAGGGACATGCATGGGGTTGTCCAGGAAAGCTCTGACTTGAACATTGGTGAGGCTGCAGGTAAGAGGGGGCTCACTGCCAGCCTGGATGTTATCCAGATCTATGAGATCAGTGAGGGCCTTGGCACCTAGATTGACTTCAGGAGTCTTCCTGACCCTGAAGGAATCGTCACCAACTGATTCGTCATGCCCAGATCCTCTCATAAGTCTCATATCCAAGATCTTTTTGACTGCCACTCTTCTCTCCTCCTCATCCTTACTGCAGAGCATTGTCTGCAGAACTGCCTCGGGATGAGCATACCAGGAAGATCTCCTCACAGTCTGCTCCACAATCTGAACAACCTTCCTTGGCTGACTCCTCAGGAGCTCAAGCTGGAAGAGAACATGCCTCGGACCTTCGGAGAACGATGACTTGACCTTGGTGTTGAACCAATTTGGCAAGTAGACACTCACGATGAATTGGACAATAAGTCTCAGGTTGTGAAGCTGGTTCCCTTTCAGTTTATGATGAGCGACCCAAATTCTGCAGAACCTGAGAGCCGTTGTGAGCCACCTAGAATGTGAGACTGGACCTATCTGCAGGTAAGCAAGTCTATCAGGCATGACCCCAGTTTTGATGGCACTGCAAATCATGTAACCATAGTACTGGTCAGTACTCAGGTCGTCAATGACAGTATGTGCAAGCTCAACGAGTGGAGGGCCAACTGTGATTTTTTCAAAGCTCGGATTTATTTCTAACTCAGTGGCAGAGTCCAGCATCTTGCCAAGAGGACCAGACCATCTGTTGTTTGAAAGAGTCTTGCCATCCAGCTCCTGGATCAGATGTCTGAGTGGCAACTCGTCGGTGTGGAGGTCACAAACAATCCAAACCAGCTTCCTCCCAAACTTCCGCTCTATCCACTGTATGAACCCCCCTTGCCACCCTGTGTTCGTGTTGGTGCTGTCCCTTCCAATGGCCTGCAGGGTCTGGTCTACGTTCCTCTCTCTGAGCCAGTTCACAATGTTATCTGCCACTATCTCAGCTGGTTTCCTGATGTCATCTTTCTCTGGCGTGAAATGCCACAAATACTTCCCTCCTGGTTCACTGCAGCAGGAGTAGTGTTCCTCCTTCACCATGGCAAGGAACAACTTGTCAGAATCTCCAACTTTCATGAACACTTTAGTGTCATCCCTTCTCCCGTCAAAGAACAAACAATTGATTCCATTTTCTCTTATCCCCTTATCAAACTCCTCTTCTAGGTTACTGACAAGTTTCTCCTGAGCTCTCCTTACTTTGTTATGATCTATCACCAGGTGAACATCATCAGGTGTTATCAAACCACCGTCAATCCAGGCAGCTGTTGCTATCTCTGCAGTTTCTCTGAGACCAGTGTGGTGTCGCATGCTGGCCAGAGCTATGCTCGGGATATCTTTCCTATTTCGAATGTTATGCCTGGAAGGTTTGGGATCATTATTTTCTGGGTTAGGGACAAAGTCACCATTCTCCTGGTCAGCACTCGGATCAGCCATGGGGAAGTCATTAAACTCTGAATCAGCTTGACTCCAATCATCGGCCTTTTTTACCTCACCCTGGGCCTTCTCAAGTCTCTTTTCCTCGGCAACTCTTCTCCTCTTCTGTCTCTCTGTGGCAGCCTCCTGTCTCTTGGACTCCGGAATATCTTGGCTAGAAATCATGAGAGCCCCTATACTGCCAGTCTTCTCTCTCTGTGCTTTGACAAATGCCAGTTCGATCACAGGAATCTTCAGTTCTCGCTTGCAAATACAGGAGATGTGGGCCTCGGATTTACAGTCACGATCGCATCCAAACTCAGGACAGAGAACAATTGGGCACTTGCAAGTAATTATGTCAAATAACTGGTCCAGTTGCTTGGCAAAGCTGTCCTTAACTGCAAGTTTTCCTCTCCCAAGAGAGATATCTCTTGCCTTTTCCCAACTGGCTAGCAGTCTCTCACTAATCTTCTTCTGACTTGTTATGACTGGAGTCTTGAACTGAGCGTTAGCCAGAGTGTACTGTGCCAAGACAGCTTTGGTCATATCACTGGCAATGTCTTTGTTTGTGTAAGTTCTTTGGTTCTTTTCACTGATTTGCCTGATTAAAACACCGTATCTCAAAGCATCTCTCAATGTAGGCAACTCCGACTTCAGGAGCTCTCTCCCAGACCCAAGATAGTGACTGAGATGGCTGGATTTTTGGTTCCTCGTCCTGACACAAGCAGCCATCGCAAATAATATCAACTTATAAATGCATCAGAATCTGAAACAGAAAAAAATATTGTTAGTTGGGTTGTTAAAGAATGAAGTCAGAAAGCAATGTTCACTATTTAATTGTAATGCACTAATGCAGCTGTACGTTAGATTTTCGATAAATTTCACGCTAAAATTTACCTAGCAAAAGGTTGCAAAATATTGAAACTGAAATTATTTTCTGTTTATATACACTAAAATCTACCAAAAAAGTGATGGGCCATTAGTTTTAGCTGATCTTCCCTCCTATGACACACCCTACTACTATATGCTAGCTTCTCCAGTATCTTACTCAAGGCTGGGAGGACTGATATGGGGCGGTAATTCTTGAAGAGACCTTTGTCCCCAGATTTTGTATATGCTGGGTAAACTTTAGCAATTTTCAGTTTAACCGAAAAGACACCACTAGTGAAGGAGGAGTTACAAATGTGTAGGAGAACAGGTAGTAATAAGTGGACTACTTTATTTTTGATGCTCATTGGCATATTGTCTTCGCCTGTTGCTGCATCTTTGGACATTCTTATGATGGCCAGTAATTCATCTGCTGTGACAGGGGATAAGAACAGCTCATTTTGCTGCCTATTTTGCAGGTAGGCTCTAAATTCCTCAGGGTGTTCAGGGATGCTCTCTGCAAGATTTTAGCCAACATTAATAAAATATTCATTGAAGTGGTTGGCAATGAGGGAGGGTTCCGTTATAACTGAATCGTTTATCATAAAAGCTCAGTGGGGGGCCGAAGGCTGAGTGTTCCTGTTCTGAATAGAATTTATGACATTCCAGGTTTTCTTACTGTCGCCTGATGCTGACTGGAGCTTATTTGTATAATAGTTACGCCTGGCATTTCTAACTGCTTGAGTTCCTCTATTTCTGATACTTCAGTAAGCATCACCGAAAGTTATGGGTCTTTTTTCAAATTTCCTTTGGAGTTTGTGTTTTTCTTTTATCATTATCTTGATTTCGTTTGTGATATAGGGTTTGGAAATGAATATGGTTGATAGCGATGTTAGTAATGACAGTGGTAGGTGGTGTTAGTGATAGTGGTAGGTGGTGGTAAGTGATGGTTGTGGTGTTACCTGATGATAGCGATGTCAGTAATAACAGTGGTAGGTGGTGTTAGTGATAGTGGTAGGTGGTGGTAGGGATGGTGGTGGTGGTAGTGACAGTGGTAGGTGGTAGTAGTGATAGTGGTATGTGGTGGTAGTGATGGTGGTGGTAGTGACAGTGGTAGGAGGTGGTAGTGATAGTGGTGTGTGGTGGTAGTGATATAAGTGTTAGATGTTGGTGAAACTGGTAGGTATTAGTGCTGATAGTGGTGGTGGTGGTGGTAGGTGGTGATGGTGGTGGTGGTGGCAGGTGTCAGTTATATATGGGGTGTGACAGATGGGCGTTAAACTGATCTTGACTGGTTAGACCCTGTGGGAGTCGGCCGGTGGGAGAGTAAGGGAGAGGGGATGGAGGGTGAGAGGTGTGGGAGAGTGACAGAGGGGATGGAGGGTGAGAGGTGTGGGAGAGTAAGAGAGAGGGGATGGAGGGTGAGAGGTGTGGGAGAGTAAGAGAGAGGGGATGGAGGGTGAGAGGTGTGGGAGAGTGACAGAGGGGATGGAGGGTGAGAGGTGTGGGAGAGTAAGGGAGAGGGGATGGAGAGTGAGAGGTGTGGGAGAGTGACAGAGGGGATGGAGGGTGAGAGGTGTGGGAGAGTAAGGGAGAGGGGACGGAAGATGAGAGGTGTGGGAGAGTAAGGGAGAGAGGATGGAGGGTGAGAGGTGTAGGAGAGTAAGGGAGAGGGGATGGAGGGTGAGAGGTGTGGGAGAGTAAGGGAGAGAGGATGTAGGGTGAGAGGTGTGGGAGAGTAAGAGAGAGGGGATGGAGGGTGAGAGGTGTGGGAGAGTAAGGGAGAGGGGATGGAGGGTGAGAGGTGTGGGAGAGTGAGAGAGGGGATAGAGGATGAGAGGTGTGGGAGAGTAAGGGAGAGGGGATGGAGGGTGAGAGGTGTAGGAGAGTAAGGGAGAGGGGATGGAGGGTGAGAGGTGTGGGAGAGTAAGGGAGAGAGGATGTAGGGTGAGAGGTGTGGGAGAGTAAGAGAGAGGGGATGGAGGGTGAGAGGTGTGGGAGAGTAAGGGAGAGGGGATGGAGGGTGAGAGGTGTGGGAGAGTGAGAGAGGGGATAGAGGATGAGAGGTGTGGGAGAGTAAGGGAGAGGGGATGGAGGGTGAGAGGTGTGGGAGAGTAAGAGAGAGGGGATGGAGGGTGAGAGGTGTGGGAGAGTAAGGGAGAGGGGATGGAGGGAGAGAGGTGTGGGAGAGTGAGAGAGGGGATAGAGGATGAGAGGTGTGGGAGAGTAAGGGAGAGTGGATGGAGGATGAGAGGCGTGGGAGAGTAAGGGAGAGGGGATGGAGGGTGAGAGGTGTGTGAGAGTAAGGGAGAGTGGATGGAGGATGAGAGGCGTGGGAGAGTAAGGGAGAGGGGATGGAGGGTGAGAGGTGTGGGAGAGTGAGAGAGAGGGGATGGAGGGTGAGAGGTGTGGGAGAGTAAGGGAGAGGGGACGGAAGATGAGAGGTGTGGGAGAGTAAGGGAGAGGGGATGGAGGGTGAGAGGTGTGGGAGAGTAAGAGAGAGGGGATGGAGGGTGAGAGGTGTGGGAGAGTAAGGGAGAGGGGATGGAGGGTGAGAGGTGTGGGAGAGTAAGAGAGAGGGGATGGAGGGTGAGAGGTGTGGGAGAGTAAGGGAGAGAGGATGGAGGGTGAGAGGTGTGGGAGAGTGAGAGAGAGGGTATGGAGGGTGAGAGGTGTGGGAGAGTAAGGGAGAGGGGATGGAAGATGAGAGGTGTGGGAGAGTGAGAGAGGGGATGGAGGGTGAGAGGTGTGGGAGAGTAAGAGAGAGGGGATGTAGGGTGAGAGGTGTGGGAGAGTGAGAGAGGGGATGGAGGGTGAGAGGTGTGGGAGAGTGAGAGAGGTGATGGAGGATGAGAGGTGTGGGAGAGTGAGAGAGAGGGGATGGAGGATGAGAGGTGTGGGAGAGTGAGAGAGAGGATGGAGGATGAGAGGTGTGGGAGAGTAAGAGAGAGGGGATGTAGGGTGAGAGGTGTGGGAGAGTAAGAGGGAGGGGATGGAGGATAAGACGTGTGGGAGAGCAAGAGAGAGGGGATGGAGGGTGAGAGGTGTGGGAGAGTGAGGGTGATGTGTGTAAGAGAGGGAGGGGTATAGAGAGAGGGAGAGGAGGTCCCACAGTAGTGATGATAAGATAGTCACGCATCACCTTGGCTCACAATGGCCAATCATTACCCTTGATATACAACCTGGAGGAGTGTCGTCACCTTCACCTTCACCCGTTACTTTTACTCGTCACCTTCACCTTCACCCGTCACTTTACCAGTTACCTTCAATTTGACGTGTCACCATCACCTGCCACCCTCACTTTTACCCGTCACCTTCACGCGACACTGTTACCCGTCACCTTTACCTTCACCCGTCACCTTCTCATTCACCCGTCACCTTCTTCACCCGTCACCTTCACCTGTCACCTTGACCCGTTACCTTCACCTTACCCGTTACCTTCACCTTTACCCGTTACCTTCACCTTTACCCGTCACCTTCACCCGTCACCATCACCTCTACCCGTCACCTTCACCTTCACCTACAGCCATCACGTTCACCCGTCACCTTCACCCGTCACCTTTACCCGTCACCTTCACCTTTACCCGTCACCTTCACTTTTACCCGTCACCGCCACCTGTACCCGTCATGTTCACCTTTACCCGTCACCGCTACCTTCAAACGTCACCTTCACCCGTCACCTTCACCTTCAGCAGTTACCTTCACCTGCCACCTTTATCCGTCACCTTCACCCGTCACCTTCACCTTAACCTGTCACTTCACCTTCAGCTTGTAACAATGTCATGAGTTTCCCTCCACCTGAGAGTTCCCACCAATTTCGATCCAATAGTATGAAGGCCTTAGGCCTGTCTTCGACCAATGAGAAAGCCAATGAGGCTTGAAGTCATGAAAGTTGTGGCGTCCCTTGTGGGCTGACGCAGTTTGGAAAGCGGAGTCTGTGTTTGGTCAGAGTTAAGTGTGGTTGTGTCCTGGGTGTCACCTCCTCATATGGCGGCTATATTGTGAGTACCTATTAGGTTTGATCCGTTTCCCGAAATGTATTGTGACTCATGAACCCCTTGGTTATGAAGATAGGTTTATTGTTTTGAAGTATAATTGTCAAACCCTAATAGAAAGACTTCAATAAATACAGTAACCATTAAGAAAGACTGATGTGTTATAAATGTCTTGGTATTATGTAGTAATACGGTGAGTCCCATATACAATAACTGTCCTATATTTCCCCTCCTTGAAGTATTGTATCTTAGTTCCCCTAACCAGCTTCTCTGAGTCTCCCCTGGCTGGTGTGTGAGGGAGGGCCAACTGTAAGCCTATATCAAAAGCCGACCGCAACCATAAACAATTACCTCCCTGAACCGGCTGGTTAATTCAAAGTTAACCAGGTTGGTACATTTATATTATATTGCCCTTTAGTAATGAAACCCAATCGAAGTTTCTTCTTTTATTAAAAAGTATTGTTTGTATAATTCCTGCGTGTAGATCAACCGTAACTTCCACTATTTATGAGGGTGAAGAGAGAGGACGGTGGCTATGTATATAGACAGTGAATCAACGCCCGTTCGATGTAAGTGTTTGAGTCTGACGAGCAATGGGTGCAGGCTTATGCGAGCTGACACAAGTGCTGACATACAGTCAAATGAGCCTCACCCCAAGGAAACTACCACTCACGTGATCTGGACATGACAACTCATAGCCAGTGGAAAGTTACAGGGAGTGAATTTGAATATAAATCAAATGTAAAGAACCCATTTATATAATAATTCTGTTATTGAGACAGGGGCCATTACATACCTCACCCTCTCCACCTCTCACATGTGTAACGAGAAAGAATAACAGGAATAGGTAAAAGAAACAGTAAGAGTAAGTGAAATAAATAAATAAGTATAAAGAATTAAAAAGACAATAAACGAGTAATTTGTTACATAAAATATGTTACATTAAATTAGGTACATAAAATGTTACAAACTTCACCCATCATCATCACCTTTACCCGTCACATTCACCTTCACCCGTCACCTTCACAGACCACCTTCACCTTCACCCGTCACCTTCACATTCACCCATTACATTCACCTGTCTCTTTCACCTTTAACAGTCCATTCATTTTAACCCGTCACCTTCACCTTCTCCCATCACCTTCACCTTCTCCAGTCATCTTCACTTTCACCTGTCACCTTCACCTTTAACAGTCCCTTCACCTTCACCCGCCACTTTCACCTTCACCCGTCACATTCATTTTCACCCGTCACCTTCACCTTCACCTGATCACCATGAGGAATTTAGAGCCTACCTGCAAAACAGACAGCAAAATGAACTATTCTTATCCCCTGTCACAGCAGATGAATTACTGGCCATCATAAAAATGTCCAAAGATGCAGCAGCAGGCGAAGACAATATACCATTGAGCATCATTAAGAAAGTGGCCCACTTATTACTACCTGTTCTCCTCCACATTTGTAACTCCTCCTTTACTAGTGGTGTCTTTCCTGATAAACTGAAAATTGCTAAAATCCACTCGGCTTATAAAAAATCTGGGGACAAGGGTCTCTTCAAGAATTACAACCCCCATATCAGTCCTCCCAGCCTTGAGTAAGATACTGGAAAAGCTAGCATGTAATAGACAAAATTCCTTCTGCAATGCCAATACCATCTTTACAAACTCCCAGTTTGGATTTAGAGCTAGAAGGTCGACTGAGTGTGCTCTGCTATTCTTTACTAATGACATCTTAAATTCCTTTGATGACAGTCAGTTCGCAGTCGGTATATTCTTGGACATCTCTAAAGCCTTCGATACTGTCGACCATTCCATCCTCCTTTCAAAGCTTGAACATTACGGCGTTAGGGGCCTGTCCCACAATTGGTTTACCTCATATCTGTCCAACAAGATGCAGTATGTCTGTTATAATAACCACCAATCTGACTCCTCGCCAATCTTGTATGGAGTCCCCCAAGGTTCAATTCTCGGTCCAGTATTGTTTTTGTTGTACATAAACGACATAGTCCACGCCAGCTCACTCATAAAATACAACTTATTTGCAGACGATAGTAATCTCTATGCCAGCAACTCAGACCTCCTTTCCTTGATGAGAACTATGAACACTGAATTAACTAAAGTCGGGACCTGGGTAATACGTAATAAACTGACCTTAAACCTTGAGATCTTTCACAGAAGAAAAAACTTACCTCCAGACTTGGACCCCCTGTACCTTGGTAATATAGTCCTCAAACGCGAACAAAATACCAAATTCCTTGGAGTTATTGTTGATGAGAAACTTAACTGGAGAAACCACATACACACCATTCACAGTAAAATCAATAAACAGTGCCGTATCATGTATCACATTCGACAGTCACTCACTCTCACAGCAATGAAAGAAATCTATCATGATCTTGTTTACTAACACTTGATACACTGTCACACACTATGGGGGGCCTCTGGGTCTTCAAAAACACAATCTCTGGTTACTGCACAAAAGAGAGTTGTACGGACAATGAACTACTTGAAAAAAACAGATCACACAAACGAAAAATTTGCTATATTGAAATTTTTAAAATTCGAGGATGTTAACACTTACTGCTGTGCCCTCTTTGTTTACAAATCTATCAATCACTTGCTTGACAATAATTACTTCCAGTTCTGGAATAATCAGAGATACAACTTAAGGCACCCAGAGCTACTAAGACCACCCCCCCTGCACTCCTCTCAGTCCCAGACCTCCATAAAATATCATGGGGTGAAGGTGTGGAACAACTTACCCCCACACATACGAGCAAAGAGTACGCTCCCTTCCTTTAAATCACCTCTCAAAAAATATCTATTGTCGAAGTATTAATACTTCTTGTAACACCTACTATATTTACAGTACCTGCTTTTATTGTACCACCAAAACCGTTTTATCGGAAATTATCATGTAAATAAATGTGTAATTACCATTGCAATAAACATAATTGCCAACTAGACATAATCCTGAAAGCTCTGTCCTCTTGTTCAACCTTATTACTGTACAACCCAGTAACTTATGTTTTTAAATTCCACTCTAATTTATATATATATATATATATATATATATATATATATATATATATATATATATATATATATATATATATATATATATATATATATATATGTGTGTGTGTGTGTATATTTGTATATGTATGTGTATATGTATGTATAAATAAATAAATAAAGAAAATAATAATAAAAAAAAATGAAAGTAATACATAATAAAATAAATAAATATTGAAGTGTTAACCGTGGTAACAATATGAGATGTACTTATTACTACCATGCTATTGTACTATTCCAGATGATACTAAATGTTACATAATACTTCCTTGAGATAAATGTATAGTATATATCAGGTGCCTCAAAGAGAGCTCAGGTTCTCAACTGGCTCAGCCATGTTAATATTGTTATTATTATCCACTCTGTATCTGTGTTTTTCTGGCTAAATAAACTGTTTCAATTCAATTACCCGTCACCTTCACCTTTATCAATAACCGTTATCCCTCACCGTCAACCATCACCTTCACCTTTACCGGTTACCTTCATCGGTCACCTTCATCCGTTACCTTTCCTTCTCCCTCATCCCCCCTCCCATCCACTCCCCTGTACTGGTCTAATTGTGGTGGACTGTCCGTCTCTATACCGTGTCCGTAACGCGTTCCCAACTGCCCTCAACGTGTTCTCAAGGTGAACTCAACGTGTCCTTGACGTGATCTGAACGTGAATTCAACGTGTTCTGATTATGAACTCAACGTGTCCTGGAGGCTTTCTCGACTGTCCCTGTCTTATTCTGAAAGCTGTTGCGACTTGTTCCCACCATTACTATCATTATCCCAGGTCAAGTTACTACTGTATAAATAACGTCAGATTACGTCAGATTTGATCACGTTAGGTTAGGTTAGTTTGCAATAGGTTTACATGGGGAAAGCTAGGTTAGGTTAGGTTAGGTTTGGTTTGGTTAGCTTAGGTTAGTTCTCGTTAGGATAATTTATGTTATGTTAGGCTACGCCAGGCTAGATTAGGTTAGGTTAGATCAGATGAAGTTAGGGGGATTTTGTCCAACAACTTTTGCAGAGAGTGCGGTGGAGGGAGGGGCGGCGGTCATTCGGTAGAGTGGCCCCTCAATATATATTACTCCACAATCTACTCCTCCTCCAGGCTCCCGTCGTGTTTGGTAGTGGGGAAGGGAGACGTGTTGGGAGGTGTTAGAGGAGAGGGTGATGGGCGCTGGTGGGGGAGGGAGGAAGGGGGTATAAGGCGGTGGTTGGGGAAGGAAAGAATTGTTGGGCAGTTGTAAGGGAGGGAGAGGTGCTGTTGGGTGGTTGGGAAAGGAAGCCAGGGATGTTGAGGACATAAGGCACATTAAATTAATAATACTCAGATAAAATATACAATAGGAACAGAGGCGCCCTTATGGCATGAATATAATTATCCAAACCAGAAAGGATATTGCAAAGAGAGGATTAAAAACATTATGCAGTTCACTGCACTGCCTAAAGAAATAAGATTACTCATGGTAAAATTATTCATCATACCGATATTAATCTATCCAATCAAACGGTCCCCCTTCACATGCTGAGTACCACCCAGATTATTAAAACTACAGGTGGTCCAGAACGAAGCCCTAAGATTCGCTACAGATGAAAGATACTCCTATAATATAACAACGGCCGAAATACACAGTGACCAGGGATAGGGAGTTTAACAGTTTGGCCAGAATGATCTGGTAAAATATACAGTAGAACGATTCGAGCAAAAACTACCAAGACTCCCACCAGAGAGTAACACCAACCATACGGCACCAAATCTCAAAAAGTAAATCACAAACCCCAATTTTCTCGTCCAGGCAATATAAAACTTCCTTAGACCAGACTCGGTTAGTAAGGATGGGGGCATATAAACATTGTTCGGCCAGTGTCTAAATTATTTACAATACCTCGTACAATAGCATGAGTTCACCACACTATTAAATTTGCTAGTCAGTAGCAAGGCAGATAATCATTCCATCAATTACTGCACTGTATTAACTCCATCTACACTTATTCAGCCTCTGAACTTTTAACCCCCTTCTTCCTCCAAACTTCTTTTACCCCCCTTTTCTCGACGAAAACATCACATGCATACTCGTACATGTACAGTGTACATGTACAATTGTACACTTACAATTTTATATACTTATATGTTTATACAGACACAAACAGTATACTCGGGCATTCATAGACACACATTATAAATAAAGTGCATATAAAACACACACACACACACACACACATACATTACCGTATACATATATCACAAGGGAGATAATGCATTACCTAACCCTCCATCTTCCGTATCCACTCACTGTGACTGGGCTCTTGAAAATGGAAAATCTCTCAGTAATGGAGATATTTTTCTGAGATTCCCCGACGGTGTCTTCACTTTGTGCTGGTTCCTTAAAAGTTCCTAAGTGAAATCCTTCTAGTATATAGATTACTGAGTTTAGACGCCATTTTTTTGAGGGAGAAGGACCATCCACACTGTAAAAATAAACAAGTAAATAACAAAATACCTGAATCTTAATGAGATTTATATTAATTAAAGTTTTCATAAATGGAGCTGGCGAGAGGCAGTGATGACCTATAGAGTTATTATTATTATTATTATTATTATTATTATTATTATTATTATTATTATTATAAGGCCTCCAGCCTCCCCCAATAGCCACACCTTCGCCACCATTTATTTACCTTAATATTAAATATCCTAATACATAAGAAGCTATCCTATCTGTGTTAAATTAGTTGAACCGCAGATCTATGCGGCATTCAGTGACTGTAGCCTCATAGTCAATATCTGCAGCAGTTGTCGGAATTGGGGCAGAAGCTCTCGTTCCCCTGAGGCAGAGCAAAGCCGACTGAAGGAGAGAGAAAGACAGTCGACATCTCATCCAGGCTGTAACGAAACTTCTGGGCTGCTGCTTCTGTTCGGAGATCACCTCCGCGAGTCTGGCGTAGAAACATCTTGCACTTGGTCCCATCCCACCAGAGGTTGTGAACACTAGAGGAGTGAAGCTGCCTTGGTCAACGTTTTGGATTCTCTCCCCATATGCCCTTATCTTGTCGTTCTCGTTCCTCCTATGTGCAGCATCGAGAGCTAGGTTACGGTGACATGCGGCCATGGGATCAAAAATCCTGATGTCGAAGAAAGCTCGCTGTCCTCGCGTCCAGAATCCTCGAGCACTGACGTCAACACGGGCTTCGTTAGATGTGTTTGAAGTCCTATGTTGGAGGATCTCACCATCCAATGGAAGGAGGGTCGGTTCTACCATGACATCCCGGCAGATTTCCTTCAACATATTTGCTGTGAGATCCCTTACCTCGTCATGCCTCATGCATATGAAGCCCCCCTTCTTGCACACTATGGCGTGATCGCCGTCATAGGAAGAGCCACACACGCATTGGGAGGGCAAACCTTCTACTGGCCGACCGTACCTTAGAGCAATGACATCTGTAAATTCTTGTTTGTTAAGACTGAAACCATTTGCCCTTATCGGTAACGTAGTTAACCAGTTCGAGGCGCCCACCTCCTGCGCTATAGCTACTTTTTTTTCAAATTTTCTGGAATCTGCAGCAACAGTTGCGTTCTGGGCTATTATGTGGTCCGTGAGGGCTGCCGTGAGCTTAAGTGAATTTTGATGTTCGGTGGCTGCAATCTCCTCTGGATTGGTTAGTCCCATCCCTCCCAGTCTTGATGGAAGTGCAAGAAGTTCTCTTTCTGCTGGGGTTAAGTGAGTGTGTTTCACTAATTTGGGAATGAACTTGACACTGATAGCTTCTTCCAGAGGGTGGAGGAGGGGTCCGATACCAGGGATAGTACGCATCAGGTAGTTCCAACGATGCTTGACTCCATGGGTGAATGCAGCGAAAGCCGCATGTGGCTCTGTGTTAGCAATCTCAGACAGAGCTTGGATTTCACTAACCCACTCATTCACCTTTCCCGCTTCGTACTCGGTCTTGAAGTCCGTATTGCCAATTACTGCGCCTAGATGTCTTTGGCCGTCCTTAGTTATTTTGACTTCGCCTCCGCCAAAGGCCTCCTTTGCCCGTTCATAATGTTCTGGCTTCACCATGAGGAAGGACTTGCTGGCGTTTGGGTGGTACCCTATTTGTGGACCTCGCCATGTTACCAGGTCCCACCACTTTTTGATGTCCTCCACTTTTCCTGCTCTTGTAAGGTCATCAGCATACGCCACTTGTTTGACCCCAGTTGTTTCAAATTTTATTTCTTGTTGGAGCACTGATAGGCCTATTGCATACATTGCCATTGCAACAGGGTCCCCCTGTGTTGTTCCCTCGGTTGACTGTAAGATGGTATCACCTCTTCGAGCCTTGTTGTTTACTATATAGAGGTCTGATGGATTCCTATATGAGTTTTCAACGTACATTGCAAAGCTTGGACACTTGATCTTGATGTTGTGCAGTGCTGCCTTGCTGTTAAGTATGTTGAATGCGTTTGAAGCGTCGACCAGGAGAACGGCCTCACAATCACGTTGCTCAAATATCGTTCTCATGGCGTGAATGGCAGCTTCCCCTCCAGCTTGTTGGCCAGCACAAACTTGCAGTTCCCTGCTGCTGCCCTGACTACTACTACTACTACTACTACTATTATTATTATTATTATTATTATTATTATTATAATTATTATTATTATCATTATTATTATTTTTAATATTAAAATTAATATTTGTCATCATTATTTTCATTTAAATTATTGTTATTAATATTAGCATCATTATCATTATTATTATTATCATTATTATTATTATTATTATTATTATTATCACTTTATCTGGTATCAGGGGATGATGGATATAAGAGAGGCGACACATAAAGTCACTCAGTTCCCCTCTCGCGCTCCTGCACTCTGTAGGACCGTGTACGACCTCTACCCTGTGTCTTGTAGAACCTTCACCTCGTGTATTGCACGACCTCCACCCTGTGTCTTGTAGTTTCTGCAACCCGTCTCTTGTAGTTTATATATATATATATATATATATATATATATATATATATATATATATATATATATTTCATGTAAATCCACAATGAAAACGTGGATAAGATAAATCTTGATATAATCACACGGGAAAATGGAAACAACGGAGTACCTTGCCTCTGAAGATGTCTTGAATAAAGACGAAAGCTAAGGTACTCCGTTGTTTCCATTTTCCCGTGAGATTTTATCAAGATATATATATATATATATATATATATATATATATATATATATATATATATATATATATATAGATAGATAGAACAAAGGTTCAGCTACTACCACCTAGGGACGGATTGCCACAACTCCTACACTGAATCGCTGCCAAAGTTTCCAGTTCGAATAATTCATCTTGGCCTCAGGTGAAATAATTTCTTTTAATGGTATCTGGTGTGTCTGTTGTTCATGCACAAATTTGTTAATGCGAGTTTCTCGCCAAAATTCTTCTCATATCTCGTTTTTATTCCTTTCTCACTCTCTCTCTCTCTCTTTTATCCAAGAGTTAAGTTAGCGAAGTAAGCATCCTATTCATCAACAAATTAATACATACATACATACATACACACATACAAAAATACATATGGTTGCCCCTCGTGTAACGAGGATGGCCGGCCCAAGAGCCATCTAGGTGTAAATTTGTTTAGGGTGTAGAACCTTCCGTCAACACAACAACCACACCCTGAGTTAACGAGTTGTATGACCTTGTGTCAAGGAATATTCCGAGAAGCCCGGACAACTAAACAAATGCACTTGCTAACCATTACCCCGGAACACGATCCGCAAATCGATTAACATCCAGGTTTCCAATTACTGTATTTTTTTTTTACGGGGAATAGCCAACCCAGGCACAGTTCACTGACCCACATCGGGGCCTCGGGGGCGAAAATATAATAATAACAATAATTATAATTCATAGTAATTACAATTTATAATAACTTTTTTAAATACAATAATAAATTAATAATAATAATAATAATAGTAATAATAATAATAATAATAATAATTATAATAATAATAATAATAATAATAATAATAATAATAATAATAATAGTAATAAAGAAATAACAAAAAGAAAAAAAGATCAAAAGTGAAAAGGACTATATGTACAGTATGTTGTGATGCCAAGAGTAAGAGGAATAGTTGAGACCCTACACTTGTGTGTAAATGAGGCAGGAAGTCAGATCAGCAAACTGGGACTTGGTCACAATTTTCGTGATGCCCTATGGCAGCAGGGTCTACCATTAGACAATACATTATGCTTCCATTATCTTCCTAGGCGGTAGGACCTCCCTGTTTGGTAGCTGCCTACTACCTACTACCCTCTGCTGGGTAGATAGAGGCAAATGGTACAAAGAAACTTTCTCATAGTTTCACCCTAACCGGGGATCGAACCCGGGTCCGCTCGCTTGAGACGCGAGCATGCTGACTATTACACCACAGGTCGCCATACATATCTTCATACATACATACATATATACATACATACATGCTGAGTTTGCCCCTCGTGTCCGAAGATGGCCTGCCCAAAGTCCACCTTCAGTTGAGTCCCTATATACTGAGAATAGTAACATGGATGGTTCCAGAAAATGAGATCATTTGATTACTGGAAACCATTTTTTTGGCCATCTGCGCACATCAGTTGGCCATTGTTTTGGATAAATCGATGAGTGATTTTTCTTTGCATTATAATGGGATGTTATGCATTTCCATGCAGTAATGGGTCAGCTAAGGGATTTAAGATGTACAGGTTCCGAGTAGATCCTAAAAGAGGAAAGTGTGGAGAAATAAGGTCACTCATCATTAGTGTTGTGAAGAGTAACACGACTAGTTTAAATATAGTTATGTAGACTTAAGTAGAATATACTGTATCTGTAAATGTTCTTTACACAAAACACTAGAATTATTAACGACTTAAATGCTTATGTACGGCAGAGTATATTAATAGCTCGGATGAGTTGACAAAAAAATCAAGTTGAACAACTCGCCGAAGTTACAAGTCAATTGAGAATCTTTGATTTGGGCTTCACATTAGAAAATCTGTCTCCTAAACTAAGATTTGTTGATTTTCCAAAAGTTAGAGGAAAACTACTCATAATAAATTAGTAAAACTACCAAATATAAATAATTATAGGTTTGTAGTTCAGAGAAATCCATAAGACGCTTAAGTATTCTCGCGGGCAAACGGCCCTCGTGGAGAACCACTGGAGATGCTGCTCATATCTTCTAAAGCCACGAAACCAGTCATCCTACTGCTGTCATTCTTAAAAAAAGATCTCTGAAGCCATGATGGAGTGAATTATCACCATCCGCACGATGGAGGATGTCCGCCATTACCCAAGTTATAGCATTCTTTTGTTATACTGTGTAGGTAAATTTTAGGTTATCTAATAGTGGTTTGATATTGTCCCAGTACAAATCTAAGGGAACAGGTGAGTTAGGTTGTGTTGTGACTATAAGATCGGGTAGTGTAAAACGTCCTATGCGTGCTGACCTCAATGGAGGAAAGGTCAAGGCCGATTTATCTCACGGGGATTAACTGACATTGAAATGGCAGGTGTTAGTTGTGAGCAGCTCTGTGCCTTTTTGAAGACTGAGTTATTGAAGGTCAAGGACGAAAACTTGAAGGAAGAAGACACGAGACAGGGAGAGTCTCTGTTTGAAGACAACACAGGCCAACAGAGGGTCGTGTGGAGAGGAGCGACTAAACCAGTGGTGAAAAAAGACAACACCTGAGTGTACTAACCTATTTAATAATTTGGTAGACGAATTGGATGGTACAGAAACCACAATTGTTGGGGATTCCCAGGTAAGGTATCTAGATAGAGCTTTCTGTGTCAAAAAAAATAGAAATAAAAATAGGATGAGAGTGCTTGCCAGGGCTGGGGTGGGGATATAGTCGACAGGATGGACAATATCATGTCTGGTAATGGGAACAAACCTATTATCTGCCTCAGTGCAGGAGGCAATGATATTGGCCGGTGTAGAAGTGAGAAGCTCTGTGATAAGTTTAAGGCAGCTTTTGACTGGATTAGGATTAAGGGAGGTGTCCCTATCATATAGTGTCCTGCCTAGAAGGAGAGTTGGCAATGAATGGTTGTCAAGGGCAGTTTGTGTCAACGGCCGTCTTGACAGATATTGCAAGTCAATATATGGCAGAAGGGACCTTTATGCTAGGGATGGGGTACATTTATCTAGAGAGGGGTGGTAACCCTGGCTGGCTCTCCCAAGAAGGCAGTTCAAAAAATTTTGAAGTCCTTAAACTTCTAGGGAAACATGTGAGCAGAGGATCGAAGAGTTAAAACCTAAACGCGACAGTGAGAGGACTCAGAATCAGAGGATTTTATCTTGAAACTCTTCAGGACTGTTTCCTAAGTCAACATATAGCCGAACCCACCCGTGGTAATAGTATACCTGTACTAGATTTATTTCTGCCAAACAGAGAAAACCTCATTTGTAATGTCGAGGTAGGGAAAGAACTAGCTAACAGCGGCCAGAAAGCAGTAAGATTCAAAGTAGAACTTAATTTCAGCTGCAAGGAAAATTTCATTAAAGTCCCAGACTTCAGAAGGGCAAACTTTGATAGACTGAAAAGTCAGCTGAGAAAAGGGGTATTACGTTTGGGGTGAATTACATGACCTCACTAGAGGTGGTAAATAATGTGACCTCACAGAATGTATTTGCTGGTGACCTCACTTTACCTGGTTACCTGACAATGATAACCTCACAAAATATGACTGCTGAGGGTGACCTGACCACGAAATTTGAGGCTACCGAGTTCCAAAACAATATAAATAATGAGTTACTTAATGCACAAAGGAAGGCTATAAGTAGGAGAATATATAGTGGTGAATTTTACCTCAGACATTATTATAAAGTATTGGCCAGTAGGGTTAAAACAGATATATGGAAAGCAAAGAGGAATAATGAACTGAAAATAGCGATTTTTCCAAATGTATCAAACTAAAACACGAGCCATGATTGAACTATTACAGTCAGATACCGGCGAACTAACTGTTAACGACGGGTTAATGAGCAATAATCTGAACAGATACATTTCGTCAGTTTTCACAACCGAAAATTTAAACATGATATCCGAGGCACCGACTATATACAGGATAGTGAAGAAAATAGATTATGAGAGATAGTAATGACTAGTAACGGTGTTAGTAAACAAATAGACAAATTAAAACCTATTAAGTCGCGTGGTCCAGATGAGATATTTGCCAGGGTACAGTATTAAAGGAATGTAAGGAAGAACTTAGTATGCCCTCTGCAAACTTGTTTAACTTGTCACTAAAAACTGGTGAAGTGACAGAATCCTGGAGGATAGCGAATGTGACACTGAATTTCAAGAAAGGAGATACATCACTATCCTCAAACTACCGTCCAATTAGTTTAACTTCAATTGTAAGCAAATTACTGGAAGCAATAATTTCAAACAAAATTCGAAATCACCTCGAGAAACGCAAATTGATCAATGATTCCCAGTATGGCTTCACAAGTGGGCGTTCATGTCTGACAAATCTATTTTCATTCCTTACAACTGTTTTTGAATCAGTGGATGATGGACACGATTATGATGTGGTTCACCTCGACTTTAGCAAAGCCTTTGGACAGGGTACCCTACTAGGTGAGGCTCGTGAAATTAGAGATGTACTAAACTGGATTAGGGCGTGGTTAAAGGACAGGAAATTGAGTTAGCATTAATGGCACTAAATCCGATTGGGGTAACATCACAAGTGGAGTACTCAAGACTACTGAGCCTTGGACCATTACTATTTATTATATGCTTAAATGACATAGATATAGGCGTAGACAGCAACATAAGTAAATTTGCTGACGACACTAAAATAGGGAGTGTAATTAAAGCTGACGAGGACTCCGCAAAACTACAGGAAGATCTAAACAAATTTTTCGTATGGTCTGAAAAATTGCAGATGAAATTTAATGTGGACAAATGTGGAGTACTTAGCCTTGGAGATTTAAACAGAGAAGCCAGATATCAGATGAACAGCTTTGTTATAGCGAGATTCGAATGTGAGAAAGATTTAGAAGTAATCATAAGTAGGAATCTTAAATCAAGTAAACAAGTAAACAAGGCTAACAAAGTACTTGGGTTCTTACAAAGGAGTGATAGTTACAAGATTAGCGAGGTCATCCTAAAACTACAGTATATCTTGCGCTTGTGAGACCTCGCTTAGATTATGCAGTTCAGTTTTGGTCACCGTACTACAAAATGGATATCGAATCCCGAGAAAGCATACAGGGGAGGATGACAAGATTAATCCTGAGCACTAGGAACCTTGAGTATAGAGACAGAATAAAACATTTGAATTCGCACTCCCTCGAGAGACGTAGAGTGAGGGGCGATATGATTAAAGTGTATAAATGGAAGTCAGGGTTAAACCAGGAACTTGCACATAGTCTCAACCTGCCCGGGATTGAACCCGGGTCCTCTCACTTGTTAGGTGAGTACTCACACACACAAACTACTACTACTACTTTGCTGGCACTCGGAATCGAGTATGACGATCATCCAGCTATGATACAATGATATGAGCTATTAAGGATGTCACCTTCATTGGTGAGCTCTGAGGTGACTCGAAAGGCCGAGACGGAACCGGCAGGGTCGTCCACAGATGTTGCACGTGTGGAGAGCCACATCTACTGCGGGAGGGGCGGCGGCAGCGTCTTCCGGCGTTGGTGCTTGTCTGTCTCGGTAAGCAATCGAGCTAACTCGAGGGTATTGACACCTTCTCGTGTGGTGCTCCTCCAAGCATTACGGTGTGGAGTGATCATCTCCCAAGTGAAGGATAGATTTAGCACTTTTTCAGGTTTGTCTGAAGACTATCCTCATACCTTTTCAGTTGCCCGCCAGAGTTACGTTTACTATTCATTAGGTGACTGTAAAGTAGACTACGTTGGTGAAAGTTTTCAAGTGCCTTGAGGTACCTCCTGTATGTGACCCATATCTCGCTGCCATATAGCCATGTTTTGGAGGAATTAAAAAATTCGTGCATCTTGTGCTGATCTGCAATTTATTCTTAGATTGCGAAGTTCCCGCTGAGCAGCAGCTCTCTTCTTGCGGAAGGTATCAGCTTTGGTCCGAGACTGAGGGTTTTTCTGCCAGTCAGTTAAAGAAGCACGTTTATCATTGATGAGTACATTGATTGTCTGGTCATTTTCATTAAACCAGTCCTGGTGTATTCATTCAGTCTGGCCGAGGGTCTCTCTGCATGATTTTGTCCTGACAGTGTTGAGAATATTCCATTCAGCACTGGGATTTGGGTTGTTCGTTGTCGGGTTGCTTATCAGCCCACGGTCGAGCTGCTTTCTGAAAGCATGTACTACTGCTGCATCCTCCAGACGCTTCGTGTTAACACCTCCTCTAGGAGCTTGCTGCCTTCGCCGTTTTGGGGCGACGTGGAGTGAGAGCTCGGCTCTGACGAGCCGATGATCAGTGTCCCAGTGGTCTGAGCCACGCATAGCTCGAGTGATGAGGACATTTCGACGATCTCTTTCTCTGACAATGATGTAGTCAATGAGATGCCAGTGTTATAATCGTGGGTGTTGTCACGAATCCCTGAACTTGTCGGCCTCCCTATGGTTCCCTGCCAAATGTTAGCATCTCTGCCAACCCTGGCATTGAAGTCACCAAAGGAGCACAACTATATCTTCTCTGGGGATAGAGGTTAGCACTCTGTCGAGGTCGTCGTAAAAGGCCTCCTTGATGTCATCCTCTGCATCCAGTGTTGTGGCGTATGCACTGATGAAAAGGGCATGACGTGAGTGATTCAGTTGGATTTGGAGCATCATGAGGCGCTCGTTGATCCCAATAGGCATTTCAGTTATCCTGTGGAGGATGGATTGGCGGGTGGCAAAGCCAACTCCATAAATGAGGTTTCTCTCTGCAGCAGGCTTACCCTTCCAGAAGAAGGTATAGCCAGACCCCCGCTCTGTGAGTTGACCCTCGTCTGGGAGCTGGGACTCACTAATGGCTGCTATGTCGATGTTATACCTAGCCAGTTCTTTTGTCACAAGGGCAGTTCTTCTTTCAAGACGCTCATTTGTGCCAGTATCCACATATGGTCCTGATATTCCACGCAGCGATCATAAAAGGGTGTATGGATTTGGTTTTGTTTGGATCTGTGATTTTGATTGTGTTTTCGACCGCAGAAGGATGACCTTATTGGGAGTGTTTGCCCAGTCATTTTTTTTTTGGCAGGCTATGTTTAAGACACCTTTTCTAGCCCTCTCCCCACCTGAGGTGAGCAGATGGCTCTTCGAAAGTGCTACTCAGTCGCACAGATAGGACCGGATTACACTGCTTCCTAGATCCTATTGTATAATCGACAATCTTATCTGTGCCGCCCTCATCTGTGCCGCCCTTATCTGTGTCGCCACTCATCTGTTGTCATAGGACTTTTGGGGGTATAGGGGTTTTGATGATGATGAAAGGTATGATGAACTGGATGGTGGCTGTGCGTGAGTTGATTTATGTGGTGAGGCAGGAGCGCAGGCTGCAATCACACATCTTGACTCTCCCTTTTCTTGACCCAGTGTTGCAAATGTTTTAACGACTGGGTAGAGGGAGAGTTGCAATGGACTGCCGTTAGGGTTTCGCCTTAGTAGCCTGTCCATCATGCATTGCCTTCGTCTTCCGGTGTAGTCGTTGGGTTCTCATGGTGGTCACCTCTTCCGCCTATACCGCCCGTGGGGTCTTGTTGGAGCTCTGTAAGCATGTCTGCCTGATGCGGGGCTCCACCTCAGATTTTTTTTTCGGAGTTTAATCCTTTAGCCTTATATCTACCAAGGTTAATCCACATGGCAGCGGGGCAATGACTGGTAGGCGCCAGGACGTGTCCACATGCTATTGGGCCTATGCACCGTCTCTCTGGGGCCCACTGCTACTCCGAGATCCCCTGCTGGTCTAGCCTGGGCTCACGAGTCACCCAGTTACCGTGTGTTGCCACGAGGAGGCACAGCAGGAGTCTTGATGGTGAGGAGGCTGTGTACTGGCAGGAGAAGGCTTATGCAAGTTGCTTCCCTGTTCGCCGAGAGGTCTAGCCAGCGGCGGTAGCTGAAAACGAGAGGAAGCAAGCAATGCCTGCACCTGAACACTAACATAATGCTGCCATACTAGACGCGTTACATTACCCTGTGTACACAATAGAAAATGGAATATCATGCATGGTTCACTTGTTCATTAAAGAAAATGCATGTTAGTGATTATCAATTGTTTCCTTTCTATTTATACGTACATTGTTCGTGTTTATTCGGTTAGTATCTGTTTTTTATTACACACACACACACACACACACACACACACATCGTAAGATAAGAAGATGATCACTTACCCAAAATTAACCTCAGTTAATTTGACTTGGGCCGACCTTAGGTGACCTTAGTCTCAACAGCTTATTATACCCGCACTGAATCTGTTGATAGTATCTCAGGTGAGGCTGACCACGCCCTCTCTCTCTCTCTCTCTCTCTCTCTCTCTCTCTCTCTCTCTCTCTCTCTCTCTCTCTCTCTCTCTCTCCATGATCTACCTATCTATCTTTCTACAATAATATAATAATGAAGGAAACTGCAGTAAGCCTATTGGCCTATACTAGGCAGCCCTGTTTACACACAGCTTACATCAATCATAACTGTCTAATCTATATTCCCACACATATCTAAATTAGTCTAATTTAAAACTATTTCTACGAGTTCGCACCTGATTTGATAGTTTAAGTACGTTATATTTCGCCTTTATTCCATTGATACACTTGGATTATATTTTCCTTTATTCTACGTCTCTCAAAGGAATGTAAATTCAGTTTTCTTCACCTATCTTTGTGCTCAAGATTCCTAATGCCCGGGATCATCCTCCTCTGAACGATTTCTAGGGAATCAATATCCATTTTCGAGTAAGGTGACATGGGATCATGTGGTTCAGTGTTGGTCACTGTACAAGAAAATGAATATTGATTCCTTTATTTTTTATATATTTATCTACCAATCAATGTATCTATCTACCTTCCTACCTACATACCCACCCACCTACCGGTATACCTGCTGCGTATGTATGTATGTATGTATTTAAGTGCTTCAACAACTAAGGTCATAAAGCAATGAAATCTTTTGCCTACAATTAGATTAAGGTTGTGTGCTGGTTGACGGTGATAACTGTCTTGTAGAGCGTGATTCGCCCACAGGCATCCTTAGGGTGGCCTGTGGAAGAACAATAATTACCATCGAGAATAAAAACACGAAAGGGAATGAAAAACAGTGAAGTAAGTAAAAACAGAGAGGGAGAAAGAGAGAAGATAAATGAAGAAACATAGAGAGAGAGGGAGGAAGGACATAGGAAGAAAAGCAAATTAGAAAAAGAAAGGGGATGAAGAGAAAAGTAGAGTAAGTCAAACAGAGTGAGAGATTCACACGTCGCAGGGTCTTATTAGAGTTAGCAGACGTGCTCACAGCTCAGCCTCTCTCGTTATTGAAGGGGTCGATCCCCCCCTTTTAGCGTGTTAATGAGGATCGGAAGCGAAGCCGCCACCACGATATTGAAACTAACCTACCATTATCCATTGTCTATGAAGGAAAAACAAATGAACATCACTACCCTCCATCCCCCACCATAAAAGATAACTGATTGGATTTCTCGATGCTTAGATTGTAACAAAACAGATCAAATACTAACCGAATACACACGAACAATGTATGTATAAATATTAAGAAAACGATTCATCATTACATCCATCCATTTTCTCTAATGAATAAGTGAACCGTGATATTCCACTTTCTATCATTAAAAGTGGTGGGCTAGTTCTTTACCATGAGCGACCTCTACACCCCATAGTTTATTCCCAATTTTTATATTTCCTCAAATTAATCTACTGGTGAGAAAAGGTTTGGGACATTCATTCTCATTAACTTCATCTGCTGCTCTTGAACAACCATAGACAGATACAATAAACGATTCTCGGGCGTTCCTGTTGGATCATCGTCACCTAAAGGTCCAACCGCATTGCCTCCCGTGCTTGCGGACAGTGGGCCACCGAGAGCTAGCAAGTACTGTCCGAGCAACAAAAAACCTTGGACATTATACACGAAGGAGTGTTTAAAATTGAACAAACACAAAATCAAGATTGGAACATGGAATGTGAGGACATACTACGAGGCTAGTAAATATGCAAATGTTTGTATGAAAATAGATATAGTACAGTGGTACATTCTAGGATTTAGTGAAGTAAGATGGACAGATAAATATAGCATTAGCGCTGAAAGATTCCTACTTCATATATTCAGGTATGAAAAACATGAGAGAGGTGTCGGTATTCTTATAAATCAGAAGTTCAGTAGTAGTGTAAAGGGATGCAGGGCAGTGTCAGATAGTTTTGTTCGTCAAGTTTAATGCTAAACCCGTGGACTTGGTAATAAAACAGGTTTATGCTCGAACAATTGATAGTGAGGATAACGTCTTAGAAGAATTTTATGAAGATTTAAAGAAAGGAAAAGACACCATAATTTATTTATTAATGAATGTCTGGTTATAATGGGTGATGTTAACGCAAAAGTTGGGAAAGGAAAAGTAGCACCAGAAGTAGGATCTCATGGGTTGGGTAATAGAAATGAGAGAGGAAAAATATTGATCGACTTTTGTAAGGAAAGCAATTTGATAATTGTAAATACATGATTTGAACAACACCCTATACATGGGTCTCACCCCAGGACAATATAAACAACAAAGTCAGGAATCAAACAGATTACATTTTAATTCAGGAAAGATTCAGAAATTCAATAACCAGAACCAAGACGTATCAGATTCAGATTTGCCCCCGAGGGGGCTAGTTTATTGGGCACCCCCTTACATCCTGTGCAAGGTGAAGCGCAGAAGCGTTTACAGCGCTCAACAGGGAAGTATGAAAAGTTCATACTTGCCTTTATGACTCGTACATTAAGGGCGTAAAAGCCTGAAGGGTCATAGGTTTTGTCAAGTTACATTAAGTGAGAGAATGATGATTGTGTGGGGGGAAAGTTCCAGGTACATTTCATCTGTTTATGGCAAAGAGTG
The DNA here is from genome assembly GCA_958450375.1 of Homarus gammarus. NCBI lineage: Eukaryota > Metazoa > Arthropoda > Malacostraca > Decapoda > Nephropidae > Homarus > Homarus gammarus. The sequence continues at coordinate 293,412 of CAUDMG010003759.1, forward strand.
GCAGGTCCCTAATAATGTCAAGTGCCAGGCCTGTGACTAGGAGGAGGGATATCTGGTCTGGGAGGGAAGAGGTGTTGGTAACGGCTGGGGACCTGTAGGAGGAGGTCTTAGGGCAAGTGAGGATGTAGTGAGAGAGGGTGTGAGAGTCGGGTTGGCCACAAAGTTTACAAACAGTGCGGTGAGGCTCAGGGTTGCCAATGTACTCCCATAGGTACCTGTACCCGAGGCGCAGTCTCATGTATATAATAAGCTGTTGAGATCGAGTCAGGGATTGATATTCTTTGTAGCGGCGGTTGTCGTCACCGGTTACAGCGTCATAGTGGCATAGTGTGACGCTACCCCGTTGTTTCAGGTGTGTCCAATTTTCGTTGAATGCCTCTCGTTGTGTGGCGTGCATGCGAGATTTCCAAGACGTATCCAGGGGCAGATTGTGGATCAGATCACGTCCCATTGATGAGCTTAGTGAGGCTAAAACTTCAAAAATTAAAAATAAAAACTATGGAAAAATTCAAATGGGATTTAGGAGAGCACAAAACAGTGTCAGGGATAGAATATGAAATTGAAACCGAAGATAGATTTTCAGTATTACTGGAGGGTGCCTGTGATGAACCAGGACAACAATTTAACAGGTATAAAGAAGTAATGGTAAAGACTAGAAAAAAACTTATAGGGCATAGGAGGAACGAGGCTAAAAGTGAATGGATGACAAATAACATTTTAAAGAAAGTGCATAGACAAAGAAAGATATGAAACCGAGGTAAGGTTTACATAAAATTAATAAATAAATTCAAAGGGAATGCAGACAAGCCAAGAAAGATAATCAAGAAAGGAAATGCAAGGAGAGTGAAGACGACCACATAAGGCATAATTATAGGGCAATGTATAGAAACATTATGCAAGTGAATACAAAGAATAAACTGGGTGGGACTATTAAAAACAAATACAATAAGATCCTGTATGAACCAGAAGAAATAAAAGAGAGATGGGCGGAGTACATAGAAGAAATATATAATGATAAGGATGTAGTGGAGGTATGAAACGAAAATGAAATAAAGATCGAACTACCAATTGTGGAAACAAAAGTTGAGGCAGCTGTGAGCAAAGTTAAGTATTATAAAGCTTGTGGGGTTGATCACCTTCCAGCATAATTTACTAAACAAATGGGCAAGAATGGGATAAATTGTTTGTCTAAAATATGTAATTCAATGTACTTTAAAGAAGACCTTCCCAGTGATTTGAAAATATCAATATTTGTAATAATATCTAAATAGCCAGGAGCCTCCGAGTGTACCCAGTTTACATCAATAAGATTAATAAGTCTTGCCTGCTAAGTTTTATTAAACATAATTATAAGTAGAAAATTTTTTTAAATAGAAAGTGGGTTATCTGAAGAGCAAAATGGATTTAGAAAGGGAAAAGGAACGAGCGAAGCTATATCTGGTTTGAGAATTTTGAGTGAAAGGGCTTTAGAGGTCCAAAGAGATTTGTATACTGTATCTGCTTTGTTGATTTTGAAAAACTTTTGATAAGGTAAAGCACAATAAGTTTGTAGATATCCTGGACAAAGTAGGTATTAATGAAGGAGATATTAGATTTTTCAAGAATCTTTACTAGCAACAGGAGGCTGCAATGTTAGTAAATAATGAGATTACTAATTGATTAATATATATTCATAATTCTTACTGAGGAAAGTTATAAATGATAATGAAGGAATGAAAGATAATGGTAAAGTTATATTAAATACGCTCTATGTAGATGATACTGCTCTTATTACAGATAGTGAAGAGGCATAACAAAAACTCGTTAACATATTAGTGGAAAAATGTGAAAATACGGTTTAAGAGTTAATACTGTGAAGATGTTAGTAATAATATTTTCCAAATTGGAAATGAATCTTAAAATAAAAATTATGGCAGGCAACAGCGAACGTAAACAAGTGGAAAATTTTGTGTAATTGGGAAGTAACATTAGCTGTGATGTTATGTGTGGAAGAAATCATAAGACGAATAGGGCAAGCAAAAACAGCATTTAATAATCTAAAAGACCTAATGAAAAGGGCCATTAACTTCAATTTGAGAAAAAGGCAATGACTGATGTATGGTTCAGAAGTGAGGACACTTTCAGCAGATACCGGGAAGAGGTTGGTGGCCATTGACATGTGGTGTTATAGGCGAATGCTAAGAATAAGCTACACAGAAAGAAATGTCAATGTAAAACTACGAAGAATAAAAAAAAATCAAGATAATTACTTGAAATGAATAAAGAAGAACAATTTTATACTTTGGTCATATAATTAGCGATGGGAGGATAATAATGGAGGATTGTTTAAAACAGCCCAAGAACGTTTAGAATGGAGAACTGCGGTCGCCAAATCTCTGATATGAGGACAATACTCTGCTCGATTGACTATCATTCATATTATGTGTTACGACCCAAGGGTAGATCGATACATAAACACAAATCACTTAAGTCTTTCAAATATATCAGTATTTATCATTATATTCTTAATCCCAAGTTCTCCCAACAAAGGTCAAGTTAACAGGTCAAAACCTAAACAAGTCAATGAAAAATATGAACATTTATTAACTTATTCCTACCACCTCATATGTGCACATAAAATAAAATAAATAACAATAATAATACAAGATGTTTGGAAGTGGCCGAGTAAGGACTGAAGGTCCAACAAGATCACACAAAATCAATATCAAGCAAACCAAATCTCAATAGTCAAATGCCACTCTCAAAACACCAGAGAGAGGGTATACTACTTAACTCATGACAGTTGTGCCAAGACTGATTATCGATTACCAGCCGGTCACCGACGTCACCTCTCTACCGCACAATACTGACCTACTTTATCCTGATTGGCCAAAACGTAAACTTTATCTAAATTACCTATTGACATTAGTTCCACTTATCTATCCTATATACAAACCTAAGGCAATCAAATATAATACACTCAAGCATAATACACAATGTAATAAACGAATCAGTCAGTGTGGGCGAGTAATGAGCGAACCTGCTCGTGCTAACCACACACCATCCGAACCAACGTAATTCATGCCAAGAACAGAAACTTATGGCGGACACTCGTAACATTATGGCGGACACTCGTAACATTATGTCGAAACACGAGTGAACAACACCACCGTCTACTTTCTTTCAAGACAAAAAGGGCTCCATTACGTCACTAAAATTCGCAATTGGTAACCCAGCACCTTATATTTGGATCAGCTAAGAATTAACCACCCCAGTATATTTCATCTTATTAAACACCGTATCGTAACCTAGGAGTTAGGATATTTCAGGTTTTGTCATGTTATGTTAAGTTAAGGTAGTTTAGGTTAGGTTAGGTTAGGTTAGGTTAGGTTAGGTTAGGTTAGGTTAGGATGTTTAATATTTGGGTAAAGTAAGTAAAGGGCTAATCTTCATGTGATTCCAATCTTCTCTTAATTATTTTTTGGCACAACCATTGTTTTTTTTTTTTTTTTTTTTTTTTTTTACGGAGATTAGCCCACCCGGGCACAGGTCACTCACCCACACCGGGGCCTGGGGGGCGAAAATGTAATATCATCATGATCATCATGATCATCATCATCATCATCATCATTATTATTATTATTATTATTATTATTATTATTATTATTATTATTACTATTATCATTACTATTATTAACACCCATAAGGAAAAAGATCAAAAGTGAGAAACAATATATGTATGTTGTGTTGTCAATAGTAAGAGAAATAATTGAGATCCTGCAATTGTGTGTAATTGAGACAGAAAGTCAGATCAGCAACCTGGGACTTAGTCACAATTTTCGTGATGCCATGTGGCAGCAGGGTCTACCATTAGACAACACACCTAGTATACTATAGGACTAGCCCTGTGTCTGTCTGTCTGTCTGTCTGTCTGTGTCTCTGTTCTGGGCAGCCGAAATGGCACTTTCGCTTTTCATCAAACTTGGTGGAAAAATCGCAAAAAAATTCGTAGAGTGGAAGAAACCTGGTCCCATGTAGATGGTTTCTTTAGGAAGCCATTAATTAACGCTGGAAATTGAGGCAAGTCTACGGACTTGGTGCACCCTCATTAGCTGTACGCTGTCAGCCAGCCGGACAATTGCAGTTATCATACGGCTCCCTCCTCCTCCCCCCACTATTTTTCTTAGCCTACTTTTTTTAATGTCGTTTGGATTAGTAAAGGAAGGAAGATGAATAAATGGAAGAATAAAGAAGGGGAAACAGAAAATAGTTAGAGATAACAGGTGGGGGGGAGCTTAGTTTCATCATGTGTCTGGATGTGCAGTTTCAAGGTTACCAGACCATTTTCGGACCTTACAGCTACAGTGTGTACAGTATACTTGTTCCTGTGGCTGACTGTACCTGGAAAAGGAGAAGAGAGAAAAAGATAATAACAGGAATGCATGGAGAAGATAGAAAGGGAGAAGAGAAGGAGAAGAAGAGAGACTGAAGCATTATTATCCTTAAGAGGCGAGGAAAGGAGATGGGAGAGATTGATAGTGAGAGGTGGAGGTATGAATGGAGGGATGGAAGGACAAAATAAGAATGGTATAGAAGGATAGTAGAGACGGAGACTAGAGAAGCAGACAAAGGAAGGACAGCGATAAGTAAAACAAAAATGAGAACAAGTATTTGGTTGATAACATGTAGAAATTAGTCGGTTAAATGTAGGTAAAAAGAGAAAGAATAATGAGATAAAACATAAAGAAGAAAGAGACACTTATTATAACAACCACGACCATGATCATAACAACCACGACCATGATTATAACAACCACGACCATGATCATAACAACCACGACCATGATCATAACAACCACGACCATGATTATAACAACCACGACCATGATTATAACAACGACGACCATGATTATTACAACCACGACCATGATTATAACAACCACGACCATGATTATAACAACCACGACCATGATTATAACAACCACGACCATGATCATAACAACCACGACCATGATCATAACAACCACGACCATGATTATAAGAACTACGACCATGATTATAACAACCACGACTATGATTATAGCAATCACGACTATGATTATAACAACCACGACCATGATTATAAGAACTACGACCATGATCATAACCACGACCATGATTATAACAACCACGACCATGATTATAACAACCACGACCATGATCATAACAACCACGACCATGATTATAAGAACTACGACCATGATTATAACAACCACGACCATGATTATAACAACCACGACTATGATTATAACAATCACGACTATGATTATAACAACCACGACCATGATTATAAGAACTACGACCATGATCATAACCACGACCATGATTATAACAACCATGACTATGACTGTAACAACCACAACCATGATTATAACAACCACGATCATGATTATAACAACCACGACCATGATTATAACAACCACGACCATGATTATAACAACCACAACTATGATCATAACCACGACAAAGATTATAACAACCACGACTATGATTATAACAATCACGACTATGATTATAACAACCACGACCATGATTATAAGAACTACGACTATGATTATAACAATCACGACTATGATTATAACAACCACGACCATGATTATAAGAACTACGACCATGATCATAACCACGACCATGATTATAGCAACCACGACTATGATTATAACAATCACGACCATGATTATCTCATATACTATAGGAATAGCCGTGTGTCTGTGTGTGTGTTCTGGAAAACGATGTCGCTGTATGCTGTCAGCTGGCCGGCGGTTGAGCGCTAGCCAAGCACGAGCGTTCGAACTTTCACACTTTGGTAAACTGTACCACCGGACTCGCCACCGTGCACGAAGGGCCCACGATCACTTGTTATGCTTCAAATATCTTCCCAGGTGGTATTACTTCCCTGTTTGGTAGCTACCTGTACAACCATTGTACAGAGACAGTACAGTTATACCTACAGAGACAGTACAGTTATACCTAAAGAGACAGTGCAGGTATACCTACAGAGACAGTGCAGGTATACAAACTATAAATATCTTAACTGGTCACTTCCCTGCCAAAATACAGGGTGTCCAAAGAACAATATGACCCGCATACTACTAAAACTAGCACGAGAATGTGAATCGATGCTATTTACTTTCTTTCTTATTAATTAACTGGCATAAAATAGTTAAAAACACTATTGAATATTCTTATCGTATATTTTTTTAATAACCAGTGTTGCAAACTTTGATCCATATGTTACTAGTGTTATCAATTCGAATGCAATGCAATATGCAATATGTTTTAGGGTCAAGTTCCTTTTAGACTCCCTGTACATTTCTCGGACTCTGTATTTACAGTGCTTTAGTGCACCCTGTAAATTTAAAGTCTTTTCGGACAAAGGTGAAAAGACGTATATCTTAGGACAATTTTAAAGAATTTTAGGACACGCTCTGATTATTTTAGGACACCATTGGGCGACACAAGGGGTGAGGGGATAGGTATTTTTAGAGCTTGTTAAGGGGAGTGTCAATGGGATAGTTATTGCTGTAATTTGTGTATTATGAAGGACCAAGGTAATGTAATTAGGTGAGGGACGATGGTACAACACACACACACACACACAAGAAAGAAAGAGAGGAGACAGGAAAAAGATAGATATAGACAGACAGAATGAAAGATGGAGAGAAAGATCCTAAGTGAAATAAAGATAAATGGAGATGGGGGGGGGGGGAGAAAACACTAGAAGCTGGAATAATGTGCAGTCTCGGGGAATGGGGGGAGTGAAGGGGATCTGGGAGGGGTGGTGGTACAGGAGGGGTGGTGATGGTTGCGGTGGTGGTGGTAGAAGAGTGATGGAGGAGGGGTGGTGGTAGATGAGGGGTGAGGGTGGAGTGGTTGAAGAGGAGGAGTGAGGGAGAGGTGGTGGTAGAGTAGGGGTGAGGGAGAGGCGGTGGTTGTGGTGGTGGTAGAGGAGGGTTGGGGGAGGGGTGGTGATAGAGGAGGGGTGACGGATTGGTGGTGGTTGTGGTGGTGGTAGAGGAGGGGTGGGGGAGGGGTGGTGGTAGAGGAGGGGTGAGGGAGGGGTGGTGGTAGTGGTGGTGGTAGAGGAGGGGTGGTGTTAGAGGAGGGGTGAGGGAGGGGTGGTGGTAGAGGAGGGGTGAGGGAGGGGTGGTGGTAGTGGTGGTGGTAGACGAGGGGTGGTGTTAGAGGAGGGGTGAGGGAGGGGTGGTGGTAGAGGAGGGGTGAGGGAGGGGTGATGGTAGTGGTGGTGGTAGAGGAGGGATGGGGAGGGGTGGTGGTAGAGGAGGGGTGAGGGAGAGGTGGTGGTAGAGGAGGGGTGAGGGAGGGGTGGTGGTAGAGAAGGGGTGAGGGAGAGGTGGTGGTAGAGGAAGGGTGAGGGAGGAGTGGTTGTAGAGGAGGGGTGAGGGAGGGTTGGTGGTGGTGGTTGTGGGGGTAGAGGAAGGGTGAGGGATGAGTGGTTGTAGAGAAGGGGTGGGGGAGGGGTACCAAGTAATAGAGGAGGGATGAGGGAGGAGTGGTGGAAGAGAAAGGGGTCGGGGAGGGGTAGTGGTATCGGAGGGGTTGAGGAGAGAGTACCAGGGTGTCATGATCACATACACTGGCACCCAGTAATAGGTACTACATCATCTACTAGATAAAGAACAAACCCCAATATCTCCCGTGAAAATGGATCCGTATACCTGACTGACATTTAGGGGCAGTATGGATATAGTACACTGAATACTAAGTGTACAGATGCTAAAAAATATTCTTTACTGGGGGGGATCGATGAATTTCAAAGGAACACTACGACTCTTGTTGTTTCAGTAAGGTTGTCAAAATTCATCGTCTTTTGTGTCATATTGTTTAAGATGATTTTTTGATCGACTTACATGTAGGCAGTGTGGCTGGTTCTGCGCTTGACCATGTTCACTTCCCAGTGGGAATGTTAGGAATCCATAGTCAGCTGGAAGGGCGAGGGGTGCCCCAGGCGGTGAACCAGGAGGTGATCACTGTATTCACTTAACCACACCCCAAAAATGTTCCCAGGGAACTTTAAATATATAACTCAAGCAGAGGACTCATGGGAAGAGATCTACAGTAGGTGAGATGTGTGTCAGTCAGGTGGTAAGATGGACTGCCACTGTTCTGACTGATGCAACCATAAATGAGCAGGTTTGTAAGGTGAGGAGACGAGGAGAGGCCTGTAGGTGAAGGTGAAGAGGGGAAGCGAGTAGAAGATCAGTGGCGTGAAGGTCCGGATTCTTATGGTAGAGAAACATGGTGAGGGCGACGTAAGGGGGTTGAGGAAGGTCGTTGGACGTGGAGGACTTTTAAAACGATAGCTCATGGGAGAGGAGATGGTGAACCTGAACGAGGAGAACTAACAGGAAAGGAGGCGACGACAACCCTGAAGAAGGACTGGTAGCAAGGGACAAGAGTGAGAAGAGGTTACAGGTGTGTAATGGTGTCGATCAAGGTCGTGTGGCCCTGTGAGTGAGGTGGTGCATCAGATGAAGGCGGCGGTGCAGAAGGTGAGTGAGGCGTTCCTGTGATGAGGGGGAGATGATGGCGAGGCTTAGCGACGCCCCAGAGCAACGAGAGAAAGACCGGGAGTTTTTTGTTTGTTTTTTTTACGGGGACTACCCCATCCGGGCGCAGGTCATCGACTCACATCGGGGCCTGGAGGGCGAAAAAATATGAATAAAAAGAAATAATATAAAAAAGGAAAAGGTTGTATTAATCTACACCACGAAGATGCCCGAAAACCAGATTTTTAAAGTGAGACACATTGTATGAGTATGGAAACACGGAAGAAGGCAGAGTATTCCACAGTTTGGCTGTGTGAGGAAAGAAGGATGCACTATATCGTGTTATTCTAGTGTGACCGCCATCCACAGAGATATGAAGGGCACAGCGGGCAAGACAAGTGTTACGAGCCCACGGCCTTGCCGCCGGTACACAGGATGCCAAATACACCGAACATTGCCCGTTAAAGTACCTGTAAAAGAGAGAGAGTGAAGCAACATTGCGGCGAAGAGAAAGAGAAGAAAGATTATCAACTAAAGGAGGAGAGTTAATAAGACGAAATGCCTTTGATTCCACCCTATCTAACAGTTGGACAAGAGAAGAGCCACCCCAGATATGAGAGGAGTACTCCAAGTTAGGACGAGTGAATCCCATATAAACTTGAAGCAATTGCTTAGGAGTGAAGTACCTACAGCATCTGTACAGCATTCCCAACTTTCGGGAGGCAGCTTTAGCAATTTTGTGGATGTGTGGCTTCAATGACATATTAGAGGAAATGGTGAGGCCTAGCATATCTATTTTAAGAATTTGGCAGAATGATAGCGTCCTGAAATGTGATTGGTGTGAGATTATCTAATTTGGAAAGTGTAATTGGTAAATACCGAGATATATTTCTATTGAATTTAACCAGGTTTCTACCTCTCCATTCGGAGATGCTGCACAGATCCGCATGATAGATGTATTGATATCAGCTCTAGAAACAGATCTAGTTTGAGAATTAGGAGGAAGGGGAAAATTTGAAGAAGAGTGAAGAGTAGAATCATCAGAGTAATAGTGGATAGAATTAGTTGTAGTGTGAAGTAAATCAATGATAAAAAGAAGGAAGAGAGTAGGTGAAAGAGCAGAACCGTGTGGGACACCACTATTGGTAGAGAAAGTGCGAGAGGTCGATCCCTCGACAAAAACTGCCATGGATCGGTTCTCAAGGAAGCTAGAGATTAGAAAACAAAGTGGGGGAGAAAAACCGTAAGAGGGGAGTTTAGAAAGCAAAGACCTATGCCATACCCTGTGAAATGCTTTGGAGATGTTGAGGGCCACGAGGAAAGTTTCCCCATAATCCCTAAGAGAGGATGACCAAAGATGGGTGCAGTAGGAGAGCAGATCACCAGTAGATCTCGCCTGGCGAAAGCCATACTGGTGATCCGACAAAAGAGAATGGCGTTCAAGGTGACGGAGAAAATGGGAGTTCAAGATTGTTTCGAAAATCTTAGAGAGGGATGAAGTTAAGGCAATGGGGGCATTAATTGGAGGGATTAGAATGGTCACCCTTCTTCGGGATGGGCTGAACCAAGGCATGCTTCCAGGAAGAAGGAAAAGTTTAGGTCTTGAGGCAAGGGCGAAAGAGGCGAGCAAGCACAGGGGCCAGAACTTCAGCACACTCCCTCAGAACACGAGGGGGTATTCCGTCCGGTCCATGCGCCATACTCACATCCAACCTGGATAACACACCAGCAACCCTGCGAGTGGAGATTATAGGAAAGTGAATAGGTTCATTAGGAGGAGCAGGGGTAGGAGGGGTAGAGTTGGACTCGTCTAAGGTGGAGTTAGAGGAGAATGAGGTGCCAAAGAGATTGGCTTTGTAAGGGTGAAAGTTGGCTATAGAGTTAGCAGGTCGGAAGGGAGGAGGTAAAGAAGGATTGCAGTAGTTATTATCGATGTTTTTGGTTAAAGACCAGAAGGATTTACTTGGGGAAGAATTAGTCAGGACAGCGGTGTTTCTTATTATTAAATTCCGCTTGACCCTACGGAGAATAGCCCTATTTCTCTCCCTGCATGCAAGAGAGCAGGAGCGATCAAACCATGATAGTAAAGTGAAAGTTTTGGTAGAAGATAGGATAAATGCACTCATACCACCCTGTATAACCCCAGCAATGCTGTCAGCACATACCAAGGCGTCCTGAGTGGAAAAGCAACATTCATCCCAAGGAAAGTCGGTGAAGAATTCTCGAAAGGATTGCCAGTTTGCCCTCCCATAGTGCCATGGTTGACTTTTAAAGGGGGTGGTCGCGCCCACTTTGAGTTCATAGAAATAAGATTGTGATCAGAAGACTTTAAGGGGGCAGAAATTTAGTATGAATACTGTGAGGGGTTAGAGGTAAAACAAAGATCAAGAATGTTAACAAGTTGATCGTGTCGATCAGGAACGCGTGTAGGGTGTTTGATTATTTGTTCCAAATCATTAAGTAGAGAAAAAAAATGCCTCATCTCCACCTGGGTCATCCCTTGCAGAGCCAAGTCACTCTCTGTGATGTACATTGAAATCCCCAAGGTAGAGGATCTCGGTGTTGAGGTGTGTGGATAGCAACGACTCATGGCAAGAAGTGAGATAGTCAAAGAGTTCGAAATAGTAGGTAGAGTTGGGAGAATAGTATAGAACCAAAAATAGTCATAGTTGCTTGAGATATTTTCAGCCAGATAAAACTTAAAGGGAAGATTCAAGATCCGTGAGTCGAGCTGTATGTGTACGTGTGTTGTATTAGGCACATACACCTCCCTTAGAACGGAAGGAGGTATAAAGGTTGAAGTTGGAGACTTGAAAAGGTTTGGGTGAAGCTGCTTTGGATAGTTGAAGTTCGGAAAGTAGTAAGAGGTCGGGGGAAGAGGTTAATAAATGGTGCTCCACAGAAGGAAAATTGGATCTCAGGCCGCGAATGTTGGAAAAATGAAGTATGAAAAAAGCCGATCCTCCAGCAACCTCGGTGACGTCAATTGAGGCCCCAGTAACTTGATGATGATCAGGTCGGCCCTGGGGTCCACAACCAATATTAATATCAATTGACAGGAGAATAAAATATAATGAATAGAACAGATCAAGAGTGAGTACGGTTATATTTGTTGTGTTGTCAATAGTAAGAGAGACAATTCAGACCCTTCAATTGTGTTTAAATGTGGGCCAAAATGTAGCGTAAATTAGTATACACTACTAAGAATATTTATAACGTCTCTGAGTTTAGACTGAACCACAGGAAAAATTCTATGAAAGACAGAAGACTTCCTTAGGCGTAGGAAGGATTTAGAACGCAAGAGGGATACCGAATAAGGTCAGAAATCGTAGTGAATATTGCTGAGTGCACGTGTGGGAGCTCGAGGAAGAGTCTTTATGATACGTTGGTAGGCCTACAGAGGAAGAATACTACGCTGATGCAAAATATGTGTAGAATGATAGAATGACACACACACACACACACACATTACACAAGGAGGAATCTCAAAAAACTCTAGGCCAGATGTCAGGTGTGAACTCTACCTAGGGTGTCACGGGTCGTAATTACCTGTAATTACCGATGAGACTCTCACCTCAGCAGTCACACCTGGATGCCCGCCGTCTTCACCAGTACGTTTGATCCTGCCGTTCTCGACCTTCACGTTTAGAACTTAAACCCACTCATATGCCGCTCACCATGACGTCAGCTACTCTCTCTCTCTCTCTCTCTCCCGGTAACTGACTTTTAGCGTCTTGGTAATCTCCTAGGATCACCTCCAAATTAGTCACCCCAGCTTAATTCACACGATGGTTAACCACCCTAACGTTACCTTTGGGGGTTACGTTATGAGTTAGAGTGGTTCATCTTAAGGTGGAATTAGCTGGGGTAGCTAATCTTCAAGTGACCTAAATCTTAACCAAAAAGAGTTAGCTTATTAACCACATTCTGACACCAGTTTGCAGTATATTACATCATGCGTCCTCGTGGTCCTTTTATCCGATGTTTACGGCTAACCTGTGTCCAGTGTTTCATCCCTTAAATGTCCCAGCGAGTTTGGTTAAACACAAAATGCAGTTAATTAGAGGAAAGTAAATATATTTGTTTTCTTTTGGGGGAGATTGGAGGAGAGGAGAGCTTGGGGGATATGCTGCGTTTTCGACTTCAGTTTAAAGTGCTCTCTGTTGGTTTTATTATGGTGGTGTATTTATCATAATACCTATTCGTTTGAACGTCTGTATATCAATAAGGTCTATAAGGTGAAAATTATTTATTCAGGCACCTACTGTTGACTCTGATACTATTTATTCCCTACTCGGCTTTCCTATTCCCTTCACCTATCACTATTCCCTACTCTATTTTCCTATTCCTTACACCTACCCTTACCACCATACCCTACTCCTACTCTTATACCCGTCCCCTAAATCTCCTACCTCTCCCCTACTTCCTATCCCCTTGTGACAGTGTCTTGCTATCACCTCCAATTAGTATTAGTAAGTTCTACTACTCGTAAGCGGCAGGGGGTTGAGGGAAACATTGTTTGGCGTATGTGTTTTATTTGTCTATAAATATATGTACACAGATAAGATCTGAGAGAATATTAAGTGAATCCTGTCCAGGGCTCGACCCTGAGAAAAACGCAAATCAATAACAGCTAGTCCTATAGTATATTATATATATATATATATATATATATATATATATATATATATATATATATATATATATATATATATATATATATATATATATATATATATATCTTGATAAAATCACACGGGAAAATGGAAACAACGGAGCACCCCAGCCCTCGTCCCCATTCAAGACATCTTCAGAGGCAACTGGATTACAGAGAGAGGCTTAAATATACAGGGTGACCTTAAAAACATGAGGTCAGGTCATAATGATGTCATCCACTAATCCCCACACCAACACACACGTAGAGGAGCTTAAGAGAAGGGGGGGCTGACATGACTAGTCAGGTCAGGCCAAAAATATGGGACCCACAAAATAACTATCATACATCTAGATCAAAGGTTTTCAAAGCATTTTTAACCTTGGGCCACTGACAAATAAATTTATGTAACATATTATCAGTTTTGAACTGACCATCACTAAGGTTTATTGATTTTAATTCCTTAATCAAACTAGCTTCAACCAGAAGTCTTTCTGTGACACAAGATGATTTAAATACTTCTAAGCTTTTTTCCCAAGCAATGGGGTGATTATTATTCCTAACATGAACGAACAAGGCACTGCTTTCAGATGCTGTTCTGATATTATACTTATGTTGTTTGATTCTGAGCTGCAGTGTTTTTCCTGTCTGTCCTACATAATTACAATTACATTTGCTACATGGAATACAGTAAACACTTCCATTTACATTCAAACTTGGGCTATTCCTTATTAACATATTGGTAATGGTTGAGTCATACTTGAAAACAACATTAATATTTAGAAGCTTGAGGGACCGAACTAACGGGACAAATTCATTACGATAGGGCAGAGTCAAAATATTCTTAAGTGTAGGAACTTGTCTGGTTTGAGAGGAATGAAAGGATTTTTTAGCCCTTTTAAAACAACGATTAACAAACACAGAAGGGTACCCGAGTTTCTGTGCAATGGAACGAATGCGTTTCAATTCATCGTCAATAAATTCAGAGTCACAAATACGCAGACATCTTAAGAACATAGCAGAAAAAACTGACATTTTGGTAGACTCAAGGTGATTCGATAAAAAGTGAATGAAACTGTCTACCTGTGTGGGCTCTCTATATACCTTAAATTTATAGTTTTGGCCCTTTCTCATGATAAGCATATCAAGGAAGGGATCCCTTTATTTCTCTTTCAATTTTGAATGTGATACGAAGGAACTTCGTGTTTTCTTCTTTCATTGTGGTTATCAGCAAATATATATATATATATATATATATATATATATATATATATATATATATATATATATATATATATATATGTATATATATATATGCTGATAACCACCAGGAAAGAAGAAAACACGAAGTTCCCAAGGGCTTTCGTGTAATTCACATCTTCCTGGTGGTTATCAGCATATACCTAGATCACGCGCACCTACAGTGATTTACTTGCATATATATATATATATATATTTATATATGTAACCGGTCGGAATTTACTGGACTTTATTTTCTCACTTGACTTGGGGTTTATTAAAGATTAATAGATGGTAATGGCAGTGGAAGCGCCCCTTTGAGAAAAATCCCGAACCAGCACAAGAACACTTAAAACTACTAAACAAAATGAATTGTCCGTGACCCGTGGAAGGATAGCGTCTGTGACTGGGATGAATGAGACACACTGTAAAATTTAGACACTTATATTCCCTCCAACACTACAAACACAATCAAATAATGGTACACCAATATGCTCACCTCTTAACTTGAACTTAAAACACTACTCTGGGGAATAAAAGTTATACATGATATAGAAATTATTAGAAACTCAGGCAACAATAAATTTGAAGTATTAAGAAATGTTGCTTGCACACATGAAACAGGCCTTAAGGGTTTTCACAGAATAATATCCACCACTGCGTAAGTGGTATAAAAATAAGAAATTATTACTTCCACCATGAATAGGCCTAAAGGGCACTCAATATAATTATGTTTCACCAACAGATGCAGGCCTTAAGGGTTTTCAACAAAATAATATCAGTCACTGAGGAAATGGTATTAAAAAATAAGAAATTAAATACTCTACAATGAATAGGCCTTAAGGGCACTCAATATAATTATGTTACACCAACAGATGCACACCTCCTAACCTAACTTAAACACTACTCTGGGGAACAAAGGTTATATCAGAGATTGAAACTATAAAGAAATTTTAAATGCACACAGCATACATTAATAACTGAAAAAATAATATTAACTACACACAAAATATTGTCACTATTATAAAGACGTTACTGAGTCCAATACCAGTGAACCATGCTCCCTAACCTAACACACACACAGATTCCACCTGCACTCCGTAGTCGTTTAAGGCACAACCAACAGGCACCCGTAGTTGAAGGCCCAAATCAGCCTTTCTCCACCTTGGAAAGTGTACCTCTAAACTCCACTGACTCTTGGCCCCAGTGTGCGACCCTGTATCACTCAGCGAGCTTCACTTTATCCCCCGGTACATCCATAAAGCGGAAGGGAGTGAGCCAATCAGACCTTGTACAGTTGAGAGAAGCTTTAGCTTCCCGTTAGCAAGAGGGTTTCACTAAGCTGCTTGAAACATGTGGTATTGTGAGCCGAGGTAGAGGAGGCTGATGACCCCAACGATCGTCCCGTCGTCAGCTGGGCACCCAGACGGCTAGATTCCCTCATGAGATCCTTTGATACCCCGCTAAACAGTGACAGGCCTACACTGATCGGTCCAATGGCGACAATCGCCACCCTCAATCATCAACGGCAGTCTCAAACGGCAGTCAATCTCTCGCGGTCATCACTCTCGCAGTCAAGTGGGTTCTGACGGAAACCCTGAAATGAACTCACTGTTAGCTCTTGTTAACTTTACCACTGCCCTATCTAACCCTGTCTGAGATCGAATGAGACTTACTTGTTATACTGCAATAGTGCAACACAGGTGACTAGACCACGTGACTATTTCTGTGACGGACGCGCAGGGACGTCCTGTAGGTCCAGTCGCTTTCACGTGACTGAGGACCAGCCAGCGTCGCGTCTCTCCAAGGCGCTAGCTTAGGCCTACGTGACGTATTTTCCGCCTAACTAATAACTCCTTGGGACACCCGTGACATTATTCAGACTGATAAACGATCTATAATAAATTCAAATTCAATAATAGTCCCTTACTTCATGAATGGCATCATTATTAATTCGGCAAATTACAATTAATATCACTTAGGCCTAGTTCCACAACCTCTCGCTATGTGCAGGGAGCGCTCTCTTCCCTCCCACGACCTTGAAAGCTCAGTATCGCCAATTGCGCCGTGTTTGAAATTACTCTGAAATTTCTGAATATTACAATCGACCCCCCTAAAAAATTGTTCTAAAAAACTGCATCTTACCCCTTTAACGTGCTAAATGCAGCATTCCCGTCTTCTCCACTTCTCTCTCCCGCTAACATATATATATATATATTCATATATATATATATATATATATATATATATATATATATATATATATATATATATATATATATATATATATATATATATATATATATATATATATGTAACGGGTAGGAATCACTGGACTTTATTTTCTCACTTGACTTGGGGTTTATTAAAGATTATAAGATTACTCTGACCACCTACGTGATACGGGTGGTCCCCATTAGAGGTTCACGGCGCCATAAGCTCGTTGAACAGGCTTTGTGTGAAATATAACAAAGTCTAGGACTGCTTTTAGTATCCTGGTGGTCCAGTTGTTAGCGTTTCCCGGTCACAGTCATATGCTTGTTGGCCGTGGGTTCGAATCCTGGCGGGTTGAGGTGTTGTTTGTATGTAGAAGTCCGTGTGCTTTATTGGGCTAATGAAGTGTATATATATATATATATATAAAACATGTATTTATAAATATATATTGATATATATATATATATATATATATATGTTTATATCTTGATAAAATCACACGGGGAAAATGGAAACAACGGAGTGATTTTATCAAGATTTATCTTATCCACGTTTTCATTGTGGATTTTCATAAAATATGTTTATATATATATATATTTATTTATATATATATATTTATATATATATTTATATATATATATATTTATCTATCTATATATATATATATATATATATATATATATATATATATATATATATATATATATATAATATACTATAGGACTAGCTGTCATTTTATCTGTCTGTTCTGGGCAGCCGAAACGGCACAATCGTTTTTCATCAAACTTGGTGGAAAAATCGCAAAAAATTCCTAGAGTGGAACAAACCTGGTCCCATGTCGATGGTTTCTTTAGGAAGGCATTAATTGACGATTTTATTTACGCTGGCAAAAGATGTCGCTGTACGCTGTCTGCCGGCAGGACAATTGCAATTATCTTACGGCTCCCTCCTCCTCCCCCCACTTTTTCTCTTAGCCTACTTTTTTTTTAATGTTGTTTGGATTAATAAAGGAAGGAAGATGAGTAAATAGAAGAATAAAGATGAGGAAACAGAAAATAGTTAGACATAACAGGTGGGGGGGTGAACTGAGTTTCAGCATGCGTCTGGATGCGCAGTTTCAACGTTGCCAGAGCATTTTCGGACCTTACGAGGCTACAGTGTATACTTATTCCCGTGTCTGACTGTACATGGAAAAGGAGAAGAGATAAAAAGATTAACAGGAATGCATGGAGAAGATAGAAAAGGAGAAGAGAAGGAGAAGAAACATTATCATCCTTAAAAGGCCAACGAGGAAAGGAGATGGGAGAGAGGGATAGTGAGAGGTGGAGGTATGAATGGAGGGATGTGTTTTTTAAAGTTCCTAGAATACCATATTAAAATCACCTATTTAATAAGGAAGAAAAAGTGCTAAATATGATGAGTAGTGTAATGGAGATATATAAATAATGATAGAGATCGTACGGATAAAAATGGAGAGAGAGAGAGAGAGAGAGAGAGAGAGAGAGAGAGAGAGAGAGAGAGAGAGACAAAAGACATAATACAGACAGATTCAAAGACACACAGAAAGACAGACAGATAGACAGACTTATGATAGACAAAGACAACAGACACATACATACAGACTGACAGACATGACTACACAGAGTGAATATAGACAGTGAAACAGACAGGAGGTTGACAAAAATAGACAGACTCATACATGCACAAATAGACAATATGGCAACTAACAGGACAGACAGACAGACAGGTTGACAGCTGACTGACTGGTTCACATTACACAAACAGGCAGACACAAGCCAACAACTGATAAGACAGACAGATTTGATGACACAAAGAGTACAGACGGGCTTACAGTCAAACACCACGCAGAACAGACAGTTGGGATGGCAATAGACAGGACGGATAGACTTGAGACGGATTAGAAGGCATTTATAAACAAGAATAACACCAAATTGACCATAGCTGCGTCAGTGAGGGTAGGAGGTCTTACATCCACCAGCGTAAATAATAAGACGCATTGAAAACTAGCACCCTCGCACGGAAAGAACATCGATGGTCGGTCAGTCATGTGAGATGGGCCTAAAACTGACTAACGAAGATGATGACTATGATGACTTAACACAGGTGATGACTTAAGTAGATGGTGACTAATCTAACGAGAATCAAGGTCACTTCTCTTCATAATATAATTTATCTCGGAATGATCATCGGTGATTCATAATCATTTTTATTATGATTTTAACCTCTCCTTATGGCGAATATTTCTTTAACTAATTATTCTAACCTTTATTCTATTCCTTCCTATAGTATACTAGATACTGTAAGTACCTAATAACCACGACCATGATTATAACAACTACGACCGTGATTATAACAACTACGACCATGATTATATCAACCACGACCATGATTATAACAACCACGACTCTGATTATAACAACCACGACCCTGATTATAACAACCACGACTATGATTATAACAACCACGACCATGATTATATCAACCACGACCATAATTATAACAACCACGACCCTGATTATATCAACCAGGACCATGATTATAACAACCACGGCCATGATTATAACAACCACGACCCTGATTATTACAACCACGACTATGATTATAACAACCACGACCATGATTATAACAACTACGACTATGATTATAACAACCACGACCATGATTATAGCAAACACGATTATGATTATAACAACCACGACCATGATTATAACAACCACGACCATGATTATAGCAACCACGTCCATGATTATAGCAACCACGACTATGATCATAACCACGACTCTGATTATAACAACCACGACCAAGCATATAACAACCACGACCATGATTATAACACTCACGACCATGATTATAACAACTACGACTATGATTATAACAACCACGACTATGATTATAACAACTACGACTATGATTATAACAACCACGACTATGATCATAACTACGACCATGATTATAACAACCAAGATCATGATTATAACAACTACGACCATGATTATAACAACCACGACCATGATTATAACAATCACGATCATGATTATAACAAGCACGACTATGATTATAACAACCACGACCATGATTATAACAACCAGGACCATGATTATAACAATCACGATCATGATTATAACAACCACGACCATGATTATAACAATCACGATCATGATTATAACAACCACGACTATGATTATAACAACCACGACCATGATTATAACAACCAGGACCATGATTATAACAACCACGACCATGATTATAACCACGACCCTGATTATAACAACCACGACTATGATTATAACAACCACGACCATGATTATAACAAGCACGACCATTTGGAAAACGATGTCGCTGTACGCTGTCAGCCGGACGGCGGTTATGCGCGAGCCGAGGCACGAGCGTTCGAACTTCACGCCTCGGTAAACTGTACCACCGGACTCGCCACAGGGCACGAAGGGCCCACGATCACTTCTATATGCGTATGGCACACGGCAACATTTCCACGCCACACGGCAACACTCCCACGACGCACTGCCACACTGGACTCCCACACACACAGCTCACGGCAGGACTCCCAGAGCATACACAGCTTACTTCAGGACTCCCACAGCACACACACAGCTCACGTCAGGACTCCCACAGCACACACAGCTAACGGCAGGAGGTATTGACTGCACTGACGGCGTTCTCACCTCTGTCCAAACCCCCCAAGTGGGGGTCGCACCAGCAAACGAGCGAGTGTGCAGCGGTAACGAGCAGGAAGATCGTTTCTGCCCTTACAATATATATATATATATATATATATATATATATATATATATATATATATATATATGTATGTGTGTGTGTGTGTGGTGCTGTTACACCACTCTGTCCACAACCAACTGAGTTCTTACGGTTCCAATCCTCAGTATACCTAACCATGTTAGAATAAAGTGTGCTTTAGCTAAGTAGTTGTTACTTTCACATGCTTTATTAATGCCCTTTTGGACATTTAGCTTAGAAAACATTGTGTACCTGGAGGACATTTTTTCTGTAGCCTATTATTGCAAGAGTCAAAGAAATGACAAAGATAAAGATAGTTGAGATGAAACCAGGGAGGATTTTTCCCTATGAATAATAGAAAGGAAGAGAATCTTGCAATGGAAATAACTTTGTGTCACTTGTGTAAGAGAGAAGCTTAATCTTATGAGACAATATTAAGTGTACTAAAACTTGTATTCAATAAAAGCTGTACAGTATAGGTACAGTACTAGATCAATAAAAGCTGTACAGTAGAGGTACAGTACTAGATCAGAAGTAATATTGACTCAAATACAAGATGATGATGAGTAGGCAAATGAGAATATCATTGGAGAATAGAAATGTTACACATAATTGACATCTGCGTGAAACATTAACCTGTGAGGGTGTATTCACATTGTTGTAGAGCTGTAGAACCATTAGTTTGTATTATAGCTAATTCACAAGTAACTTCTGCAGCTCGTGTGAAAGCGAAAGCATACTGTAAGCGGGACATACATGAAGCGTAAATTGGTTGACCTACAACTATTTCGGACTTGATGCTGAGTCACAGCAACTAATGAAAGGTCTTTTAAATTCACAATTATTTCTGTCTTTGTTTTGGACCAAAATATTGTTATTTGCTTTCGATGGAAATGGTTCCCAATGCTATGCATTAAATTTCCTCTTTCCTCTAATACACATTCCTGAGTGGAATGTGTATTAGTATTTCCTCATGGGTTAATGATGCTTCTAACAAAGGGTAATCAAATTCTGCTTTGTGGTCCTATAAGATAGGAATTAAATGATAGTCAGTTTCAGCTATATTTAAAGAGGCAATAAGTTGACCTATTGGTAAATAGCTTTGCGTCTACACGACCTAAACCTGCATTCACTACATTATCTATGAGTCTATCATTGGTGATTACTGTTACAGCCTAAAGAGAGGCCTCAGTTGCATGCAGATATTCTGTAAGGCATACTAGCCCTTCTGGCGTAGGCACTGATCGTGTTAAGCCAAGAATAATACATGTTAGTTGAATAATTTCGTCAACAATAGCACTCACCTTAGAGTTCAGAGATCTAATTCCATTGTAAGATTGTGAAATGGTTCTAGTTTCTTACATGAATGGTTGTGAAATTGCTCTCATACTTTTCCTAGTTTTACTACATCTTCTGCCGTAGCTCTCCTGAATAGTATATTTCGTATTAACCTCATAAAGTTAAAAATGCCACGTCTTAGACGCTGTTGAGCTAGCACTTTCTTCCCGATGTCTTCAAAGACGTAGGTTTGAAGCTCTTGAGAAGACTCTTCGTTATGTTAAAGGGTTGTAGATTGTTAGGTTGTTGTAGGAGATCTTGCAGGGAGTCCATAGCTGCTTCAATGTGTACAGCTAGTGACCTCAGGTGCACAGATATGCGCACTTGACAGTTACGATATTTTCCACTACAAGTACTGGGGATGTGGATGCTAGTACAATATTGCTCCGTGTCAACAGTTGCCCTTTTGCCGGCCGATAACGCTCTTTGCATCACTATAGCTGCAGTCACACTAGAGTATCTACCCAGAATAAATCCACCGTAGCGTTGATTTTTCAACGAACTCAAGTTGTCTCTACAGCGACAACTTATCTGTTGTCGAAAGTGGGACTATACGGAGCGTCTGAAAATCCACGGTACGGTGGGTTGAAATTTGATATAGTCTATTCTGTTAATAAAATTTACACCGTATTAATTTTTTCTTTTTAATGTTAAAATGCTGCCATAGAAGCATACAATGAAGCCATCCTGCTCTCCAGCTGAGCTCAAACTAACAGAGCGAGCTAGGCGCCGCCTGGCCAATGGTTCCTTTCACCAGTGTGACCAGTGTTCGGATCGTGCCGTTGACTTATTGCCTATGGATGAAATGCCATCGTGGATTTATTGCTCGGAAAACTCTATGTGACCGTAGCTTTAGCAGACCGTTAGAAATGAGATGTCTCCCATGACCCTGAGTGCACGTAATATATTATATTTCCACCCTCATTTTCAACAATCCCATATTATTTATACAACTTTTTTGTTCATTTATCACTTAATCACATAGGTTTTCTTTATAACTCAGTGAAAAGGAAGAATAAATTAGCATATTTTTACTTATAAATAGTACAGGAAAAAAATAAATTCAAAGAAAAATCTGCATTTTGGATTACGCAATTTGCGTCATCGCTGTAACCAGTTATTGTACAGTGAATTTAGGCAAAAGTTTTGATAAGCGTTCGGGCGCTCTAATCATTGCAGTGTCATCTATTTCTAGTCGTTTTAAGTTGTTTGCATATCATTTTAACTGTTAAATGTTTTCGTATTTTTTCATGGACACTTGTGAAAACATTGATTTGTTTCTTGGCGTAGTCACCTATGTTGTAAGCAGGGTGTGCTGTTCCTGTTAGTCGATCATAAGGCTGTTTATCTGCACATAATATTATGTAGTATGGTGATTTGCCTGTAAAGCTATTGATAGATCTATTGATGAACGCTGCTACTTGTGGAAGCCAGTCCTCCTAGGAACTGCGAATCGAATTCACCTCCTGTCGGAAAACCTCTAGTATTTTACGATTTGTCTGCTCAAACAACCCGTTGTGAAGCTTTGTGTGGCGCTGTATTGATGTCACAATTCTACTAAATATTGATTCTTAAATTCTGCCCATAGATTTATGTGTTCCCAATAGGGTAGTAGGCCCATTGAACGATGTAGGGCATGTCCTGGCTTTGCTTTCAAATTGTGTGCCTTTATTTTGTCGGGAATGCAAAGCCTAGTGGCTAATAAATTGGGGAAAATTAGTTATGATTATTGTAGGCCTCCCCAGCACCTTCCCGGGGTATCCCCCCTCCATTATCCCTCAATAACTTCTTGACTGCGATGCGACGTAGACGCTGCTCCACCTCCTCTCGTCCCCCCATCTCCCCTCACCCCTCCTCATTTCTTTCCATCTCGTCTCCTCATTCACCAGCTTTATACTATACATTTTTATGTTTATTTTTTTGTGTCGTCTATAATTTTACCTTAATTTTTACAACGATTGGGGTGGTACTGGGGTGAACTGGTCCACTACTGGAATTTACATACTCTAGAAACTATTTTGTACACATGGTAAGTCCAAAAGTTACCCGCCATTTTTTATTTTTTTCCGTGTCAGAAAGGGTGATGTGGCCCATATACGAATTTATCTTGCATATTGACATTTCATAAACTATTTCCTACAAAATCCATAACACCAAAAATTAAGAAAGAATATGAACTATAACTTATATTTGCATCGGCATCGGGGGGGTGGGGGTGGGGGGGGGTGCATACTATAGAGATTAAAACTGGCCTCTTGTCCCTTGTTCCACTTTTATTCAACGTCGTTTTTTTAAGAGTTTAGCAAATGGGGATGCTAACTTGACATAGTCTTCAGTGA